>CM073521.1:7807500-8187500 GCA_037074615.1 Leucaena leucocephala | reverse complement strand
TTAAAACTTGAAAAGTACGTTTTGAGCGGGTGAGAATATCACACACGCACATGTTAGTAATTACACGAGCAATATATAAGGCCTATTTGGATAGGATTTTAAAAAAGAGCTTATAGACAGCTTATGGAAAAGAGTTTTTAGAGAAAAGTTTATGAAAAAAAAAGTTGTTATAAATAAATAAGTGTTTGAATAGTTATTTTTAGAATAACTTTTTATATTGGTAAATTACCAAAAAGAGTATGATTTGATTAAAAGTAAGAGAGATGAGAGAGGGTAGAGAGGAAATAAGAGAGAGGGTGTAAGAAAAAGTATGAGAGATGAGAGAGAGTGTAAAAAAAAGTAGGAGAGAGGAGAGAGGGTATAAGAAAAAATAGGGGGAGAATAGTAATTAGATAATTCATAAGCTCTTTTACTGTACCAAAAGTTAATTTCAATAGCTTATTCAAAATTATAATTTTGTCTAAAAATACTTATAGATAAATATGACTGTTTATTTTAAATTTTTCTAAACTAAAATTTAAGTTATAAATTTTTTTTAAACTATAGTTTGAAATAAAATTAAAGCGGACCCATAATTGAGGAAATGGGCAGGACAAGATATATTGGGAGACCAAGATCTGGGAAGTGTGTGTTCCGACACGTGTTGAATGTTGAGTCCCTAGCTACGCGATGAAACGGGATCTCACGGCTCTGGAGACCTTCTCCGTATAAGTATAAAAGTATACACAAATTCTTTCCAAATTAGAACACCAATTGTTTTCTTACAAGAATATTACTACTGTTAATAGACATATGATTTTTGTATTCTCTTGAGTTCCAAAGTTTGTATTAAAAAAACTTGGATAAGTAACGGGGCATGCTTTGGGATGTGATAACTGATAAGAGAAAGGAGGGTGGGAATGGGCCGGAGGAGGCCCAAGAAGGGGGATACCTCGTACGGAATACGAATAAAGAAGGGAAGGTAGGTGCGTGTACAGTACTTGGTATGTGTTGCGGGTTACCCATACGGAAGAGGGGAGTGTCTCTACGGCATTCGGCAGAAAGGGAAAGCCATTTGATTCCACCGCTCATCATCCCCCTTCATTCCTTACGAAATTCAAGCCCCTCTCTCTAACTTCTTTCCATTTTTTTTTTAACTTGTGAGTAGAATATTAAAGAAATTGTTAGAAAAACCATATTACAACATTTGTTACATAAAAACACTTGAATTTTGTTTTAAAAATTTAGATATAAAATATTTTCAGCAAGTATAACTCTTATTCAATTTATGTGATATATATTTAATCATATATAAAAAAAAAATTACAAATAACTAAAAATATGGTACAGATATCTAAAGAAGTGTTGCGGTAGAGATGAGTTGTATTCATGCAATGATCTAGCTTTTTAGCTATTTTTAAGCAACAAATTTTGCAGTGTAAAATTTTTTTCGGCAATTTTCTCTATAATATTTCCATTTTGTTTTTCTTAACACACCCATAAAAATAAAATGAAACGCAAACTATTTAAATTTAATCTAGGTTTATTTAAACATTTTATTTGTTTTTTCGAATTACAGTTCCATCTTAAAAGGGTTAGAAAGTTTTGTTTAAATTTTTACTTTTAAACCCCTCTCCTCCGACAATTTTTCCCTTTATCACATTCACAACTTAAAATCCAGACAATTTAAATACGATTTAAATTTAGAATTTTTTATTTGAAAATTGTAAATTGGAATTTCATTAAAAAAGAAAGAGGTTAGAAAGTTGTCTTCATCTTCAATTATGCTCTTATTAAAATTATCATTATCCTTTTAAAATTTCCCTTGAAATCATTTTTTTTTTAATTTTCCTTCCATCGCCCTTAAAACCACTATTTTTCTACTCTGTTTTTTTTAAAAAAAAATTGAAGTTGTATGGATGTATTGAATCTTTAAAAAAGGCATGTGAGGGGGGGTCAATTGGTGGTGAGCTGGAAAGGGGAAATCGTTAAAAGAGGGAATGGTGCTTATACAAGGATCACTGATATGTGGGTCAGTGGGTGGCGGCATAAGCATTGCGAGTTATGACTTATTATATCAAGGTAATACCAAACCAAGGTATAAGAAGGGCAGAAAAGTAAAAAGAAAGCAGCAATTATACAAAATTTTATAACGAAATAATTGAACCCTAGCCGCCCTTTGCCAAACTTGAAAACCGGAAACGAAACAAATATCCCAATGTACCCCTCACCAGTCCCCCGTCCCCAGTCCCCACCGCCAAAGTAATCGCACTTTCCTCTTATTATCCATCCGATAGCCACACCCCACCAATGAACACCACCCCCATTCCCCCAACACTCCCTCTCCCTCTCGCTCTCCCTCTCTCTACAATCTCTCTTTACAATAATTTAATTTAATTATACTTAAATATATAAAATCATTTTATTTCAATCTTACATATAATATTTTAATTTATTTTATATTTAATATTTATAATTTTTATATTAATTTATAAATTAATATATAATATGATGATGTACAATTATATTTTAAAAATATTATGTTATATTTATTATAATTAAATAATTTATCTAATTTTATTAATTTATTTAAATAATTTTTAAATTAAAAATTAGAGTATCATTTTTTAATCCAATCTATCCCTCTATCCGTATCACTTTATTTGAAGACATATGATTCTTATTAAAAGTTACTCGATATTTGGTGAGATATTAATTAAGTTTTTTAAATATTATTTTTATTTAAAGTTATTACATATACCAGTGAAGACGTAGTATAAATTTGAATTTTTTATTTAAATAAGGATAATTTTTTAAAAAAAAACATTTTTAAATAAAGTCAATAATTTAACATTTTTTTTAAATTTTGATAAATTGATTAGAAGTGGGTTATAATGAATACCTAATGAAGCATATATATATATATATATATGTATGTGAGTATTTCAAATTTTATTTATAGGGCCTGTTTGGATAAGATTTTAAAAAAGGGTTTATGAAAAAAAAAATTTATAGACAGCTTATGAAAAAAAGCTTTTAGAAAAGAGTTTATGAAAAAAGAGTGGTTATGAATAAATAAGTGTTTGTATAGTTATTTTTAGAATGACTTTTTATATTAGTAAATTATCAAAAAGGGTATGGTTTGATTAAAAGTAAGAGAGAGGAGAGAGGTAGAGAAAAGAGAAGAGAGAGAAGAGAGGGGAGAGAGGGAAGAGGAGAGAGGGTGTAAAAAAAAATAGGAGAGAGAGAATGTGTAAGAAAAAGTAGGGGTAAGATAGTAATCGGATAGTCCATAAGCTCTTTTACTGTTGAAAAAGTTAAGTTTAATAGCTTATTCAAAACCATGGTTTTAAACTATAGTTTTACCCAAAAACACTTATGGACAAATATGACTGTTTATTTTAAAATTTTTTCAAACTAAAATTTGAGCTATGAACCATTTTTAAACTATAGTTTAAAATAAAACCAAACATCCTATAAATAACTACACACGGGAATGTGTATTTATGTGCCTCTTGTATCATCAAAGCTGTATTATACAGAAACAGCCACAACCTGGATATCAATATCAATGGTTGCTTTCTAATCAATTTAATAATTTCATGAACTCGGTGTCTCTTTCATGGTGTGTTTTATTTAAATAACTCTAAATCTAAAATTGAAGGAATAAACTCTTATTTTCCAATATAGAAATGAAATGAGAAACCCAAGAGGAATGCACCGTCACCGTTAACAAACGACGATACGAGGTGTGTGCTATCTAGTGAAGGCTCTATCTTAGGAAACCTGTCGTTATATCGAGACGCAACCCACCGACCCTGCTTTCTTCCTCTATTCACACCCCGATACTCTTCTCTGTTTCTTTTGACGCATCGAGCAACAAGGAACGAGGAGGAAAAATACGTTTTTGTTTTTTCTGTTTGATAATAAAAATATAGTCTGGAGTGGCAAATATGGTTGTCGATGACTTGATGGATAAGATCCTCATCGTCGGCTCTGGATGTTCTTCTTCTTCTTGCTTCTCCGATGCTTATCCTAAAAGGTAATCTTTGAAGATCCCCTTTGATTTTCTTATCGGCTCTCTCTGTATTTTTTTTTTTTGGTTCCTTTTCTTTTCGGTTTTCAAAGAATATGTCGGCCCAAAAGAAGTAGAATTCGGGTTTCCTCTTTATGGATTTGATGGTCTTGATTCTCTGTTTCCCACCTGATTTTGGAGGATTCGTGGAAATTCTTCTGCCTGGTTTGGATGTAGTTTTCCTGTAGCGTTTCCGAAACTATGTCCTCCCTTTCCTGGGTAGAGTTTTAAGAGACTTATTTGGCCCCTTTTATGTCTATTCCTCATCTCTCAGTCTACCTCTATAGAACCCTGATTGAAAGAAATATATATTTGAGACTATACATATGTTCTCTAATATTAAATTTCTTCAGTTTATCTTCTCATTCGATTCTTTAATTTCTTTTATCTTCCTCTTTTCATTTTATCTGTGTGTGTGAGGGATTTGCTATCTGATTCATAAATCTAGGGTTTTGATGGAGGGGAGATATAGTGGGGATTAGCATGAAGGTTTTCATAAGGCTGTTCTTTTGAATTGTTTTTGCGATGTCAACATTGAACCGACCAGCAATACGACTCATCAGCGAGATGAGGTAGTATGGGCGATTCCCGTTGCGCATCTCTGTCTATGGAGAATCATCGCCCTTCCACGCTCTTATCCATGGATTCAAGTGCTTCTTCCCATGAGGAACTTGATTTGGAGATGAATCGCCAGATCATACTTTCAGGTCCACCAGATATCAATTTGCCTCTTTCAGCAGAACGCAGTCCTCCCCCACAGCTATGGAATTCTGATTCTTGTGATATTTTGGATGTTGGTCTTGGCACTCAAGGTTATGAAACTGAGAGTTTCCTTACCATTCCCAAAAGTGGAAGGAAATTTGCCAAGCGAGTCGATAGCATATGGGGCGCTTGGTTCTTCTTCAGTTTCTACTTCAAGCCTGCGTTAAATGACAAGTCTAAGGCCAAGATTATCAGGGACAGCAATGGTGTTTCGGGGTTTGACAAATCAGATCTCAAGCTTGATGTTTTCATGGTTCAACACGATATGGAAAACATGTACATGTGGGTTTTCAAGGAGAGGCCTGAGAATGCGCTGGGTAAAATGCAGCTGAGGAGTTACATGAATGGTCATTCTCGCCAAGGAGAACGTCCGTTTCCATTTAGCGTTGACAAGGGTTTTGTTCGATCCCACCGGATGCAACGAAAACATTACAGAGGACTCTCAAACCCCCAGTGTCTGCATGGCATTGAAGTTGTTCCATCCCCCAATCTCATGGGTCTTGATGAGGATGATCGGAAAAGGTGGATGGAACTCACAGGCAGGGACTTGAATTTCAACATCCCTCTTGAAGCAAGTGATTTCAGTTCCTGGAGAAATCTTCCCAACACAGATTTTGAGCTCGAGAGACCACATCCCTCAATCAAGAATGCTTCAAATGGGCACTCAAAGAAACTGCTGAATGGATCTGGGCTGAATTTATCAACTCATCCATCTAACCACAGCAATGGCGATGCGATGGAACTGTCTATTGTTGGCAACAAGAGGCGGAAGGACTTTTTCCCTCATGGAAACGAAGAGGAATATTACTTGGCTGCGAATCCTCCAGCAGCAGTTCGGATTCCAGACGTGGAAGTGCATCCTAATGAGCCACACTGGTTGAGTGACTTTGGTGGGGTGATGAAGAATGTTTATGGACCTGTAACAGCCGCGAAAACAATCTACGAGGATGAAGGAAGCTACTTGATCATTATCAGCTTGCCCTTTGTGGATCTTGGGAGCGTGAAAGTCTCATGGAGGAACACTCTCACTCGAGGGATCATAAAGGTGTCGTGTGTGAGCACTTCGGGAAAGCCATTTATTAAGAGACAGGACAGAACATTCAAGCTTACGGATCCATCCCGTGAGCACTGTCCTCCGGGGGAGTTTGTGAGAGAAATCGTGCTGTCGACCAGAATTCCAGAAGATGCAAACATAGAGGCATACTATGATGGGCCAGGGTCGGTGCTGGAGATTATGGTGCCAAAACTTAGCTCAGAGCCTCAAGAACATGAAGTGCGTGTGTGTCTTCGTCCTCATCTAGGTGGGAATGATCTCAAGTTGACTTGAGATTGAGATCAGAAACTAGGCTTTTTGGGTTGTCAGTTACTGGAGTGGTCCTTGTTTCATCATTATTTTAACTAACTTTTGGTCTGTGATATTTATAAACATTTTGTCTGTATTCAAGAGATGAATGTTGGGGCATGTTACCTTGACATCTATCTAATTATCTAGTTTGAATGATAATTAAGAGTTGAGATTAGGAAGTAGGGTACTCTACTAATATAAAACGTCAGACACCAGCTTAGTGAAATGAATGAGACATGCTCTACAATTTTTATTCGTGGTAATATCTACTCGTATCTTTTCGGCCTCTTGTTCCTCGGAATATATCATCCAACGAATGATATCATTAAGATATTGCTATTTAAAAAATAAATTGTCCCTGTAAAAAAAGTTTTAATTGTGAGAAAGAAAATCAGGATACGAGAATGAGATGAAAATATCAGGAATATAATTAATTTGGAAGAGAAGGGAGGAATGAAAATGAGGAAGTGATGGTTACCATTTGTGCGGAGTGGCGAACGACAGAGCGAAGCAAAGTGATTGCTTCTGGAGTAGTATAATATTAATATTAATATAGAGCCTGTTTGGATAGGATTTTAAAAAAGGGCTTATGAAAAAAAAGAGCTTATTGACAGCTTATGAAAAAAGCTTTTAGAGAAGAGTTTATGGAAAAAAAGTGGTTTTGAATAAATAAGTGTTTGGATAGTTATTTTTATAATGACTTTTTATATTAGTAAATTACCACACTCACAAGTCAGAATCCCATGTTTTATGACTTTAAAAACTTCCTATTATCTTTGAATTAAATAGCAGTTCTTATTTCTTAGAAATTGAATTATAGCCGACTGAGATAGCAGAAGCGAAGCCATGCACTTCTTCACAGTTGGGCCTCCGGATGTTTCCTCAATCAACCAAATTTCAATTGAGCTCCCCTGCTTCTTCCACTTGCTCCCATTCCGAACAAAAGCGACACACCAACGTTGTTCATATACAATGGATCAAAGACATTCTCAAGTTCATGTAAACGATTACTGGTCATCAAACTATCATAAAAAATTTGAACATTATCAAACCTGTTTTGATAGACTTAAAAAAAATTATAAAAAAAACTTTTAAACAATTTTTTTTTTTAAAAAAACTTGATAATTATTCATAGAAAAAAGATTAATAAATTATCAAAAAATATATAATTTTATTAAAAAAAAAAAAAAGAGAAATGATAGAGAAAACAGAATAAAAATAAAATAAGAGAATAAAAAAAAGAGATAAAAACTAAGAGAGAATAAAAAAAAAGTAATTTTTTTTTATAAAAAAATAAAATAAAATAATAATTAAATAGTTCATAATTAGGGGTGAGTAAAGTACCCGTAGCCCGGTGTACCCGCCCGGCTCCGGTGTCAATTTGCCCGTTTTAAACCCGCCCAAAATGGGCTCGTAACGGGCGGGCTTAAACGGGCTAAAGTAGTAAAATAAACGGGCGGGCTACGGGCTGACCATCTGGCAGCCCGTAGCCCACCCGTTTATTTTTTTAATTAATTAAATATTTTAAAAAAAAAATAAAAATTATGAATAATCATATTATGTATGCATTATGGACTTTGTGTTTATAAATTTATAGTGATAATTGATAAACATTATGATTATGATATTTTCTTTTAGTAATTTTATGATAAATAATCATATTATGTGTTTACTGTGAACTTCAAATAGGGTAAAGCAAATTTTTTTTTATATATTTTTAGTAAACGGGCTGCCCATGCCCATTTTGACCCAAACGGGTTTAAACGGGCTAGTGCACGGGCATAGGCTAGCCCGTTGTCACGTGGCCATTACCCTCTCCCCATAAAACCGGTTGTACAGGGTGTGCAGCACCACACTTATATAGCCAGGACTCACCCCTCACCTATCCGATGTGGGACTTCTGAGTCGTCACACTCTCCCCCACCCAATCCTGTGACGCCCTCGTCACAGTGGGTCCCCCTGCCTACCCCGCACCCCGAGGGCGCTTGGCGAGACATCGGAGTCGGAGTCCGGGTCTGCTCTGATACCACTTGTCACGTGGCCATTACCCTCTCCCCATAAAACCGGTTGTACAGGGTGTGCAGCGCCACACTTATATAGCCAGGACTCACCCCTCACCTATCCGATGTGGGACTTCTGAGTCGTCACACCGTGCCCAGTTAAGATTAAACGGGCGGGGTACGAACTGACCATCAAGCCAGCTCGCCCCGCCAGTTGCTCAGCCCTATCTATAATTTCTTTTATTATTCTAAAAATTAATCTCAATAACTTATTAAAAATTTTAATTTTAAATTATAATTTAATCTAATTTTTTTAAATAAATATAATTATTTATTTTAAAAAAATTAAATTAAAATTTAAACTAATTTTTTTTTTGGAAACTGTGATTTAAAAAGTAACACACCCACATCATCATAAACGCGCAACTACGTTGAAAATAAAATAAACATTCGGGCAACACAGTTTACGAGAGCAACTTTGGAGTATATTACAATTAATCCAGTGCCCTGTCGTCCAATGAAAACCGAACAAATCAGATGCAGAACATCAATTTAGTCGACTTCCTCGACCTTTGGGACACCACCACTTGCGCCAGGAGGCGCATCGTCATCCATGTCAGGTGCAGCACTATCCTAGTACATCTTGGCGATGATGGGCTTGCAAATGCTCTCCAATTCCTTCATCTTATCTTCAAACTCATCTGCCTCTGCAAGCTGGTTGCCCTCCAGCCAGTTGATAGCTTGCTCAATGGCATCATCGATCTTTTTCTTGTCAGCTGGATCAAGTTTCCCTCCGATTTTCTCATCCCTCACGGTGTTCCTCATGTTGTATGCGTAGTTCTCCAGCGCATTCTTAGCTTCTGCCTTCTTCTTGTGCTCTGCATCCTCAGATTTGTACTTCTCAGCCTCTTGAACCATCTTCTCAATCTCTTCCTTTGACAATCTGCCCTTATCGTTTGTGATAGTGATTTTGTTCTTTTGGCCGATAATTTTATCCTCAGCGGAGACATTCAGGATACCATTGGCATCAATGTCAAAGCACACTGTAATTTGTGGGACTCCTCTAGGAGCAGGGGGGATGCCAGACAGTTCAAACTTACCCAGCAAGTTGTTGTCCTGGGTTCGGGTCCTCTCACCTTCATAGACTTGGATCAACACACCTGGTTGGTTGTCAGAATAGGTTGAGAAAACCTGCTCCTTCTCTTTTGGGATAGTAGTGTTTCTGGGGATCAACACAGTCATCACCCCACCAGCAGTCTCCAAACCAAGTGAGAGTGGGGTTACATCCAAGAGCAGAAGATCCTGGACCGTCTCATTGCCTTCACCGCTTAAGATGGTAGCCTGGACAGCAGCACCATACGCCACAGCTTCGTCAGGATTGATGCTCTTGCAGAGCTCCTTTCCATTAAAGAAGTCTTGGAGAAGTTGCTGAACTTTAGGGATTCTAGTGGATCCACCGACAAGAACAACATCATGCACACTCCTCTTGTCCATCTTAGCATCCCTTAAACATTTTTCAACTGGTTCCATGCACTTTCTGAAGAGGTCCATGTTAAGCTCCTCAAATCTGGCACGAGTAATAGGGGCATATAAATCAATTCCTTCAAACAAATAATCAATTTCAATGGTAGTCTGAGCAGTGGAAGATAGCGTTCTTTTAGCCCTCTCACAGGCAGTCCTCAACTTCCTAAGTGCTCTGGGGTTGCCACTGATGTCCTTCTTGTTCTTTCTCTTGAATTCCTGCACAAAGCGGTTAACCATCCTGTTATCAAAATCCTCGCCTCCAAGATGAGTGTCCCCAGCTGTGGCTTTCACCTCAAAGATACCCCCCTCGATAGTGAGTAAAGAAACATCAAAAGTACCACCACCGAGATCAAAAATCAACACATTCTTCTCGCCAAAACTCGTTGCCTTCTTGTCAAGGCCATAGGCAATGGCAGCAGCGGTAGGCTCGTTAATAATTCTCATGACATTTAGGCCAGCAATAACACCAGCATCCTTGGTAGCTTGACGCTGGGAATCATTAAAATAAGCAGGGACAGTAACAACAGCGTTCTTGATTGTGGAGCCAAGGTAGGCCTCAGCAATCTCACGCATCTTCATCAGAACCATTGAAGATATTTCTTCCGCAGAGAATCGTTTCTCTTCACCCTTGTAGTTGACTGAGATCATGGGCTTTTCAGCAGGACCAGAAATGACCTTGAAAGGCCACAACTTAATGTCATCTTGGACAGAGGTGTCACTGAATCTACGACCAATCAACCTCTTGGCATCTGATACGGGTGAAATAATCATTAATACATTGTACATCACGAAAGTTTTGATAATCTATGAAAACCATGAATTCATTACAACAGAAATCCTCGCCCTGTCAATGTGGGTAAAAAGTAAATTTCAAATCGATTAACAAGTGGAGCAGATTCCAGCATTATATTCATCACTAAACGCTTCATTTTAGTATGATCAACACAGTCGAGATATCTTAGACTACAGACTAAAACAGATCTTAAGAGGGGGAAAAAGCAAGAAACTTAGATCTGTTCGATCGGAGAATTGACAGCAAAGGCAAGCAGCTAACATAATGAAACAACAAATAGAAAGCTCAACGTAAGAAAACTTAGATAGCAGATCTTACCAAAGACGGTGTTGATGGGGTTCATGGCTACCTGGTTCTTGGCTGCATCACCGATCAAACGCT
This sequence comes from Leucaena leucocephala, assembly GCA_037074615.1. Lineage (NCBI taxonomy): Eukaryota > Viridiplantae > Streptophyta > Magnoliopsida > Fabales > Fabaceae > Leucaena > Leucaena leucocephala. The sequence continues at coordinate 8,176,641 of CM073521.1, read as the reverse complement.
CGGAGTCAGTGAACGCGACGTAAGACGGCGTAGTCCGGTTATCGTTGGCAATAATCTCGACGCGGTCATGTTGCCAGACTCCGACGCAAGAGTACGTCGTACCAAGATCTATTCCAATAGCAGGACCCTCTCCTTCGCCGGCCATTGCTTTACGTTGGGTGCGTCTGCGTGGTATAAAAGGAAGGTATCAAAGAGGATCAAAACCACAGCTTCCAGGGAGACTTTAATTTCAAGACGAGTTGAACTGTATTGCCAGTTAGAGGGCGGGTAGCCCTTATATAATTGGGGTTATATTCTTCCAGAATGTTCCAACTGTTAAGAGCCGTGGGATCTTGGTATACAGATATTTGCGAGTTCAATTTTTCCACATCGAGGAGGACTGGTCTAGGACCCTAGTCTCTAGGGAGCATTTCAACCCTTGACTTATTTTTATTTTTATTTTATATTAAATAAATATAGTTAATAATAATATCTTCCCAACATATTTACAGTAATTATTTATATTTTTAATTAAAAAAATTAATTTTGACAATAAAAAAAATCATAACCATTGACCAGGAAAAACTAAAATAATAACAAATTGGGGCAAGCTTGCCTAGATATTTCTAGAATGTTCGAATTATTAATACAAATAGTTAAAATAAAAGTGTTGATGGTGGAATACGTGTTAATCATTAATAATTGGGATTTAATTCAGATGTCTACCGTTATCTATTAGGATATTAAATATGAGTTTTTGTCTGTTAAAAATTAAGATTACAGTATTCAGATGTCTTACTGGACTATTATTATTTGGGCCTTTAAGCAGTTTGACAGTGGGGTTTGAAATAGGACCGAACCCAATATTATGTACAGAATATTGAAGGACCTCAAATAGGATGCAGCCCAATATTATTTGTTCAGCCCATTTTTGTCAATCCTCATCAAGTGCAACATAACAACAAGGTGGGGCTGAGCGTATTCGAGTATTCATGTGGATAGTATTTAATAATCGTTTGACAACTAATGCTTGGAGGAGTAAATGGACTTCGACTAGTGCTTTATGTCAATACTGCAGGCAGGATTCAGAGGAGGTTATTCATATTCTTCGGGATTGTAATTACGCTAATCAGCTTTAGTTACGGCTAGTAAATTCCATATATTATTTCACATTTTTTAGAACTCCTTTAAGAGATTGGTTTGCTCTAAATCTTAGGGAGTTGGGATTGGGTGCTAATAGTAATTGGGGATTAATGTGGGGAGTTATAATTTGAAGCTTATGGAAGTGGAGGAATAAGGCCATTTTTTAAATAAATTTCTTTAAACCACAAAATCCCAACTTGATAATTGAGCAAATATGGAGAAGAATTGTGAAGTTGCAAGAAGTGTGTGTAGTTAACGGGAGTAATGAGATGAGCTCACCTAAGTGGAACCCCCTCCTGAGGGATGTTCTAAATTAAATGTTGATGGTGCTTTTACGACGACACAGAGTAAGGCAGGATGCAGGGGTGTTATTAGAGATCATTCAGGAAGATGGATGACTAGTTTTACATGTAAGCTAGGAGCCTGTAGTGTGATAGAAGCAGAACAGTGGGCTGTATATAAAGGGTTTCAATTGACTTAGGATCTGTGATTTAGGAAGATTATTCTTGAATCTGATTATAAAAATGTTATTAATTTATTGATCAATATGAATACAAAGAGATGCAGTTTATTAGTGGCTCAAATTCAGAAGCTCTTACAACTAGCATGGGAGACCAAACTACAGTTTATACTTAGAGATCAAAACAAGTTTGTAGATGCGCTGGCAAAGCAAATGTTAGAGAATTCGAAAATATTGTACTCCTGTCCATCCAATTTGGAGTCTATTGTGGTTTCAGAGTGTTTGAGATTGAATCCCCTTATAGTTTAGTTTTATTTTGTTTCGGGCACAAAGCCCTCAGTTGTATAAAAAAAACATAACAACAAGGTGAATAACTCATCGTCCATGGGTTTAACTAGCAAAAGAGTGAGACATATGACCACTTAGAGTGTGTTCGATCATTGAAGAGTACTACTTTGTTGTGATTCCAGTCGCAGCGCTTAGGGAGGCATTATAACTCTTAGGTGTCTAGGTTTACTCTTAAGGGTAATAGACGTCTCGCCCTGCTTGACATTGGTATCTCCTAGGAGAAAATGAGATTTTGCCCTACCCTTGGATCGTGGGTGAACCCAACCCCTTTCCAAAAAAATTTGTACAAAAAAAAAAAAAGAAACAACAAGGTGAATACGCCAATACGAATTAACACAGATAATAAGAAATGATTTCATATCCCATTAAGACATGAGTTCGATTTCTGCTATCGTTATGGGAGCTCTTTTGGTAGGCAATCTCATAAGTCACCTGTAAACGCTCTCTGAACCCTAGGGCTGTGACCTAATCTTGGTGGAGGACCGGTGCCGAACTCACATAAACTTTTTTGTATTAAAAAAAATAAGGTGAATACCAACGGAAATTTGGTATAGCAGAAAAAATTAATCTCTCATAATGTGGTGAATCAAATTTTAAATTCATATTAAAAGAGGTGCTCTAATTTAATATGATTGTCTCTTCTAAGAGGATATATGTACTTAGAGAAAAAAACGTGAATTGTGCTCCAAGAAAATAGTTAAATGTTTTTGGGAAAACTTAGGTTTTGATCCATATATATACAATATTTTATATGATGTGAACAGGATAATTAATATTTTAAATTTTATCCAATACTCATCTAGCAAGGAGAGAGTTAAAAATATGTTTCATTGCCTAAACACAGTCTTACATCGAGATTATATGGTGGCCTAAACACGATCTCGCATTGAGATAATCGTTGCATTTCCATTAACATTTACACACTAATTAATTAGCTTTCTTCAAAGAAGCTTCCTATTAATCCCATCCTTTGAATCCAATTTCAAACTTGGAGTGATATCTTTACCCGATCATAAATATAAGATCTATTTAACTAATTTGATTAGATTAGAGAAGTTAGTTAAGTTAGCTAATATATCGTGTATTTTTTAAAACACCATAGTCATCATCCTTAATTTTGTCTTCCCTCTGTTATTTAATTATTATTGATAAAGTACAAATAGAGATAATTTTTAAAAAAAATAATAAATATAATAAATATGTCTTATATTTAAGAATAATATTAATTTTTTAATTATATGTTATATTAAGAATCATGTTAGTATATAATTATGTATTACAGCATACTGCACGTCACTAATTATGAAATTTCAAGCGAGGATGAGCAGATCGATTCAGATTAATGATCACTTTGTGATGTCAACTACTAAATAAAGTACTATTGGCTAATCACACTATATGCATATGCATTTTTCAATGACGGGTTTAGCATTATGTGATATTTAACTAAGAGATGTTGAGTGTGTATATTAGTCTATAATAAGATGATGAGTAACAGGGAATACAAGAACACTCGTGTTTTATTAGCTCATCGATACATCTCGCTCGTCATCGATGCATTACTACTCAAAAGTCAAAGCAAATCTTCATGAGCAATATGAATAATTAATATTGATCCAATTCATTGCCAGGATCGAACTTACTATAAGCATACAAGTAATTGATCCACAACATAGAATTCGAGAAACGATAAATTCCTTTCTATTTAACTTTACTAAGTAGTAGAGGGCTTTGACTATTCACATTCAAAAAAGAAATTTTATACAAACTAGAAATTCATATATTTTCTCTAATAACTAAAGTTTTGTTATATATATATATATATATATTAATTATAGTTATGAAACGGAATCCATGTACAGAAGTTCAGCTAGTTTGGACTAATATTAGAAAAAAATAACTTTTATCTGACTTTTATAAATTATAGTTGAAAATAAAAATTAGATAATATAATAGGATTTATATTTTTATAAAAAAAATTAAAAATTTATTTAGACGATATATTAAAAAGTTATTCTCAATATATTAATATTAAAAAAAATTAAAAACCATAAAAAATTAGTTAATTTTAAAATGATTTTGAAAGTCAGGTGGGTCTTAAAGTATGCCAAACATCACATATTAAGTAAAACTTACTTTTTATGACAGAAAAGGTCGTTATGTGATGTCAAACAAATACGTGGCCCTTAGCTAGAATGTGCTTGGTCTACAGTTGGCAAAATGGACTTTTGTTCAACTGAGAGCTGACTTTTACCAAAAGCTATTTTCACTAATATTTATACAAAACTTAGAGAGTAAGGTTTAAAAAACCCAAGATAAAATTTTAGTTTAAATTTTTTTAAAACAAATAGCTATATTTATTTATAAATAATTTTGGATAAAATTATAGTTTTGAATAATTTACTAAAAATAGCTTTTGGAACAGTAAAAGAGTTTATACACTATCCAATTACTATCTTACTCCTATTTTTTATTACACCCTATCTCCTATCTCATCTCTCTTCTCTACCCTCTCTCCTCTCTCCTCTCTCTTCTCCACCCTATCTCCTCTCTTCTCTTTCTTCTCTATACTCTCTCATTTTTCTTCTATACCCTCTCTCATACTTTTAATTAAATTATACTTTTTTGGTAACTTACCAATATGAAAAAGTGATTCTGCTACTAATTATCTAAATATCTCTAATTTTTAAAATCTATTATCTAAAATCTATTCTTCAAAAATTAATCCAAACACATTTACTTTTTTGTTTGTATTTTGTGTTTTGTAAATTAAGCCTAAAAAGCAGCAAAACATTAGTTACGTTAAAGCAAAAGCCCGTTTTCTAAAAGTCCTTTTGGCTTGAAATATAAAATCCAAACATGCTTCCCTGAGGATGGGACTTTCATGGTATGTATTATCCTCTTGCCCGGACAAGGACTTGTAACTATACGACAATCACATACTCGAACAAATAATCAACGCTAGCTATAAAGGCAGTTCTCTACAGAACATTGTGGAAAAACAAATTAAAAACCCAACAGATCATGACAATGGAAAAAAGATGTATATAATATGATATACAGCAATAGTTGTTTGAATAATAGCTTTCGCACAATCAATACATAGCTTCTGGTGGATTTTGAAGTTAACACACATACAGAGAGAATATATATATATAGTTTTGATTCATTTACCAACATAAAGTTGATATAGCAATTTAAATTTTCGTTAGATTTTTCTAGATTTTGAGTTCGTCTCTCAAAAAAGACACCCCTATTAGTAATGATAGATATGAACCCTAACTCTAAACTTAGATTAGTTGATTGCTTAGATATTTAATAATAGAGTCTAAAAAAATTATTTGATACCAGTTGACAGTACAAAAAAAATAGTGTGATTCACTTGTATTTATGGCCAATGGAACCCAATTCCCAGGGTTAGAGGGAGCTTCGTGCACCAAGGGTTAGAGACAGAGGAAAATTAAATGAGTGTTGGACTTGGATGATTCGCGCACAGCTCATTTAAAGATTCGAAAGGACACCACCTTGTTGGTTTAAACCACATGAAGTTGTCGTCTCAGATATGTAAAGAGTTCTGGTTTTAGATTCCCACGGAGTTTCAATTTTGGGGTATGAAGGCATGAAAACATCATACGGGTCCTGGATTTCTGGTTGTCTTAATCTCCCATTAAGTCACTGTGTCCCTTTCACAAAAGCGTCTTTATCAGTCCAACACTATTCATCCATCATTCTCAGTGTCCATCTTGTAACTCCTTCCCCAATTCCCTCCCTCCCTCACCCTCCTTTCTCTCTAATATAACACCCAGGCCACATGATCAAACTTGTTTTTTTTTATCTTCTTTCTGAGAAATTTTACATATATATACAGATACAATGACCAACAACTGAGCTCTAATGAGGACGTGATGTGTTTTTGCCATTAGTCAACCAGGTTGCGGATGAGTGTCTCATATATAGGCCCTCCTACACAGACTTCATTTTTTTAGCCAGCCTCCGGTTTATTGGATTTCTGTTTGGCTCTTTATATGGAAAGAACAACATGGATACGTTAAAATAAGTTTATTACAATATATATAATGGGGATGAAGGAAACATTACCAAAAGAAAAGAAATACATACACAACACGACGTACGCTGGGCTACTCATTTAAAATACTGATGATTTCAAGTTGGAAGGAAAAAGGTTCAATTTTATTTTGGACTTGTGCTGCTGATGCAGAAAAGATAACGGGACATTCCTCTACATTTTATGGGTTCTTTCATCTTGTTAATTACTTGTTGGTATTTAAATAATAATTCACCAATTTATACCATACCCGAAAAGAAGGTAATTAATGTAAAAAAAAAAACTAATCACGTACGTACAGGATTTTTTCCGCTCCCACCCATTGTGGTTTCGTGGACTGCTATTGTTTCAGTTTAAATAGAGCGTTTTGAAGTCTATTTCTCATCCTCTTCCATTTATTAGAACATACAAAAAAATTTATCTCTTCTGGTCCTCTTCAGCTTTCAAGAAGTCTCTAAGTTAAGTCTCTGATCTTTGTTCTCACGAGAACATGTCAAGAGCAACAACAATAGGTGATACGAGAGCTGAGTTGTGGAGAGCTCGGCTCGGCTGGGCTCTACGAACCACCTTGGCATGCACCATAGTAGGTTGCACCGCCCTGCACGGCCCGGAGCAGCTCCGGCAATACATCAAGTTTCCGGCTTTCTCTTACGTGACAACAATCCTCGTAGTGTCGGATGCAAACCTGGGTGACACCATCAGAGGTTGCTGGCACGTGTTTTGTGCGACACTTCAGGTGATGATCCTGTCCATTGTTGGGCTGCAGGTGGTGGGACCTGCCCACTTCACAAGCCGAGTGGCGGCGACCGCGGTGGCAGTGAGCGCATTCATGGTGGCGGTGCCGGAGACGACGCACTTGTTGACCAAGAGAATCGCATTTGGGCAGCTAGTGATTGTGTACGTGGGCACAGTGATATTTGGGGCAGAAGGTGGAGGAGTTTTAAAGCATCCAATTCAGGTGGCTTCTAGTACTGCCCTCGGAGCTTTAGCTTCTGTCTTGGCCATGTTGTTTCCATATCCTCGACTTTCTCATTTTCAGGTATTATATTACATCACTCTCTTTTATGGTTCTAATTCTGCAAGTTACCATAACCTCCCTATAACGGAAACTTAATTATATTCATTCATATCTATAGTTACAACAATACTCTTGCATTGCCGAGAGATTTAACCATTGTTTGTTCCCGATCAAATATCTAGCAACTCCCCCCCCCACCCTAATAATAGGTATTGAAATATAGTTGAGAAAAAGTATATTACAACAAAATCTCAAAGAAATATAATTTGGCAATGCGAGAATTACCAGAATGTTACGTTTGTTTGCAAGTGTTGGACATGTGTCCATGTGCAATAAGAGAGATATTTTGGTGGGGTTTGATGAACATGCCCATCTGTCGTCAGGAGACACAAAATAAACGGGACAAGAAAGGACCTCTGTGCTATGAAGCAAATGAAGCAAGGACCTCTACTAGATTATTGTAACAATATCAATTTTGTGGCTTTCAGGTAAAAAAGGCAATCAGATTATACGCTGAGAATGCTTATGAGAGGTTTAATCACAATCTAGAGGCTATCTCTACATCAGACAAATCAACTGGTCATGATTTGTGCACTCAATCAAAGTCCCTGGCTAATGCAGGAGCCAAGCTTCTCCATTGGATTAAGAGTAATCTGGTAAGTTAACGTTGTCTTAAAACAAAAGGCACATAATTAATTTGCCCTTTGGCAATTCAATCGAGGTGAATATCTTTTTTTTCTTTTGTTCATCGCAGGATGGTATGCGTTGGGAAAGGCCTCGAATGAGAACCTTTTTTGACAAACTACAAGACAAGGAGATACCATTACGAGGAATGGACATTGCCCTCTCGAGCTGCACTTCATTTCCTGTCGGCTCCATTGATGAGGAGCTGAGAAGTGTTTTGCTCGATTACAGAGGACGATTCAGCCTCAAATTCAGTGAACAAGCTTCGTGCGTTGCTTCTTTTGATGCAAGCACAGCCCCAGAAAGCAAGAACAAAGACAACTTCAACAGTTTCCCATGGTCTCTCAAGAACTTATCCGTAGCACATAAACACCTCCCAACTTCATTCTTTCTGTACTGTGTTCAACTCCTCCTAGAGGACACCCCTATCTCAACGAACACCAACAACATGGAAGAGAGAACCCAGAAAACTGACGCCCACGAGCATGGAATCCTCAAGAGGATCAAAGAGGTTATCATTAACATCCTACCCAGTAGACAGAATCTGGCTTTTGCATTCAAGTGCTCGGTTTCTTTGGGACTTGCTGTGTTCTTTGGTTTGACATATGACAGAGAGCATGCATTGTGGTCTGGACTTACAATTGCCATAAGTTTTGCCACGAGAAGACAGCCAACATTCTCGGTCGCTAATGCTCGAGGACAAGGAACGGCAATGGGATCGATCTACGGCGTCATTTGTAGCTTTCTGTTCCATAGATTTGGCGGCTTCAGCTTCTTGACTCTTCTGCCATGGGTGGTTTTCTGTTGTTTTTTAATGCATAGTAAAATGTACGGCCAAGCTGGTGGGATCTCAGCAGTTATAGGAGCCCTCCTAATTCTTGGAAGGAAGAATTATGGCCCTCCTGCAGAGTTTGCAATCGCTCGAATCGCCGAGGCTACGATCGGACTCACTTGTTTCATAGTCGTTGAGATTATTCTTAACCCTTCGAGAGGGACCAGTCTCGCAAAATCTCAACTTTCCCACAGCTTGAAGGCACTTAAAGATTGCATTGAAGCTATCGCTATTGCTTCCAGCGATAAGCAAAAGACATGTTGGAGCAACTCTCAAGAATTACGAAAGAGACAAGAGAATCTCAAGTCTATCGTGTGTCAATTACAAGAGTTCATTGAGGAGGCCGAATTGGAACCAAATTTCTGGTTCCTGCCTTTTCATGGTGCTTGCTATAGGAAGATTCTGGATTCCTTATCAACGATGACGGATCTCTTACTTTTCGGGGCACACTCAATAGAAAATGTCTCGAGATTGTCACAAAGAGAAGGAGAAACGTCGGTGCAACTACAAGATAGAGTAAATGAGTACATAGAGCTTTTCAAGGCCAAAGTTGGCCACACTCTGAAATGCCTTGAGGAGATAACCCAGATTAAGTCTCTCAGGAAACTTGAACGCAAGTGGAAGAAAAGAAATCCAAGTAGAGACATCGAATTAGGTGAACATCCCGACGCAGATACAAATAGGGTCCTACGTGGTCATGAAGAGGCTGAAAGCATTGCTTGCTCTTTCCTGCAACATTTGGAGGACATGGCTGATGCCCTTCATTCTAACTCATCCAATGAGGAGGCAGTTATGGGCCAACTAATTGCTCATTACAGTTGCTTGGGATTCTGCATCAGTGGCTTAATCAGGGAAACAATAAAGATTGAGAATGAAATAAAAGAACTAGTGATGTGGGAGAATCCCTCGAGTGATTCAAGCCTCACTGAAATTTATTATAAGATCAATGCTCTACGTTCGTAATAAACTTTAGCCCCATAACGTGTCTTGGCCATACTAACTAACTAATTAGATGTATGACATATCACTTGAAGTGAAAACTATAATCAGTATGATTCAATTTTTTTGAACTTCCTGTAAGATTCAGCCTCATATCTAGTTTAAGATCATTTCAAGTGGAATGGAATGGATAAAATGTAGAACTCCAGAGAAAAAAGTTATCAATCATATATTGTACTTAACTTGATTGCATCAAAATAAGGTAGTAATTAATTAATCTACCAAAATACTCTGAGCATACACCTAGTCGAACATATTAATTATTTTGATTTAATCAGAGACTTCCTCAATCCTCAGCAAGACCTGGTGTTGGAAGCACACAGATGTATCGCAAGAATTGGAGTGTCTAAGTTACAGCAGTAAGATAGCATTCACATTCCCAAATTTAAGTTCTTAACCAATATCAACTCAAAGTCTACCTTCCAAACAGCTCACAAAATCTATAACATAACTATTACACTTCAAAGGGGTCCTAGTTTCCTTCATACTTGGGGTCAGCCATGACATAGTGGTATGCTATTACCAGAACAAAAATAAAAATGCCAAGAAAATTGGCAAAGAAACCCAGATCTTGATCATCCATCATCTGTCATCACACGCAACAAGCATAATAATATGTCAGTACCCAATACATAATTTGTTTAACATAATTTTGCAATGCTTGAAAACGCAAGTCGTAGAAATTATTCATGAATCATTCATAAAGAACTTGAAACTCAAAGTAATCTAAATAGAATTAAGTCTTCGCTGAGAAAAACAGATAAACCCATTGTCCCTGCCACAACTATATTACACCAGAAGCAGGAGGCCTCAATTTCATTATGCAAATCCTCTATCCTTACGTAGCGCAATCAAACATTGACTCGTAAAGTTTTGCAAGTTTGGGCCACTCATGGAGAGGAGTGTCCAAATTATTAGTATTTCAATGAACAGACAACAAATTAATCCCCAAAAACTTCACATCTCAATCCTGTACAGTGAAGCATGAAACCATGAAAAACGTGAAACAAAACACGCAATATACTTGCGAACCCACTCCGATCTAAAAATTGAAATAGTCTAATACCGAGAGATGAGAGTGCAACATGAATCAAAACGCAGAATCAGTATCGGAATTGAAAATCTCTTATGTAAAACAGATTAAATTATAAATCGTAAAGAACAGAGTCACGTCTAGTTAATTTTTAAAAAAAAAAAATCAAGAGGCATCGGATTCAGAGTTTTCAACGAAAGGCAAATCGAATTAAAAGAATTCAATAAAAACAAAATCTGAGACTGGCCTTGCCTGTTGATGTTGTTAATCTGTTTCGGTTTCTCTTCGTCGAAGCGAGGAACGCGTTTCTTCGATTCTCAGTCCCTCCTGCGCAGTCTCAAGACCATCAATGGCTTTTCCGGTGAGAAAAAAAATCATAAATAGCTTTATGTTTTTGGTACAGCTTCATAAATATTGATAAGATAGTGATCCCTGTAACCCAATGCTTAAAGCTCAGCGGTTCGGCCCAATTACAGTAAACTGAGTGAAAAGTAGCCCAATATAATAAGAGCGTATTTTTTGGTGCCAAAATATGAAGAAAGGTGCTCGCTTAAGTAAGGTATCGAGTTCGAGCCTTAGCGTATGCAGAAAATCTTCGTTGAGAGACTCACCCACCATAGCCAGGTGCGCGACGCGGGTCAGATCCGGATGTAGTTGGGGCAAAACTTCGGTGAACCGAGTGGGCAACTAAAAAAATATAAAGAAAATTATGAATGGGTTGGATCTAGTGGCTTTCACAGTATAACGAATCAATATTTAAACGTCCACTATAAGAGGTGCTTACAATTGACGTTTTATAATATCTCTAATAAGATTACTTCTAAGAGAAAGATATTATACTTAGTAAAAAAAATATCAAGAAAGTTGGAAAAATCAAGCTCTATGTCTCATCGGTTCTCTACCCCATCGCTGTGTCCAACTAGTTGATTTTTTTAAAGAAATATTCTGGCGGGCAAGGAGAGTTAAAATTAAGTGGTCTGACTGTTGGGCCCAGGTATAAACGGCAATGACTTGTGCCCAAAAATGGGCACACATTTGGTATTTTCTTTTTCTTCTTTTTTTCTTTTAAATGCAAGTGGGAAACTTCGGCCAGAACAAAAAACAATTATCGAGAATTAAACCCCAAAATTAAAATACTTGATAATAGAATTTAATTAATATTATTAAAAAAAAAACAAGAGCTCCATGGGCATATTGAGGTAGCTTCATTGGATGACATTGTCTTGCCCCACTCCAGCGAAGCCTAGTTCTTCCCTCGCCTTGCCACCTCACCGAGGTAAGAGAAAGAAAATTATATTGGATTAGTTGTGACTCTGGTAAGAGAAGCAGCTTTGCTTCTTTCTTCTTTTGTTTTCCTCTTCTTTTTTTTCTTCTTTTTGTGAGTTACCTTTAATGAAAAGGGTAAATATAGGGAAGCATGAAACCATGAAAAACGTAATATAGTTAACTTTATTTGGGACTTGTCTGTAATTCTCCGACTTAAAGTTTAATAATAATTGTATTTAATTTTATTAAATATAAATAATTAGAACAGTAATAATATTAGCCTCCGTGTCAAGTGGAAGGGAAGGAGATACTTGTCCTTTTCTTTTTTTAGTTACAAAGGGAAGTTAAAGCTTGAAAAGATAAAAGAACTAGCCAGATCTAAACTCTAGTCATCAAACTTAGAAGAGGATATATTTGGATTAGATTTTAAAAAATAAATTTTAGAGAAAACATGATTCTGAAGTTAAAAGCTATATTCTCCCCTGTTGATACCGAAATCAAAGTTTACTTTGGTTTTAAAACCATAATTTTCTAAGGTTAAAATCACTTTTTTAAGTTTTAGACTGGGGTTTGACTATTGTATTTTTAAAACATTGATTTAAGTTAAAATTATAGTTTTAGAAACTTCCAAACAGACTTGAGGCAAAACCTATTAGTTATATATATAGCTGCGGATCAACCATATGCTTGTCTCTGTTATCTTCCCACAAATAAGGGACCGATAGTATGGAGTTTTTCTTTTTATTTTCCATTTTAAATAACGAACGGCAGTTTCGTTAATCAGATGCCCCTGCTTCAATTAGTTTCTATAGCCTATAGGAATAATTTTTTATCCTGCCCGTGCAAGATAAATAATAAAGTAATAGAAATTCTTTATTAAATGATATATTGATGTGAACAAAATTTTAGGTCGAAAGTTAAAAATTAAAATAGTCAACAAAAAACAGAGAGAGAGAGAGAGAGGAGATAAAAATAAGAATATTATTTATAGGATTTAAAAAAAAAAAAGACACAGACAACCCAATCCATGCAAAACTGCATCACTCGTGTGGCTTATAATAAAGAATGTATGATGTGCGGCATTCCCTAGCTTTCTTTTTTTCTTTGTTTTTTTTATTGGGAATAATAGTGGAGTCTATAAGCTCAACAGAGCAATACAAGCAACCAGAGAGGTTCTAAGTCTCTTCACCCTCTTCCGCCTCTAGTAAAGCATGTGGTTGTTGATCTAGAATACAAGAGCTCCCTCCATGGGAATGAGCCATCTTTGCTAATTGATCTGCTATGGTGTTCTCTTCTCCAGGGACATAATTAATGGAAATCTGGCAATTCTTACAAAACAGCCATCTAGCTTCACCGACAGGATCTTTGAAAGGGTGTTGGTTATCACATCCTCTAAAGATCAAGTTGACGACCTCAATGCAGTCCGAGACTAACTCTGTTTTCCTATAACCCTGTTGGTCAACTATTTTCTTTCCTTATCAAACACCTCATCTAGAAGAAAATAGGGATCCCGGTAAACCCATGCTTAAAGCCAGGTGCCTGGTCCAATTACAATAAATTGACTCAAAAGTAGCCCAATACTATCAAAGAGCTCTGACAGCGAAAATCGAATCCATATTTTTATAAGATATAAATTTATTTTTTAATATCTGTGCCAACTCTTATTAAAAAAAAATTATATAATTTGTTTTGATACAAAAAACTATATAGTTTTATTTTGTACATAAATTTTTAGAAAGGGAGTAAGCTCACCCATAATCTAAGGACATTATAAAATCTCCATTTATTCTAGGCGATACTAATGTCTGGTAGAGCGAGCCGTCTATTACCCTTAGGCGTAAACCTAGGCACCTAGGAGTTAGGATGTCTCCCCAAGCGCCGCGACTGAAACTACAATAAAATAGTACTCCTTAAGGATCGAACACACTTTAAATAATTATATGTCTCACCCCTTCGCTAGTTGAACCTACGAACGATGAGTAACAATCCGAAACCATTAATGATGATTCCTAGTTTTTTTTTATTGCCCACCCGATTCACCGGAGTTTTGCCCGGACTACATCAAGATCCGACCCGCGTCGCGCACCTTGCTATGGTGGGTGAGTCTCCCAACAGAAATTTTTTGTATACACTAAGACTCAAACTCAAGACCTCGCTTAAACGATACTGAATCACTTATCACTCGGACTAACCCCCTGTTGGTTCCTAGTTTTAATGGAGGGAGTAAATGTTTAGCCCCAGACCCACTGGGGTGAAGGAGGGTTGGAAACAGGTGGTCTGACTGTTGGGCTCTCGTACAAACAACCATGATTTATGGCCCAAAAACTGGGCCCGCCAGTTGGCATTTTCTTTTCTTATTTATTTTTAAAATCTAAGCGGGAAACGTTTGGTTTGCAAATCGAGCGCGGTAGGGATCGGCCCCGTGCCGCTATTCATCAGCTACGGCAGTCCTTCTCCGCCGCTGTCCTCCCTTACTTCTAGCTCCAGCATCACCGACAGCTCCGTCGGCATCTTGCAGTAGCTTCATTTGATGACAGTGACATTTTCTTGCCCCACTCCGGCGAAGCCAAGTTTTTTCCTCGCCTTGGCGCCTCACCGAGGTAAGGGAAGGAAAATTATGTTGGATTAGTTGCGACTCTGGTAAAAGAAGCAGCTTTTCTTTCTTATTCTTATTCTTCTTCTGTTTTTTCTCTTTCATTTTTCTTTCTTTCTTTTTGTGAGTTAACTTTAACGAAAGGTTAATAGAGATCGGTGCGTCTCCCCAGTAACGTGATAAATTCTCAGCTAACTCAGCTAAAAGGTGGGGAAATCCGTTGGTTTGATCATTGCTTGTCTATTATCGTGTATTAATGGAACAATTATGTAATTTAACGTTGAGTTTCTTACGGGTTGTTTCAAAATATCGTGGTATTGTTTCATTCTAAAGTCTACCTATGATTAAAATACCAGATATGGATGCAATTTTCAGTTAAGGGCACATCCTTCTGACTTATATTAGATGATACAAGTCCATATTTTATATTGGGACAGAGCTGCGTTTTATCATCGCAACTTAATTGCAATCTTTAGGAATGTCCTCATTGCTGAATTGCAGAATTGAGATTTGAGTTGAAGTACAGTTAGTTGGCATAATCAATCTGGTTCTAAAAGAAGTAATAAAACTGTCTTACTGGAGATCTAGCTTTACAGTAATGTTACATAATGACATCGTCCACAAGATTAATTAGAATATGCTATGGAAAGTAAGCCATGGATTTTTATGTTTCTATTATGTTGTATTATTAATTCAGTTGTTAATGGTGCGTATCTTCTCATGATGCAATCATATTCGCATATTTATAAAAATATTGAGTTATCTAGAGCCAAAGATGCTTATTTCCCATTTTCTTACCCTAAGCAGTTCACTTGAATAACCGTTAGGCCTAGCAATGGAACTTTGTTGATTTAATTATAATTTTTTTTGATTGGCAGCTTTTTAGTTGATACGTATATATAATATATTCCTATATAAGCTGAAGTTAATATGGATTTGTCCATGTTGTAGGCGAGTGCTCAAGCAAAGAGTGAGAGATAGATGATTTCTACTATTTGATCAGCTCTCTAAGATGTTCTACTAGGCAGTGCTCTAAGATGAAGGAGCAGTGAGATTTTTAAGAGGAGCATGATTGTTCTATGATTAGTTCCTCATTAAAACATTTAAGTTGTTGCAAGTATTCCCGTACTAAACTCAAAACCTGAGAAGAAGTTCATTGGCTAAGCTTCGTTCATGGCTTCAGAAATTGAATCGACTCCAACTTCACCCAACACCTCATCTGCTTTCCTGCCTACAGTTATCCAATTGATTTCCTTCTTGCCATACCGTTTCCATCACATTATGCTTCCTTCTTCACAATCTTCAGTTTCTGATTTTTTTTTCTTTTTTCTTGAAGGTTTGCTTGCACAATTGGTGGTTGGTTAAAGCTGAGAGGGACTTCCATGGGAAGCTATTAGCTGTTGCAGGCTACCCCTCCAGAAAGTAAGACCCCGTTTCATTTTTAGGGATTTCAGACCCACCTTCATTTAATGCCTTTTATTTCACTAGGCTTTGTCAACACTGCCTTTTACTTGCCTTGTGGTCATAGGAGATATAAATCACAGTTGTATGAGACTAAGTTGACATTAAAATTATAATTTTTCTATCGGTAAAGGTAAAATTTTGGGATGAAATGATGTTGATTTTCTGACAGTTTGACTTTAGCAGGGAAGATGCAAAGCGGGTGTTTGTTTCTGCTCCAATTATCAAAAGACATGATCTATCTACCTTGGAGACAGCAGATGGAATTTATCTTATTATTATAGGTTTCATTAATGAGCAGCACACTAAGGAAAATGGCTTCCCATGTGAGGTTTGTAAATTTTAAAATCTGCTCTTTCCTGATAGATACATTTTACCACGTCACACTGCTTCATAGCATCGTTGTCAGTGCATCGTGGAGTGTTAATTGACCGCCATATTCTTCATAAACCATAGAAAATGATCACCACATTAGTGCCAATCTGGATATGTTTCCTCAATCCTTAATTTTTATATGTTGCCATCCAATGTTTACTGATTTGGGTACACCCTTGTTTGTTTACTATAAGCTTGAGAATGTGAGCCGATAGGGCCACATAGGCATAGGGCGATCTATAGCATATGTTGGTGTTCCTTGAGTCCGCAAAGATTATATATCTTGAACTTTTCTTAATGGATGGCAAATTTAATACTATGAGGGTTATGTACTTATGTTGTGGCTTTATGCTTTCTCGCCAGGTTTTCAATCATTTTCTCTTTGGCTTTCCTCCCGACTGGGAAAGCCATGTTGTCAACTTCTTCAAAGAAGTTGCTACTGGCATTGATTCAGGAAATATCATTACTTCTAATGAAGAGGAACCAACAAGTCCAGTTACACCCATGCAGTTACAGGGGGAAATAAATGAGTTGTCAGAACATTCTGTTGGAGGATCTGCATCTAGAAAATCAAGAACTTGGCTGGGAAATACTGAAAATCAATGTAGCACAAGAAAAGTGGCCCCTAGGTGCACTAGACCAAAAATGACCAAGACTAGCAGAAAAATGACTCGGTCTGAATCAGCTGATCCTAAAAGAAAACTGAAGCCCATTTCAGCTGACACTAAAAGGGGAAGCCTATCTGTTAAGAGGAGTAAAAAGAGAATTAATTGTGACTCACATGTAAGTAGTAGTGTCTTATGTAAATACATGTTTATTTGTGAATGTAATGTATTGGTATGTCCATTTTTTTCAATTTGTATTGGGTTTATTTGTAATACATCTATATATTAAAGGGCTGCTTCCATGTGTTTGGTTTTTGAAGGAGAAATTATCTGCAGTTTCTGCAGATTTATCTAATTGTAGGAGATCCAGATCAGGTGAGTAGTACCTGTACTCTTTCTTTTAGTATTACTTTATCCTTGGGGATGGGTGAGAACTGAGAACGTTTTAATTTTCCTGTTAATTTTGGCCTGGATTATCAGTCTATATGTTTGGGCTTGGTGCCCCATTTATGGAAGATGAAGAATTTATCAATCATCAAATCTTTAGGATGCACACGTACCAAATTGATAGATAAAAGATTTCCGCTTTTAGATTATTCTTCTGTTAATGTCAATTGCTTTATGTGTTGCAGGTAGGCGGCTGCTTCCTCCACTGGAGTTCTGGCGCAATCAGATGCCTGTGTATGATGCGGTATGTGATGCATCTCATTTTTTTCACCTCATGATTTGATCAACTCTTAGCTGATCATGTGCATTTATAATATCATATTAATTCCTTTAAATAGTTTCTGATTGTTTCTACTGTATTCAACTGTTAAAATTTTACTTAAATGCGTATGTTGGGTGTGATTGACGTTATTTTTTTTTCTTGTTATATATTTCAGGACCACAGCCTAACTGAAATCCTGGATGGTGCGTCTTTTTTTTCTCCTTGTAGAAGTTCGTCTCCATCATTAAGTTAGCAATTGTCTCCGTTTGAAGCAAGATTGAATACAATGCTTTATATAATTTGCATGCTAATCAGATTTCTATGTTCTGTGTGGCCGGCATATTCTTAGGTTTCAGCATCCATGTGAACTTAATCAATTCATTCTGGTAGTTCTATAATGTGGCCTGATTTAAATGCACGGTTTTGCACTTTTGTCGTGATATTTGTAGGAAGAGAAGCACAATCCGAGAAAAAGCAAAGGAAGTAATGGATTGAATGATGCAGACTATATGAAGGTAATTCTTAAAAATATGACGCATAACAGGGCAAATCTGCCTGGCAAAATTTGAGTGTTCTGTGGGAGGGATTGGATAATATATTTTTGTTTTTCGGAAAAATGGTTTATTTGAAAGTAGCTGCAGTTCTGCAGTTTAGCTTTGGAAGCTTCTTAAATATCTCTATTGAGTTTTGCTGAATTTTCCAAGAACTTTTCTCCATCTTCAAAATATCATTGACCACCTCGAAAGAAAAAATTGCAACCATATATGTTGTCTTAAATTGTCCATTGATGCAAGAGTACTCATTTAAACATTTACTACTGTGTCTCATGGGGTTAGGGCAATTGAAGCGTGCATTGGGTGGCTCTAATGAAGAATGCTTTGAACAGCATCAGATGTAAAATAGTGGACTCATATCGTATTTGTGTCAGAGTAGCTTATATATATGTATGTATTTCTGTATTTTGTTTCCATGTGACACGAATTTGTCCCCCTTTTCTGTGCATATGATGCTCACTCTTGGTTCCTCTTATGTTGGGTTTATGAGCATTCAAGTACCTATACCCATCTCAAAACTAAGGACGCTTCTTCAAGGCAATTTTCTTATATATAAAGCGATCTAAATATGTTCTGAATTGCAACTTTGTTGATAACTCTTTGAATTTATTACAATCAGAAATTTATCAATAGGCGAATGTTGCCCACAAGTTCCCTTATTGTTGATCAGAACTCAATTTGGATAAACTTATCATCTAATTATCTCTGTTATTTAATATTTAATTACTGTCTATGCTAATCTCCATTGGCTTATAAATCCATTCCAAATTTTAGAAAAAGATAATTTATTACAATAACCTCAAGTTATATCTTCAAAGCTAAACTTTGAGTTTTATGCGTTACATGTAAATGGATTTGACGGTTGATCACATCAGATGAATAACAAAATACTCCTCTAGGAATACTAAATAAATTAAATAAATTATTTTAATAGATTTATATTTATTATTTTTTTAAAAATTAATTTATCTTACTTATAAAATAAATCGATAATTGATATATAATTTAATAATATTTAAGATTTAATATAATTTAATTATTTATATAATTTCTTCCCATTGTTTAACTGGATTAAATCATTAAAAAAAAGATGGAGTTATATAATACACGCTCCACGGACATACTATAAAGGATGGGTTGTTGCTTTTATTTTTATAAAGCATTCCCAAAGATTGCCACGTCATTGATCCGTGGTTACCAAAAAAAAAGCAGCCATGCGATCGGCACACGATTTTGTATATCGACGGTCCTTAGCTTCCACAACAACATGACGCGGATACCAATTCTTAACCATCGATGAATACCCTATCCAACGGTCGTGAACAGTTATTTCCATTTCGAGAACGAAAAAGCACAAACCTACCTAACGAAACGGCTCTATATAAACCCAACCTCCGCTGGCATCTCATGTAATATCGAAGACCGAGTCCTCTCAGTGCATCGCTCTCGGGATTTCTGTCACTTTTTCGGTAAAAATGTCGGGTCGTGGAAAAGGAGGCAAGGGCTTGGGCAAGGGAGGAGCCAAGAGGCACAGAAAGGTTCTTCGCGACAACATTCAGGGAATTACTAAGCCTGCGATTCGCCGTTTGGCTCGTAGAGGTGGAGTTAAGCGTATTAGCGGTCTTATCTACGAGGAGACTCGCGGTGTACTGAAGATTTTCCTTGAGAACGTCATTCGTGATGCTGTGACCTATACTGAGCACGCTAGGAGGAAGACGGTGACCGCTATGGATGTGGTATACGCGCTGAAGAGGCAGGGTAGGACATTGTACGGTTTCGGGGGTTGATTTTCGGATCGAATGCCAATGTTCTTTTTAGGGTTTCGGGTTTTAGGGATTGGGTTTGTAAATGTTAAGCTGAATTAGACTTTATTTTCTGCTTGGTTGTTCTCACAACATCTTGAAATGTATTCTTAGATCTGGTTTCGATGCGATATTTGTCTGTTTCTATTACACCAATTCTTGTCCATTCCCTTTTTCAATTTTTTTTGTCACAATTATGGTCAATTCTGATTGAACTTTGATTGTTGCCGATCATCGACACCTGAGTTATAATGTTGGAGGTGGTTTTACTGTTATGACGTTAAATGGATCCGAGTTTCAGATGAAAGCGTTTAAAGGCAGCTGCTTTATTTCCGGCGAATGGTACTATTATTCCCCTTAAATCTATTGCGATCGAGTAAGAAAGTATCGAATTATTCATTTTATGTGCCTTTGAGTTGGGGTGTTTATCCTTGAATATCGGAGTCAGTATTGGGCTTGCGGGTTGGGTTAGCCCAGTGCCACGGTCAGTTATAACCCGTTATTAGGAGTCAACAATGTCTCGATTGTTGCTTGGCACAGCCGGGTTTGTATCTGACGTTAGTTGGATTTTGTTCATTTTATAAATTTTTTATAAATATTTTTTAAATCTAAAATTGTGTTTTAGCCCTAGTAAAAAATTGGTATAAAATTTATCTAAATTTTTTGTGTACAATTTTTCTTTTCTTTTATTGGAACATACGTAACTCAGATTACAATGATACTTAGCTGAGATCGTAGGTTCATATCAGATGCACAGTACCTCATTAATTGATATATTAAGGGAAAATAACGTAAAGAAAAGAGACCGTTTATTAGTTATACAGATTAAAAATTTTATATGTAAGTTGTGAGAATTAAAATTATAAGTTATATCAAGAAAAGCTAAACAAGTAGACGATGCCTTTGTAAAATACAATCTTGTCAGATTTATTATATTTGACACGTGCGGGACTAGCGGATTGTTTAGGATTAAATTTTTGTAAATTTTACTTTTGTGCTTTGTATAAAAAAATTGCGAAGTAAATCCGCAGAAGGGGCTCCAACAGTGTGTGGCACTGCACATCAGCCGAAAGAGAACGCTTGGCTAAGAAGTCAGCCGCCTGATTTGAGAACCTGGGAATGCATCTCACATCCACCGACCAAGGGCGTTCCAGAAGGCCTTTCAGCTCCAAACTCATCCCGATACTCATACAGGTGGCTGTTATCAGTGTTTATACAATCAACAACTTCAGAAGAATCACATTCTAGCACAACACGTCGATAACCTAGACCCCACATCGCTTTCAGGCCGAGCAAGCACTCAGCCTTTACATGATCCCCCTCTGGCATACGGAAGGCAAACCCATAAACGAAGGACCCCTGATCGTCTCGGGCTACGCCACCACATCCCATCCGACCCTGGATGTTAGAGAAAGCGCCATCCACGTTGATTTTAATCCATCCTGCTTCCAGTGGCGTCCATCCCCTCATACGGTTCTGCGCAGTAGATCCGTCCCAGTTGATACCCTCAGTTCTTCGTGGCTTAAGCTGCATGTTACTCAAAATAGACTTGGCACGTTTAATGATTGAAGCGTTCGTGGTATCCCTACCCTCGAATATTCTTTCATTTCTCCTCTTCCATAATAGCCAACATATGACACTAAACCCAGCTTTCCACTCGTTGAACGTGCCTCCATCATGATTACTCAGGTTCCTACTAATCCAGCCCGTCAGGTTATCAGTAAAGAAACGATGAGATTGACTAGGCAGGACCAAAGAAGCCCAAAGCTGCGCAGTGGTTGGACAGTCACGCAGCACATGGATAGCATTCTCCTTTTCCATGTTGCACCAAGTGCATCAATCATTATCACACATAGTTCGCTTCCTCTGTTCTTCATTCGTCAGTAGTCTGCCATTCCCCGCCACCCACATGAAAGTCTTGACCCGTTGTGGTGTAAGGATCTTCAAGATCTTACTCCAGATGTTAAGGCCTTGCTGGGAGTTGGTATTTGTTAACGCCTCATATGCAGATTTGACTGAGAAGAGCCCCACTTCGATTCCACTTCCATCTGTACGACTGGCTTGTCTCATCCCGCTGAACTCCTTCTTTAACTTGATCCCATGTCTCCTTTATACCTGACCAGAGGTTGGAGCCAGGGCGTTTCTTCTCAACTCGAGGCATAAGGTCATTGCCACACTTATACTTATCCCGGAGCACGTGAACCCAAAACTCGACTCTTTTGTTGATGAGGTTCCATCCTATTTTCATTAGGAGGGCTCGATTATTTTCTTTTGCATGGCGCAATCCAAGGCCTCCCTTGCTCTTCAGCTTGCAGACGACGTTCCAGGCTACAAGGTGTGTTCGCCTTCTGTCCGAGGTTGAACCCCATATAAAATTTCGATTACACTTATCAAGCTCGTCTGTTGTGGGGACGGGAATACTCGAGGTCTGCATTATGTCCGTTGGGATGGCAGCTGTAACTTATCTTCCAATTGCTTAGTCGCCGTTTAACCTTATCCACCACTTCTTGAACAGTGTCTTTTGTGAGTCGCTTGTGATGAAGCGTCCATCCCAAATATTTTCCCAAGTCCGCTGTAGGAGTAAAATCCAATAACTCAGTGAGCTCGTGTCGTCGATTATGATTCACGTTGTGGGAGAAAAAAATGTGCGACTTGTGAGCGTTAACTTTCATCCCAGAGCTTGCATAAAAGGTGTTAAGGCATTGCTTAGTAAGTTCCGCTTGGGCATGTGAAGCTTCTAAGAAAATAATGATATCGTCAACAAATAACAAATAAGAGATCGGGGGGCCAGACTGAGGCGAATCGGTTTCCACGAACCGTTCTCCCTCCGTTCTTGGATAAGATGTGTGAGTTTCTCAATGCAGATAACAAACAATGTTTTACACCTAGAGTGGAGTGGAAAGTATCTACTTTGAACCCGTTCCAGAGCAGTTGTAACGTAGCTGAAGAGACCGAAGGACTGATAATATCAAGAATGTTGGTCGGAAGTTGAAGCTCCTCAAGACGAGTTCTGAGAAAGTTCCAGTTAACCTGGTCATATGCTTTCTCTAAATCGATTTTCAGGGCCATGAATCCTTTCTTCCTTGTCATATTTCTCATGCCACGATGATGTTATCCAAGCTGTGGCGACCTGGAACAAAACTGCACTGGCTTGGTGAAAATACCAAAGGTAGCATTGCTTTAATTCTATTTGCCACGATCTTTGTAACAACCTTGAAAATGACATTACAAGGACTGATTGGCCGCAAATCTTTGAAGTTTCTGGTGGCTCCTTTTTAGGAATGAGCACAATCAATGTTCCATTTATCTTCCTAATTTCTGCTAGGTTTGACTAGAGAAACTGAGTAAATTGCACTACCGATTGTTTTACCCTCTTCCATTGGTTCTGGTGAAAAAGCGCGTTGAGCCCGTTGGGCACCGGGGCTTTAACCTCCCCCATACTAAAGAGAGCATTCCGTATTTCTTCCTCGCTCACCATTTCCGCCATATGACGCAGAAGAGAATCATCTATCTTCAGGTAGGTTACCGAGCAAGTCAGACCAGTTCTGCTCAACGTCTCTTCCGTAAATAAATTTGCAAAGAATTCAGTTGCCATTGTTTTGATCGTATCGGTGTCATAAATCCATTCTCTGTCTTCATTCATGATAGCCCCGATCTTGTTGGCTCTTTTACGCCTGTTGGCACACGCATGAAAGTATCGCGTGTTTTTGTCTCCATGATAGTCCAATTCTGGGTCACGTTTGAAGCCCATGCAATGTTCTCCTATACCAGCACCTTCTCGAGCTCCAGCCAAACTTCATTTTGCAAATTCTCAAGTCATTGAGGATTCTCGTGAACAGCTATGGCACGTGTAATACCGTCAAGCCGTCTTAATGGCTAATCTTTCCGTCTTCCCATATGGCCAAACACTTCTCTGTTCCACCTCGTGCATGCTGTAGCAAAAGAAGAGACATTCTCATTCCATTCCTCATCCTCCTTCCAGTTTTCTTTTACAAATTCATCAAATTGATCATGCAGGACCCAGGAAGCAAGGAACTGGAACGGTCAGCTTCCCCTCTCGGAGTTTACGGACTCTTCCAATCTCAAAAGCAAGGGTAAGTGATCTGACTTGAACCATGGGAGATGAGTGACACTCTCACCTGGAAAAGCATCGAGCCATACGTCATTCCCCATTACTCGGTCTATTCTACTCCTTACACCTGTACGTCGCCAAGTGAAAGAAGGCCGGACGAAGCCGAGATCATTCATATTCGAAGCTTCTAACCATTGGCCAAAATCCCGATCCACCGGAGTAGTATTAACAGCATCAGAAATCCTTCATGATGATTCAAGGTGGCATTCATATCCCCGACAATGCACCAGGGCTCCTTAATCTGACTACCAAGACGAGAAAGATGAGGCCACAGGTCCCGTCTTTTAACAAGATTTGGGTGAGCATACCCAGTGGTAAGGTACCATCGTTCCTGTCAATTATTTTCCGTTGACAAGTGAAATAATTGCTGGTTCCTTTCGATGACGTGAACCTTCACACTCTGATCCCATAAAATCCATAGACCGCCACTGTACCCATTCGCATTTCAAAGGGGCCAAAACCAAGAACCCTGGCTAAACTTTGCCCTCGTTCGCCACTCGCCCGAGTCTTGAGCAAGGCGACAAAATCCAACGTGTAATGTTTTTATTCCCTGTACCCCGTGAGTTCCATATCAGTCCATTCATTGGGAAACCGTATGTGAATGACAGGGCTCATTCGCCCCCAAAACGACACCTTGGTCGGTAACCACTTTACCAGCCATACTAGCTTCCATATGCATGGCCGGGTCCTCTATGCCCAGAAGTTTAGTCGCTTCCGTCACCATAACGTCTTGTGGCTTGGCATTGACTGCGATGGCTGAGATATGAGCTTCCTGCTTCTGATGAATAAACATGGCCGTATCAGTAACCTGACTAGGCCCCACAGAGTCAAGCTCACCATCCAACACTGCAAATGGGTTTGGAGCTTCCAAAATATTATGGTTCTGTCCCGAGCCCAGCCCAATCACAGCTTGTCCGTCCTTATTATTTTTAATAATAGCTATATTAATATCATTTATACGAGATTTTGAATTCAAACTTTAGCGTATGTAAAAAAAATTTGTTAAAAAATTTACCCACCATTACTAAGTATGTGATGCGAGTCGGATCCAGATATAGTTCAGATAAAATTTTGATAAACTGGATCAACATACCAAAAAAATAGCTATGTTATGGGAGGTATTGAATACATCTAAATTTTTTTTATAACCAAACAAAATAATAGCCATGTTCTCTTTACCACGTGTTCCTTGTTTCTGCTTTACTTTACGTTTATATCCCAAAACTGGGACCCACTTCTCGCGCGGAGTATTTCCAATATCCTGACCAAAATTTCTGGTCCCAGAATCATTCTTGCCGTATCCCGTCATGTCCGAACCCATCCTAACCTGAATATCCTACTTCATTATCCGGCTGTTATCCCCGTGATTTTACTTGATCACAATCCCTCTGTCCTGATTTCTTCCCGTTCTCAGCGGGATTGATATCCCCCGCTTTCCTCCACCTTATACGCTGAGCCCTCCTTGATTTTCGCGGTTCCAGTGAAGCGGCGAAACTGTCTCTTGACGATCATGTCTGGCCAAACACTACCGCCGTCTTTGCCGGAACACCATTCCCTATACTCGTATCCCCTGCCGTAGGATTCACCATCGGTGTCGCCACCTGTTTTCTTGGGGGTTAACCGTCATCATCTCAGGCTCCTTCTCAACAATATTCACATTTTTGTTTGCGCATCGGACATGGGTTCATTTTGTGCCCATACTTGCCACGCTCGAAACACACAAAGTGTAGGCCCTCGTATTCAATCCGATGATCCTCTCCCAAAGCGTCGAACACTGGGAGGAGTGGTTTGGAGAGGTCTAGTTCCACACATATTCGCGCAAAACCACCCTTATCCGTGATCGACGTAGACCTATCAATCTTGAGAGTCCGCCCTACCATGAGAAGAGACTCCACGTTATAATATTCCACAGGTAGGTCCGGAATTCTTATCCAAGCCGCTATCTTCCTATGGTTGTCCGCCTTCCATGGGTTGAAATTTGGACGCCACCTTTGTACCAGCAGGTAATGATCCTCAATCATCTACGGTACTTCTAGATATGCATAATCAAATTCCTCCTTGGTTGAAAACGAGACGATGTAGTACCCGTTATTTAGGTATAGCACCTTCAACGGATTTGAGGAACGCCACATTCGTTGAATCCTTCCCTTCATGAAACTCACCGGGAAAGTTTTCCCAAGCAACTTCACGATAATCGAATTCATCCATGGCCGATACCACCTCTCATACGCTCAATTTTGGCTTCCTCACTGAGGTCTGGCTCCCCTCACCTTCATCTTCGTCAGACGACCCATCGTCAGCCACACTCTTCCGTGTCATGTTTGCCTGCGCAAAATAATCCTTCCACCCTGTGATCACCTCATTCACGTCTTCCTTGTACTGCAGGAATCCCGAATCCAACAACCCTAACGACTTCTTCTTGTATGAGCTACCACGGGTTTACTCCAGGTCCCCCATCTCCCTCTGCCATACCCCCTACATCCTCTAGCCTCACATACTTCTTGCTGCGATTCAGCAGGTCTCCCTCTTCCTTACTCAGCCTCCCTCCAATCTCGCCTCCGCTCCCACTCCCACTCCCACCCTCGCTCGCACTCGTCATTTTTTCTATTTCTAAAATATCTTTCTGGTAATAAGTTTTAATTTTTTAAATTGTGCCCTCAAATTTTCTAGAAGTGTGTAATTTGGGATTTAACTTATATGCCGTGTTAACTTTTACAAAGCAACCAACGGGTTGGGGGAGTTTCTCGAATAGGATTTTTTTTAACTGGAGAATATAAAAAAAAAAAAAAACTTGTGCAAAGCAGATACGTGTGATATTGAACTATAATGAGCTTGTTAATTATGATATTGTCCAACAATTTAGAAAAATGCTATTTATTTATTTTATATGAATAATAAAAATTAAAATTATTGCAAGACATATCAAACATTAAAATGTTAGAATGTTTGTCCAATCTATAGAGGGCAGAAAGATAAATTTTTCACATGAGTATATCATTTTACCTCTTATTTATTTGTGTTGAATTTATTTCAACTGAGTATAATGTATATTAAATAGGGATAAAATTAAAAAGTTGTTGAATTTTATAGTATAGTTAAGGAGATTTAAGGTTTTTCTTTATCTGTATAAAATATGTTAAAGGTAACTTATAAATAAAATTATAAAAGTATGCTGCATGAATAAATGTCCATAACCATCAACGCTTATGATTTCCTTTTGGATTCTTTATCCTATAATTTTCTAAGCTCATAAATTTTTAATGAATAACTTGAGAGGAGTTTCTCATTGTATAAATAACATTACATTTACCTATCGTCCGTGGGTTCAACTGGTGAAGGGATGAGACGTACAACCATTTGGAGCGTGTTCGAACCCTAGGGAGTACCACTTTGTTGTGGTTCCAGTTGCGGCATTTGGGGAGATATCTTAGCTTCTGGGTATCTAGGTTTACGCTTAAGAGTAATAGACAGCTCGTTCTGCCCGACATTGGTATCGCCTAGGAGGAAGGGAGATTTTGTCCTACCCTTGGATCGTGGGTGAGCTCAATCCTTTCCAAAAAATTTTGTACAAAAAAAAAATTACATTCATCTTTATTTTTTTTTTATAATATTAGGTTTAAATTTTAATAATTTGAGGCCTATAAATAAATGTTATGCACAAAAAATTTATACTAAGAGAACATACAAGTGTACGAAGGATTTTATCTTGGCTCTCGTTCTAATAAACTTTTTTCTTATTATTTCTTCTACTAACTCATTCATTTTCATAACAAATTCCAGTTGTCTTCGGCCAATTTAATTCTCATTAACGTCATCCGCTATTTTCATAATTCTTATACTCCAATGTGTCTCTTTGTTGCGAAACAGTAAGATGCTCACTATGTTAGAAACGCAGATTATCTTCACTTCTCATTCCTGACACTGTTGACTTTTTTATATATTGTTATCATTGGTTGGCCCACTTCAACAAGTTGGGGTCGTGGTCTAGTTGGTTATCATGTCAGTCTAACACCCTGAAGGTGCGACGCTAAGTTTTTACTTCTCCTTTATTATCTTTTTTTTGTTAAAGGAAAGGGATGAAGGCCCAAAAATCAAATAAACTATAATACATGGGATCATCTCTTAAACTCTTAGAAATAACAAGAGTCTTTAAATGTAAATAATATGAGTATGACTTTGCCATAGAATTTAAACCTTTATTTGCAAGCGCGTCAATAAGTCTGTTTTAATCTCTATTTATATGATAAATTTTAATAAACTACATCTATCACCAAACATATTTGATAGATATTAATAATATTTTTTTGGTGTCAAATTCAAAGATAATCTTCTTATACCTTAGATTCCAAACTATTTTTAGTTCCTTATATACAATATACTCCTTAGCTTCAATTATACTGCATATACCTAATGGAATAGTAAATTTGGTAACCATTTTTTCTCAAATGATCCCAGAATGACTTCTCCTTTATTATGTGTCAATTTAGTTTTTTTTTTCCCACCCAATTTATCGGAGCTTTGTCCCAACTACATCTAGATCTGACCCGCATCGTACACCTGGCTATAGTGGGTGAGTCTCCCAACGAAAATTTTCTGCATACGCCAAGGCTCGAACTCGAGATCTCGTTTAAACGATACCGAATCGCTTATCACTCGAACCAACTCCTGTTGGTATGTGTCAATTTGGTGTTTGTACATAGTTATTGGCTTATCGCAGCCCACAAGCTGAAAGCCCACACCATTCAATTATTCCCATATAACCTAACGATTCTTTTGAAGTTTAATGTTAAAATATATACCAACGGGGTTAATCCGAGTGGTAAGCGACTAGGTATCGCTTAAGCGAGATAGCATATACAGAAAATTTTTATTAGGAGACTCACCCACCATAGCCAGGTGTGCGACGAGGGTCGGATCCGGATATAGTCGGGGCAAAGCTCTAGTGAACCTAGTGGGCAACAAAAAAAATGTTAAATATATGATACCCACATCACATGGTATCTACATCTTTCATATATATATATAACGTTTGATTTAATTTTTAGAGAAGAATTTATAGGGAAAAAAAGTGATTCGGGGGAACCTCTTATGGAGAAGAATTTTTGAGAAAAAAATGATTCTGAATAAATAAATGTTTAGATTATTACTAGAATGACTTTTGTGATTGATAAATTATCAGAAAATGTATGAGGTGAAATGATAATTGAATTTTTAATTTTTATTTTTTCCTCCAGTCGCTAAAGGATTCGTCTACTTCCCCATGCATCTCCACCATCGTCGACGGCAACAGCGTAGTAGAGGCAACCATTCCACCATCTTCCAAGCACTTGTCATCACAGCCTCCGTCTCCCCTCCAACCGACAGCACCTATTACGATGGAGAAGCAGCGAAAGAGGAACAACAATGACAATGGAGGTCCAGAAAGAAGCAGAAAGCAGGCGACATGACAACAATAGAACCAGCGTACAAGAATTGGAGAAAGCGAAGAAGACACGGAGGTAGAGGCGACGATTTAAGCTCACCACACACGGGTCGACTCTTTGCTCAATGCACACAGAGGCACATAGGTCTGCTATAGCTCAGAACAGACAGAGGCTACGGAACAGACAAAGATCAACACACATGGAGGCGACAGAGTTTTGGCAAAGAGAAGAGAGAGAGTGGATCAATACAAAAGCTCAGAAATGGCAGAGAGGGGAGAGAGAGTCAGAAAAAATAGAGGTAAAATGGTCATTTGATGCCCATAAGTCATTTTCCAAATCCATAAACTATTCTTAGAAGTTTATATGAAACTACAGTTTAGTCTTTAAACTTTTTTAGACATTTGATAGTTATTTATTTAATTTTTTATCCAAACTATAATTTGACCTAAAAATACTTATAAAACTATGATTTTGTCTGCATGGAGAGTCACAACAAGTGTTTGGAGTTTATGTATATGATTTCTTGGTCTTGGTTATCACTAAAGGCTCCAAGTTTTGGTTACCATACTTAATATGCCTTTTCAAGCAATATATGGTCTATGGCTCCCTTCAATTATATAATTATTTTGTTTCCATTTAATTATATATGCACTCTCAAATCACATCCCATTTTCAACTTCCTTCACTTGGTGCCAGTTGAGGCCACATCTTTTGGTTGATGTGTTTAAAACCTCTCATTTCTAAAGTGGGCCTGCTACACACACCAAGCTTGCTTATCTCTTTATACTTTATTTAGTATAATTCCTACTGCCAATTAGCATCATAGCTCTCTACTTTTTCACCAATTGAAGAGGAAGAAACGTCCAGAGATAGATGATTGTTTTATTTGCTTTTCGCTTAAAAGTTAATTGCTCAAGTTTCAACGAAAGCTACAGCCACAAAAGAATTGGCACAAAACTAGTGAAAGTAACAAACATAGCATCTGCTTAATTATACATACAACGCGGTGTAGTAGTTGATGATACTTGATATATATATATATATCCACTGTGCGCAAACTTTGGAAATAATTGACTTCCACAAATATTACATCCATCCCACTTTGGGATTTGCCAACCACTCCCCCTGGTTCTCCTTCTTCCTTAATTCCTCAGACTTCATATATTATTCCCAGACAACATAATAGTGAGGCCTACTGTTTGATTTTGCACTATATCTGATTCGTGGCCATGAAAATCCCTCATTTCTTTTTGCTATTCTTCTTATTATTATTATTATGCGCCCCCACGAAATTTTGCTGCGAGAGAAATGAATGAAGCTTGTGTGAATATCAACTAAACATTCTCTCTGAAACCCAATTGTGAAGATGAATGAATGTTGATAATGTGAAAATGAAAATTCAAGAGAGCACCAATATGGCTGGTCGAGGCTAATCATGGTTCGGAGACCCGCGAGTTGCTCTCTGTGTATCCCAATTTACAACTACAGTGCTCCCATCACTATTCTTACAGGAAAGCCAATCACACACACCAACCACGTACGATGGACCTCCTTTGACCTTATTTTCACGTTGTGTAATTATAATCCTATGTACAACGTCTGCTTATATGTTTCCATTCCAAACCAGTTATGAATATCAGTAAGCACTTACTTGGCAGGCAGGCAAGCGCACATGCACTGACATGCATGTGTTGAAAAGATTAGTGGATAATCTTATTCTAATATGATTAAAAGGGAAAAGTAGGTTTCACGTTTTCTGATTAGGAAGAAAAGAGAATTTGGAACTAAAAGCTTGTGGTAATTCTGGGAAGAAGAAGAATATTAGAGATCAACCTTGTTTAGGGGATATTGATCGCTTTTTGCAGGCATCTCGTGACTTGCATGGTCTAGGGTCCTCTTCATTTTAGGACCATAGACATTAGACTCAGAGCATCTTCTTGTGATTTTCTGTACAAAATTGAGTTACGGAATCAGGGTTAAAGCAAGACCAGGCATATTTGGAAATTTCAAATGGGAAAAGGAGAAAGGGGACATGGAACCTTACTTTGATGTGTGTGATGAGACCGAACAAAAGGATAAAGGCTTTCATTTAAGTATTGTGGCACTACACTTTGACACGTTTCTTACCGAACCAAAAACTCGAAATTCTTGAACTGCATCATGACCAGGTCTACTGATGATTTAGGTTAATTAATATTATGGGGAGTTTAATTTTGAAAGCATGCATTTGACATATAAAATACTCGTATAACAGTACAACTGTTCATCAGATGTGACATGTGTGGCTTGTTTTTCATGTCCAATATGATTAGTCAAGTAATTCAAACAAAATTATATGTATCCTTGTGATTATTCCACGTGATTTTGTATTTGTACTGTCAACTTTTTTTCAAAAGAAATATTTGCAAACCCCCCCCTGTTTATATAATTTTCAATTAATATTGTTATTACAGCATCAGATAAAAATATTAAGAGCGAAGTGAGGGGAGAATTAGGTTATATAATGCAGATAATTAACATGAAGGAAGTGAAGTATTATATATTATAGAGTGAGCGAGTAGATTAAATATAATGAATTGAACGATTGAGTAAAACTCACTTGTGAGGTCTTTTGGAATTGATGGATTTGAAGTGAGCGATAAGGCAAAGAAGAAATTATATGTTGTCTCTATTTTTTAATATAAAATTTAATTAACTTTTTTAGATAGATAAAGAGATCAAATAAATCAGTTAATTATAACTAATATAAGGACTAATTAACTAATTTAGGTAGATTAAAGAGTATATAATATGAATTCGTCTTAAGAGGTTAAATTTATTTATAATTAACTGATTTATTTAATTTTTTTAATCTACTCATAAAAATTAATTAAATTTTATATTAAGGTACCAGGAATATAACTTAACTAATCGTAATATTCAAAGTTTTCCCATCTTAATTACATACCTCTTTCTTCCAAAGTTTAATGTTCCAATGTCTGCACCGTTGACCCCCTGCGGTCTCCCTTTATTACTGGGTCGTTAGTAATTAATTAACTACATATTGTAATAAATTTATGTGAGAAATTTACTTATATATCCTAGAAAATTAATATGTACATTCATCTTTGGCCAAAAAAAATTACATTCATCACAATTTATAGTTGTTCAACGTACACATAATATATGTCAAAGTTAATACTTATAAAATAAAAAATGTGTCTTTGATTTTCTTGGCGCTTTAAACCATCGGAATGTACGTAATCAAACTCATACGTTAACTCATCGTTGACCACGTATATCCAATTTTTTGGTTAATTAGTGTACTTTACAGTTTATTATGCGGCTGGGGAATGTATATATTTTCCAGTAGCTTGCGTTTGTTCAACCTATACACAAATGCATGGCCACATCTAAATATGAATTTTTTTTTTCACTATAACTCATCGCAAACCTTCGAAGATTTGAACTTACAATTTTATATTTAAAATTTTTTTAAATGAGGTACTTAGTATTATTTAGGCTATGAGTTCTTGACCATCTAAATGTACGAAATATGAAATCAATGGGAAGAAACATTCCTATAAAAACTATTAAATTTCGGTCTTAGGATACCATAAATTAATTAATTACTTAATTGAAGCTAGCATCTAATCAATGAGAGTGTCCTTCATTATTTAAAATGAAAAAAAGGGGGGGGGGGGGACTCCGTACTCTTGGTCCCTTATTTTATTTTGTGGCAAGGATAACAAATTAAAGAAAAGCATCTCTTTTCCCTCCAGTACTTGGCAGGGGTGCTAATACGACTACTATTTTAATTAATTATATTAAATACAAATATTATTGAATTTTTAATAGGGAGAACTACAGATAAGCCCTAAATAAAAAATAATAATTATTTTTAGATCTCATTTAATTTACATATCGAACTTTGTAAGTAGGACTTAAAGATAATTATCTTTTTCTTGAACACAAATCTTTAAACTCTCCCTTCTCAATATCATCCTCGTGGATCGCCGGATTCTTTGCAAGAGGTGTTTGTTTTGGTTATCCACAGAAAATTCATTTTAACCATTCTCTTTATTATTATGTTTTTTTTTTCGCCAACGTAACCGTTCTCTTTATACATGTTGTAACATAACCTTTCTCTTTTTCTTTCTTTCTTTCTTTTTAAAAGATCTTGATGGGTAATTGGGTATATTCTGTAATTATAGCGTCTGGTTTTTACAATAAAAAATGATTAGTTGTTTAGTTACGTGTAAAATGTGCATATACATACATACGTATATATATTTGGTAATACGCCGTATGTGTA
Organism: Leucaena leucocephala; assembly: GCA_037074615.1. NCBI lineage: Eukaryota > Viridiplantae > Streptophyta > Magnoliopsida > Fabales > Fabaceae > Leucaena > Leucaena leucocephala. Next base: position 8,142,865 of record CM073521.1, on the reverse strand, counting down.
TGTTGCTAATTGGAATGGAAAGTGTGCAAGAATACAATGGCCAAAGAAAATATACGTATTAAACTCAATGCCAAACCCGTTTGATATATTATGTTTAGCATGATTTGCAACAAAACTTGATTATTTAGGGTTCTTCACCGAACTAATTGGTGGGTAGTTATCATAGACGGAATAGGAATAGGAATCGTGTTTCCATTAACAAAGGCCTCATATGCATGTTAACAATTTATTATTATTTTTTATTTTTTTTATGAAGTTCTCTGCCTTTTGGAAATATTTAATACCATTAGTACAATTCATATTCATGATTTGAAACCCACGTTCGATATTTAATATACCATATCAGTATTGAGAATAATCACCTTTCTTCAAAGTTCCCTCATCTCAATCGTTGTCCTTAATTAACAGTTCATATTTCATTGATCAATATGCTCTTAATTACATATTAAAATTTTCAAATAAAAAATATAAATAATAATATTGAAATTTTTTCAAATAAAAATTGACCATAAAATTAACAAATTCTTTAATTTAAATTTTATAATAAATGTATTTCTTACCTATTTATCCATTAGTCTCACATGATGACTTTTAAGGTGGCTTTTATCCATTACCAATAACAAGATTTATATTTTAAAAATTAAAAAATATTTGATCGGTTTAAATAAACGGATTTACCCGTTCTCTTCTATACTAGAACTACTTGGTGTAGATTAGACTAGTAATAACTATTTCACTCTCTTCTATAAATAGAAGCGATCGGGCACAAGTGGTTTAACATCCCACTTCTATTGCTTTTCTTCAGCTTCACATACACATCCACTTAGCCCTGCTTTCATATTTCAATTCTCAACTTATCGGAGAACGTAAGCATGGTTTTCAACATAAGCTCCATCAAAGCCTCCTCCAATGGAGCCTGGCAGGGCGATAACCCCTTGGATTACGCCTTCCCTCTCCTCATCCTTCAAACCTTCCTCATCCTCCTCGTTAGCCGTTCCCTCGCTTTCCTCCTCAAACCTCTTCGCCAACCCAAAGTCATCGCTGAGATTGTCGTACGTTCAGCTTTCTTTATCTCCCTTAATCATCCCTTTTACTTAATGTTACGTGTATATAATATACTGCTGAATACTTCTGTTCCTTTATACTTTTATGCTACAGGGTGGGATTCTGCTAGGCCCATCGGCTTTCGGAAGGAACCAAACTTACATGCACCGTATATTCCCATCATGGAGCACTCCCATACTCGAATCCGTAGCAAGCATTGGCCTTCTCTTCTTCCTCTTTCTTGTCGGTCTCGAACTAGACTTAACCTCCATTCGCCGGAGTGGTCGTCGAGCCTTTGCCATTGCCGCCTCTGGAATCTCTGTTCCTTTCATTCTTGGCATCGGCCTCGCTGTGTTGCTTCGCAAAACCGTCGACGGAGCTGACAAGGTCGGTTTCGGTCAGTTTCTGGTCTTCATGGGTGTCTCGCTTTCCATCACGGCATTCCCTGTACTCGCTCGTATCCTGGCCGAGCTCAAACTCTTAACCACTCAGGTGGGAGAGATCGCTATGGCCGCAGCAGCATTCAACGACGTCGTAGCGTGGATCTTGCTGGCTCTCGCCGTTGCTCTTGCGGGCGACGGTGACGGCGGCCATCATAAGAGTCCCCTAGTGTCAGTATGGGTTCTCCTATCAGGGGTTGGTTTCGTAATTTTCATGATGGTTGCTATCCGACCCGCGATGAGTTGGGTGGCCCGGAGGTGCTCATCGAAGCATGAGGCCGTCGACGAGGCGTACATCTGCTTGACCTTAGCCGGAGTGATGGTGTCGGGTTTCATGACTGACTTGATAGGGATCCATTCGATATTCGGAGCATTCGTTTTCGGATTAACAATTCCAAAAGGAGGAGATTTCGCGGAGAGACTAATAGAAAGGATCGAGGATTTCGTGTCTGGCCTGCTTTTGCCGTTATATTTTGCTTCAAGCGGATTGAAGACCGATGTGGCGAAAATCCGAGGCGGTGAGGCTTGGGGGTTATTGGCGTTGGCCATAACCACGGCCTGCGCCGGCAAGATACTGGGGACGTTTGTGGTGGCAATGATGTGTTTGATTCCGGCAAGGGAATCCATAACGCTGGGCGTCCTCTTGAATACCAAAGGCTTGGTGGAGCTCATCGTGCTCAATATTGGGAAGGAGAAAAAGGTCAGTTCATTTTTTTCCTATTCTCTGTATTTTATTATTCCAAAGGCGCCCATCTCAGTGCCACGTGCCCTCTAATGTTTTTATCTTGCCTACACGTGGCCTTTTAATGTTTTATTCAGACTATAATATGTTCTCCAACTTCCCGTCATCCCTACCATGTGCTCTTAGGTTTGGTAGAAATTTAGAGAAGCCAATTCATCGTGATGGTTGACTTATTTTGCGCATTTAATTGTTGGTCTACACTCTGTTTTTTTTACAACATGAGATTACATCCTTCGAAACTGCCACCTTCTACCTTCTTATAGATAGGAGAGTTTTTGTGCCATTATGATATGCATGGAATGTCCTTCCACTCCACCGGTTGGGGAAATTTCAGGGAATCCCCAGATTAATTTCCAGCGTTGTCACCTACGTAATTTTTCTGAACTTTGTATGAACACTCCATCACTCAATAATTGCGTGGCTTTTAGCTAGTCAAGAAGAAGCTGGACACATGATTGGAAATTAAATTTGCAAGTTGACTGGGACTTGTATATTTTGATCTCTAATTGTCTACATATTAAATGGAAAAGTCTGGGGATTTACGTGTAAACCACTGCCGTAGGAGAAAGTTCACAACCAAATACTTGCATGTCATAGTTAGCAACCGAGATTTTCCACGGACTGATAAAGTTGGAGATTCGCGTCTCCAATGTATTTGGTAATGAAGTAATTAATGATCATATATATATGTGTGTGTTTTGAATATAAGCTTGTTTTTTCTCATCTTGAAGGTTGGCGTTGTGACTTGTCCCCCTGAACAACCCAGAACTAATTAGAAAAAGTAAATATATTAAGTCTTCAGCTTGAGATGTGTCCCTCTCCTTCATCTTGAGATACAAGCTCCTTCGCACCGCTTTCCTGCTTCTAATTATGCATAAACCTGTTAGGCTGAAATAGATGATGCTCCATTTTCATTGGCTTTTATAGCATAATAGCCTTCCCCTCACTAGTTATTATAAGTCAGAACCATTAAGATTATTCCTCACTTTGATTGAAATATGGTACTAACATATAAAGTTAGTATAGCTATGTAAGGCCTACTATATTCCTTTTAGTCTCAAATTTGATTCTTAAAGAAGAAATATGTATTAGGATAATCATGAACATCAAAATTAAATTACTCAGTTGCTTGAATACCCGTTGATAGTATAAGAAAATGGAAAGAAATATAGTACGTCTGTCCCAAAATTGGGCATTAATGAACAAGGTTCCACTTATCATTAAGGACTTACTAAAGTGAGAATAAAACTAAGTGGGATTATAAAGTAGTCCAAGCAAACCACACATGCATGCATAACCACAAATGAGAGGTTCCCAGCTCCTCTCTTTGAGATTGAGAGTGATCTCTCGTTGATAATGACACGCCACGACGGCTATATTATCATTTGTGGTTTCTTTTGACTTATATATTCATATTCCAATTTCCTTTTTTTAATGACCAAGATTGGTGCTTCATGTTCTTAACAAATGATACGTGCCTCTACTTCCCAACACATATATGCCGTCTATCAGTCTATGTCCCACTTTTAAAACAAAAGGTGCCAACGAGTAAATAAAAAGAATACATTTATGGCTCATTTTCCAAATATTCTCTCTCTTTTTTTTGCCTGGATAGAAATATGATGGAATTTTTATTTTCCAGTCTGATTAAGGATAATTCTAAGAAAATTATAAAAAAAATCGTATACTTAACTAACTATGTTTTGGCATATACTAGATAATTTTTTAAGTTTATGCAAACTGGCCTAGACCGATGTAAATGAGGAAGGAAGTGAATTTTTATAGAAGTAATAATCTGAAGTAACTCACAAAATACTTGTTTTGACAGGTTCTCAACGACGAGATGTTCGCTATTCTTGTTCTGATGGCCCTGTTCACCACCTTCATCACAACCCCAACAGTGATGGCTATCTACAAACCCGCACGCGGCATCTCAGCCAAGTCCCACCGGAGGCTAGGCGAATTGTCTTCCAGCTCCAAGAAAAAGGCCGCCGGCGAGCTGCGAGTGCTGGCCTGCGTTCACGGTCCTGGCAACGTACCCTCCATAATCAGACTCATCGAGCTCACTCGCAGCACCAAAAAGTCTCCCCTCAAGCTCTTCATCATGCACCTCGTTGAGCTCACCGAACGCTCCTCCTCCATTGTCTTGGCCCAGCGCGCCAGAAAGGATGGCTTCCCTTTCTTCAACAGCTCCCACGGCGGCCAGTGGCATGACCGCCTCGCAGGAGCCTTTCAGGCCTATAGTCAATGCGGACGGGTTTCAGTCCGGCCAAGCACAGCCATTTCTTCATTGTCCACCATGCACGAGGACATTTGCCACGTGGCGGAGCAGAAGAGAGTGACTATGATTATCTTGCCGTTTCACAAGCAGTGGAGGATGGAAATGGAGGAGGAAGAGTTCGGAAGTGGGAGACACGAGGTATTGGACAATGTGGGTCACGGATGGAGAGGGGTGAACCAGAGGGTGCTCAAGAATTCGCCATGTTCTGTGGCAGTGCTTGTAGATCGAGGATATGGAAATGGGCCTGAAGGAACAACCCCAAATGTTACCCAACGGGTCTGTATTTTATTCTTTGGTGGGCCCGATGATCGGAAGGCCATGGAATTGGGTGGCAGAATGGCGGAGCATACGGCGGTTAAGGTCACGATTGTGAGATTCGTGGATAGAAATGGGTTGGCCGGTGACGGCGTCGTGTTACAACCCTCCCCAGATAAGTGCAACGAGAAAAACTACAGCTTCTCCACCGCGACCATAGACCGTGAGAAAGAGCCGGTAAGAAAATCGATTTCAAACACATACGGGCGCACATTTTCGATTTGTTCCAAAAAATCAATGAATGTGTGGAATTGCAGGGCCTAGATGAAACTACTGTGGAGGAATTCAAGAGGAAGTGGAAGACGGCAGTTTATATAGAGAAGACGGCGAGCAACATGGTGGAGGAGGTTTTGGGGATAGGGCGGAGCGGGGATTACGATCTGATAGTGGTGGGGAAGGGGAAGTTTTCGTGGAGCATGGTGGCGGAATTGGCAGAGAGGCAGGCGGAGCACGCGGAGTTGGGTCCGATCGGAGACATGCTGGCGTCGTCGGGACAAGGGGTGGTGTCGTCAGTGCTGGTCATTCAGCAACACGACGTGGAACTCGCAGACGAGGCTCCTGTGTGTAAAGTGAGTCCCACACCAAACGACAATAACGTTTAACGCAAATGAACTGGTAATTACTGCGTTTAACAGCTTGGATTTTGTGGGGTCCCAATGTCAAATTCAGTTTCATGGGGGGGGGGGGGGGTTATGTATTTTAATTTGGAATAGCAAGGAAATTAGCCGTAAAGGGTTCACAAAAGTCGAAAGTGAAGGATCAGCAGTTCAGCATCAGTTCAATCCAATTTCTCTTGGGATACAGAATTTCCTTCAATAAATTTGCTTGACCTCGCAACATATCAAGGAAGAATAAAGGGAATGACGTGCGGCTTGTGCTCGTACATCTCCAGTATGAGATTTACGTTCCTCAATCTCTGTTTTTTTAATAGTAATGAAAGTTCCGCCTACGATATACCTCTATGTTAAAAGAACCCTTATAAATAATAAATTAGAAAATGTCTAAATTGGCGCCAAGTAATCCGCAACAAATTACACTCCTATTGGCTCTGTAATCAAGTTATGTCCAATCACAGAGGGATTTTATGTTTGATCTGTTTCCTTCCGAGAGCATACTACCCTACCCAGTCTTTTTCTTTTTCAAAAAATATTTAACAATGCAAATCGGTTTTGACCAAAAAAAAAACATCGAAGGCACATTGGGTATTCTTATAACTTGTTTTGATTTTCGTGCATCGACTTAAGAAATTTGAAGGGGGGGAAAACAGTATAAAAATGGAATGTGAGTCAAAACAATTGAAAAGGTGATTATGGATAAAATAGAAGGTATAATTAATATGTTAATTATAAAATAAGAGAAACAAGAGCTAGCAAAAATTGAATACATATTATTAATGTACAGATTCCAGGGAAACCAAATAAACACAGGTTCACAAGTTATTAGCTTTTTTAGAGATTTATTAAACATATAATCATTGGAACCCTTTGGATAGGGCTTTCAACCTAGTAAAAGTTCTTTCAGCTATATATTTATAAGTTAAACCAATGTTAAGGAGAATTAACATAAATGATAAGAAATAGATTTATATTTTATAAAAATACGAGTTTAAATTTTATTATTATCTTAAAAATTTATCTAGTAAATGATCTTGTAAATTTTTTTGTAAATATTTTAAGTCTTAGAATTGTATCTTATTTTAGTAAAAAATTAATGTCGAACTCTTTAAATTTTTTTATAAAAAAAATAATAAATCTGTTTGGGTACTTTCATGGGGATCTGAGAATCTTTTGGGATGATGCCCAAAGCCCATTTGGATGTCGGTACACGTACAGGGGAGTGAAATTTTGTTCCCCCCAATTTTTCGCATGCTACCCCTTATCCCCCCGTTCTCCGGCGATCCTGCTCCTCCATGAGTTATAACCAGAAGATCACCGGGGAAACTAATATGTTCTCCTTTTTTATTTTCTTAATTTATAAAAATAAATTAACTTACTCTTATAATTAAAATAAATATTATTTATAATTTTATATTATTTATATTATCTTATTACTCTCATTCTTAATATCAAAATTATTTAATTAATTCAAATAAATTAAAAATAAAATAAATTAATTATAATAAATATTACTTTATTTTAAAATATTTCTATATAATATTAGATTATATATTAACGTATAAATTTTTAAAAAATATAAATAAAATATATTAAAATTTTATATTTATAATTAAATCTAACTCTAATAGAATATATTTTATATTATTTATATATTTTTACATATGAAGCGCGATTTTTTATAATTATATATTTAAAAGTACTTTTCTTTATATATAAATACTTTCAGTTTTTTACTAAACTGACTTTTACAGAAATAAATCCCAACATAAATCTCACTGTAATAACTAATTTAACCAAAATGATTTTTGACAAACAATTTTTTATCAAACTCAACCAAATACACTCTTATTCTCTCCCGGCCACAGACCATTTTTCAGAATTGTAAGAATGCTAAAACCAGTGGCTCCAAGACAACCGAACATTACTGTAAATAGAAACTAATGTCCATTGATTCCTATAAACGAGTTATACTTAACAAAATATATATAAAGGAATTCTGCTATTTTTGCATTAACTCCAGTTTGAGTTTGACTCAAAATAATGATAAGTTTTGGGGAAATGACAAATAAAACCCACGTGTTCAGTATGAAGCAAATAAACAATTACCAGGCAAATTTAGTTGCAACAAATACAAAACAATTTTGAAGTTCTCATCTCAAAATATTGTTTTCTTCACAATTCCAAGTAATGAGATTCTTCAAATTTGAACAATAAGCCCTTCCTTTGAACATTTGTGCCGGTTACATCCATCATGTTTAGAGGCATCCCTGTCGGCCCGAATGTGATCGACTCGGAAAGCTGCCATAATTTTGTCATTTGTGCTGAATTACAGTAATGTAAAGATAGGCTCAGACCCTGGTCAAACAAGGGTTTCAAGAGTGAATATCTATTTCAAATGATGTACATGAAATGAGAGTTAGAACAAAGTAGACAATGAACAGCAAATTTAAAATTTCAAGGACTTGGATGGCCACGCAGGTTGAAAGATACTTGCAGATTCCATTAGAAATACGCTTAATTTTCATTGTCTTCTCCTTTTATTGGTTCTTCCCCCATTTCCTCTTAAAATAAAAAAAAAAAATTCAAATGTCATAATAAACAAACCTTACATAAAGCCTCCTCCTGTCCACCTTTCACCTGGCTTCCCATTATGACCAACTGCATTCTTATTTGATACACTCTGGTATGAATTATCATATTCATCATCTTTAGGATCATCCCAGCCAGCCCAACCATCATTGTTATGAGCAGCTGATACTTTAGTTGGTTCTTTCTTCCTGGTATCATTATTGTCCCATTCATCCCATGAGCTTGAGTGATACGTATCATTCTGCCCAACTGACGAAGGTTGCCCTCCTCCAGTAGAAGAATTCCAACGTTTATTCCCTTGATTATATTCTTGATAATAGCCATTTCTATCATTTTCATTTCTCTGCCAGTTATCATTTGGCCAGTTGGGGTTATCCCTGGTGTACTCCTCAACCTTCTGCGAAGCCAAAGCCATGACCCCCTTCATAATCCCCCACGTCCTTTGTCCTATCTCTGATGTCTTCTGAGAGACAACATTGACAGTTTCATTGACTCTGTAATCATAGCCACCATCCTTTACCTGGCATAACGAATAAATATAGAGAATGAATAAATGAATATTTGCCACCATCTATTCCTCTTTCCAAAGAAAAGGAAACATTATGACCCTGTAATGTAATTCATGTGCCTAAAAAACAATGTCTAAAAGAACCTCCACGACCCCAATGCTTCCTCCTAACACCCTAAAACGCAAAGAAAGAGAAAGCCAAAGCCCTAAAATTAGAAAAGGAGTATTCAGGAAATTCCCAGGAGAATCTGCAATAGAACCAATGATGAAAACTAATGATAGTGAGTTCAACTTCCAAGAGACAGGTGAAATTACTCTCTCTCCCTCCATTTTCCAGTTCCAACAGAAGCATCTTAAGAGAATTTTGTAAACCTGACAACCAGTCAAACTCCCAGTAAAAGCTACAGCCATATACACTTTTCTTGAAACAGTGCATTTTCACCATAGGTGTTAGTAGCATGTTATGGCTTGTAGACCTGACCAAACGGGCCTGGCGCTAAGCCACAACAATAGAATTGCAATTTTCATGAATCTCCATGAAAGCCGCATTACAAGACATAATTTTATTTAGCTATAGAATACCTATAAATCACAATAGCATCGAATGAGATTTAGTTCTACTGATTTACTTTTCATTAAGTATAACAAGGCTTTAAGAAGAAGATTTAATTCCCCTGCTAACATTAAACCAATATCATCGAATGAGATCTACGATGCCTGTGAATAGTTATTGGTCAGCAGCGGAAGAAAAACTAAATAGTAGAGCTCTTGATATGGTTGATGAAAAGAGAAAAACCTCAAAAGACTAGATAAAATTGAGGGATTGCTTAATGATAATCATTCTATAAACCCGGTTCATTTGATACAGAAGAGGAATTGATTCAGATATCTTAGAATAAAGCTTAGACTAAAGGTTTGTTGAACATTAGCGTTTTTTATTATTCAAGTACTTGATATTGTGATTTATCTGATTATTGTGTTGTTATGATTTTACTTTCTATGTAAGTTTGATTCGTTTTTTTAATTTTTATTGAATTGTGTGCTACCTTTTCATGCAGCTCCTCAATATTAATAATTGTGTTCCACTAGATTGATAGCCAAAACATTCCTAACTCACAGAATTTTCGATTCATACTTCAAAAATAAATCAAAAATTAATGCTGTTAGAAAATAGAAAAGTATAAAACATGCCTCTGTTATTCTTTTCTTTATTTCTTGTATTTAGTTGTCCAAGAAAGAAAGGAGTAAATTCTTGTCATCTATTTCATGCCTAAAAGAAATTTTGATAAACTCAAGTGACAGCATTGGGATGCCGCTTGGTTGAACAATATCTATCATGCTTTTAACAGATGAACCAACTATAACGGTTTGATACATCATCCTATAAACAAAATAGATGCAAATACCTTGGTAGCGATCTCTTTAGTGCCAGCCTGAACAACATTAGCAGCAGACTGGGCCGCAGAGGCAGCAGCCAAAGACAATTTACCAAATCCCTAGATAGAAACAAACATGTGGCATTAAATTGGTTACAAGAACGTATTATTTCTCAGTCATAAGGAAAGAAAGAAAAGGAAATTCCACAATGAATCACCTGAGACATAACTGAAAAGACATCGCCTTGTTGGTTATTCACTCGGGAAGGTGCGGGACTAGATCCGAATCCAACGTACTTGCCTCCTTGCGAGGGTGGAATCCCTTCGGGTCGTGATTCGTTCTCTGCCTGCTTGCGAGCGAAAAAGTTGTCTTTGTTGGCAGCGGAAGCCTCCAATTGCGACCGCGTGTAGATATCCTCTGTCGACCTCGATCTCGCGGGCATGCTACCGGTCGAAGCTCCATTGAACCCCCTTACATCCCCTGTAGACATGTTGCGCTTGATGTCATTGGGAGATCTGACCGCGTCATCGTTATCCCAACTATCCCAGCCTCCAACATTTCCGCTTTTCGGCAACGGAGGCTTACTCTTCCCGGGGCCAAGGTTCTCCTTGACAACAGGTGGATCCCGCCACGGTCGTCCCTCGGCAAGGGCCTGAATTCGATCCCTATAAATGCTGGCGGCATTAGTATTGTATTTGGTGACAATATCAGTCTCCTTGGCGATACCATACTGGGCGAGGAAGGCGTTGAGTTGCTCATTACCACCTGCTTCCATCTTCTTGATCTGGATTTCGGACCAGGAATCCATCGTAACGGATCGGACAAAGGAGATGTGGACACCGAGGCCACGATGCTTGCCGGAGCATTCTAAGCACATGAAAACTCCATAGGAAACGGAAGCCCACTGGGGGTTCTTTTGAGAGCAATCAACGCAGATCCTGTTCCCCGATTGGGCTTGCAGGTCCCGGAGCCGCCTCGCTGCCGCCATGAATAATATCCTATCCTATGGATCTGAATTTGATGCCTGAACGCCGACAGGAAATGAGATAAATGAGAAGATCTGATCAGAATAAAGTGGAACGACCCTCTCTCCCTTCCTTCAGCCTCGTTTACCTCTGTGCTTCGGAATTGTGAGAGGATCCTAAGGGCTTGTTTGGCATGGGGTATTTAGGGGGAGGGATGGGGGAGGGAGGGATTTTACTTCCCTCCCCTTGTTTGGCTCATTACAAAATTTAGGAGGGGAGGTAAAAATTTTTAAAATTTTCTCGCCCCCTCCAACTTTACTTTCCCTCCAAAATTGGGGGAATTTGGAGGGGAAGTGTGATATTATTATTATATAATATTTATATACCCATAATTTTTTTAATATCCTAATATTACTCTTATATTATATTTTATTAAAATATTATGTAAAATAATATAAGTAAAATTTGTCTATATAAAAGTATTTCTCCTCCCTTTCCTTCTTGAACCAAACAAGGTAATATGAAAATCCCTCCCCTCCTCTCCCTTACGGTTTGTTTGGTATGGGTGATTTAGAGGGGAGGGAGGAGGAGGGGAGGGATTTTGCTCCCCTCCCCTTGTTTGGCTAACTAAGACATTTAGGAGGGGAGGGAAATTTTTTTAAAATTTTCCCTCCCCACTCCAACTTTACTTCCCCTCCAAAATTAGAGGAATTTGGAGGGGAAGTGTAATATTGTTATCTTATAATATTAATACACCCATAATTTTATTAATATCCTAATATTACTCTTATATTATATTTTATTAAAATATTCTATAAAATAATATAAGGTAAATTTGTCTATATAAAAGTATTTTCCCTCCCCTCCTTTCTTGAACCAAACAAGGTAATATAAAAATTCCTCCCCTCCCCTCCCTTAATGTTAATCCAAACAAGGTAATAATAAAATCTCTCTTTTTTCCTCCCCTTCTTTTCCCTCTATTAAAATCCCTCCCTTTCCCTTCCCTCCGTTGAGCCAAACACACCCTTAATGTTAATCCAAATAAGGTAATAATAAAATCCCTCCTTTTTCCTTCCTTTCCTTTCCTTTCCTTTCCCTCTATTAAAATTTCTCCCCTCCGTTGAGCCAAACATACCCTAAAAGACCAGGCTAACGTTAATGGTTACATCAAGCCGTTTTGCAAACGCCGTTTTACAACTATACAACGCCCTTTTATGGGGGCCCTTATAAATTTTAACTGGGCCAAAGCGTTATTAAAAAAATGTCCATTGTCATTGGGCCTCTATTCTCAAAACACCCAGAATCATATATAAGGACCTCAAAAAATGAAAATACATAAAAGCAAAAGGGCCCAACCGGGTTCGAACCGGTGACCTCTTGATCTGCAGTCAAATGCTCTACCATTGAGCTATAGACCCTTAATTAATAAAATTGTGTTTATACTATAATATGTTACTTTTTAAACCATTTGAACTGTTGACGTCTGGATGCTTTGTTTCGTTTTGGGGAATTCCATGTCAGGAGTTTCCACTTCCGTTATCAGCGTACAAATGAATGAATAACTAAAAGTATTGGGGCGTAAAAGAGTTTGGTATAAATAATAAAAAATTAATTTATATCTTATAAGGATATAAGTTTAATTTTTTTATTATTGTGAAAGTTCCTTTAGTAGGCGATTTTATAAATTTCTTGTAAGTATTCTCTAAATACTAGGGCCGTACCTTAATTTTAATAAGAGATTAGTATCAAACTCACTTAAATTTTTTTATATAAAAAGAATAAAAATGAAAGCAATGGGTTTCGAAGTCACTCTCCCATTTACCCATTATATCAGTGAAGGGACTAGATCCGTCCCAAAATAAACAACAAAAAGACGTAAGATCTTGAAATTTAGTTGCTGAGACATTTATAAAGCCCAAAACCACACCCGGGCAGGGTTCCACATGTGTCTTCCACGTTATTTTTAACAATTAATAAGGCTACCAACGGAGGTTGATCCGAGTGGTAAAGGGTTCGGTATCGCTTAAACGAGGTCTCGAGTTCGAACTTTGGCGAATGCAAAAAATCCCCGTTGGGAGACTCACCCACCATAGCCAGGTGCGCGACGCGGGTTGGATCCGAATGTAGTCGGGGCAAAATTCCGGTGAACCGGGTGGGCAACAAAAAAAAAAGAATTAATAAGGCTACCTACCAACGGGATTGATCCGAGTGATAAGCGGCTCGGTATCGCTTAAGCAAAGTCTCGAGTTTGAGCTTTGACGAATGCAGAAAATCTCCGTTAGGAGACTCACCCACCATAGCCAGGTGCGCGACGCAGGTCGGATCCGGATGTAGTCGGGACAAAGCTCCAGTGAATCAGGTGGACAATAAAAAAAAAGGCTACCTATCACCCATTATATATAGGTTCAACTAATAAAAACATAAGATATATAATTATTTAAAACGTATTTGAACTCTAAAGAGTACTACTTTATTGTGGTTCCAATCGCGATATTTAGAAAAGCATCCTAACTCCTTAGTACCTAAGTTTACGCTTGATAGTAATAGATAACTCGCCCTGCCTGACATTAGTATCGCTTAGGAAGAAGAGAGATTTCGCCCTACCTTTAGATCGTGGATGAGTCTAATCCTTTTTAAAAATTTTTGTACTAAAAAAAAAGAAGGCTACCTATCATATGTAGGTTCAGTTGTAGAAGAGGTGAGACATGCGATATTTGGTGCGTATTCGATTATTGAGGAGTACCACTTTATTGTGGTTCTAATCGTAGTGCTTAGGAATATATCTTAATTCTTAAATATCTAAATTAACGCCTGATGATAATTGAGAGCTCACTCTACATAATATTGATATCACTAAAAGGAATAAAATTTTTTAATTATTTTTAAATTACAGATGAGTCTAATTTTTTTTTTAAATTTTGTACTAAAAAATAAATTAGAAGTGTTAATTGGATCAAGTTTCGGCACCTAAGCTCATGCCCCTCCAAATTTAACTTTTATCAACTCATTTTTTAATAAAAAAATTAATTTAAAAAATGATAATTAAGAGATTATTTTTATTTTAGATTTTATACTAATTAAAATAAATTTTTAAAAAAGTAATAAAAGAAAAAAGAATTAAATCTAAATAGTCTTCGGGTGGTTATAACTCATGAGCACCAAAACTGGGTAATGAGGCTTAAGTTCTGTTTTAGTAATAGCAACAAAAAAATCTAAAAATGAGAGTAAGGAAATGAATCCTTGTGCTGCTCCTTTCATTATGGCCTAATTGGGAAGGGCACAAAATTATGATTTTAAAATAATTTTTAGCTTAAATTTTGGTTTAAAAAAATTTTAAAACAAACAGACATATTTATTCATAAGTATTTTTGGGTAAAATTATAATTTAAAACTATAGTTTTGAATAAGTTATTAAAACTAACTTTTTGAACAGTAAAAGAATTTACAGACTAACCAATTACTATCTTACTCCTATTTTTTCTTACACTTTCTCTCCTCTCTTCTACTTTTTTTACACACTCTCTCCTCTCTCCTCTTTCTTACTTTTAAACAAATCATACTCTTTTTAATAATTTACTAATATAAAAAATTATTTTAAAAATAACTATCTAAATACTTATTTATTCATAATTACTTTTTTTTTCATAAATTTTTGTTTAAATTTTTTTTTATAAGTTATCTATAAACTTTATTTTTTATAATTTTTTTTTTTAAATCTTATTCAAATAATGACTATGTTGTCATATCTCGGTTAGCCGGGAAGATTACACCCGTACACAGTATAGGTTTAAAGCCGCTGTCTCCCTCGGGGTTGTGGACTTGTGCCACAGACTAGACGGAAGGGTCTTCGGCCACTGCTTTCAAAGTTGATGGGCTAGAAAGCGGCAAATTGTCCGCAACTTGGTAATAGAGATTTGATGGACGGTGACATCCACCAATGCTATCGTCTTTCAATTCTGGCCTCTAGACTCCATCATCCCCCATCACCTTATTGCTGCTATCATTAATAATTCGGTTGCATTTCACCTCTAGTTCCCCTTTTTCTATACTTAGACTCTTGACATTGGCAAATATATTATATTTCTTTTGTTCTTGCATATTAGTCATAGGATGTGAGTTTCAAACCTGTCATTTCGAAGCCTTGTTAATAGATAATAATATGTAGAATTTAAACATCTTTATAAATATTTTTAAAATTATGGGTCTATTCCTATTACGTAACTTTAGAATTTAGTGGTGTTTAAATATTAAAATACTCTAATTTTTAATATAAAATATAATTAAAAAATTATTTTATCTTATAAGATATATTCTATATATTTATTAAAAAAATTAGATTATTCCTATTAATATTCTATCAACAATAATTAAATAATAAAAAAAAAGAGAAAGTTAAAAAAATAGTCAGAATATTTTTAAAAAAATATATATAATTAACTAATTTTATTAATTTAATTAAATTAATTATATATTTAATATCGGAGAAATATATCATAGTTTGAGTTTAATTTTAGTATTCATCATCACGTAGGATTTAGATGTTTAAATTAGATTTGAATAGTCTAAAATTAAAATATTTAATATTTTTTTTTCTCAAAAATAAAATTTCTTTTAATCATGACAATTAGAAAAACTCATACTGTATATTTACTAGAACAAATTATTGATGACATGTATAAAAATAATTTTAATGAACAACAATGCTCATCATATTGAAACTCATTTTTGAAAAAATTATCAAGCTTTCAGAATCAATTCATATATAATTTTTTTTTTCAAGGATGTGATGGAGACTTGTTGGTCGTTACCTTTTCCATTTTCCTGGGCTTATAATAATGTCTCGCCGATGACTGATGCGGTTTAGACCATGTGCTATTATTGGTCTTTGAGTTTTGACTTAAGCGTCAACAATTTGATATGAGCCATTCCACTCCACAAGAAAATGTTATATTTATATTGAATAAAATCAGAAAAATTATAGTTAGAATTATCACTATTTTCTTGTTATATTTGTTTTTAAAAAAATGTAGGTGAACTAAGTCATAGGAATCAAAACTAATTAAATTTATTTATCTTATTTTAATCAATATTTTGATCATTTTAATGAAACTAACTAAGTATCTATCACGTTGACAGGCTGAAAAAAAAAAGTATATCGTGTTGGCTGAACTGATATGGTTACATGAGTTAATCCTTTTATTTTTTTAATTATTATTTAAAGAATATAAATGGAGATAATTTAAAAAAAATTATAAATTTAAAAAATATATTTTATATTTTAAACAAATATTAACTCTCTAGTTATGTCTCATAGGAGAAATAGAAAAATATAACATTTATAAATATATATTTAATATGGTTTAAATTTATTAAATCTAGTAAAAAATGTAAAAAACGTATTGTAAATACAATGAATAAAGTATGAATGTATGAGGGTATGTTTGGGAAGCGATCCAAACTGGAATTTTCGTTGAAAAAGGTTGCCTATTTTTTTATGCAAAATACTTAGGATATTTTATAAAATTAAGAGCTTATGGGAGTCAAGTTAAAATTTAAGTAACATTTTCTAATTCCCGGTTTTTGACTCTTGGTTTTTTTCTATATTTAAATATTTTAAAATTAATTTTTTAATATATCATTTAAATAATTTTTTATCAAATTAATTTTTTTCATAAAAAATTGTACAAATATAAATTACACTATACCAAGGAGTAAACTTAGATCAAATTTTTCATATTAATTTTGTAAAATTTTCCAATATCACTCTATCACATGTCCTATTTTTTAATATTTGTTTTTAATTTAAACTATCATAAAAAAATAATACACACAATAAAATGTGATTAAAGAACTTGACAAAATAAATATAAGGGACTTGATTATGATACATATACTAACTGATCCTCAAACTTCAATTTGCAGAAATAAGATGAAATAAAAGTAATATTTATTAGCATTAATCTAAATAAGCCTTAATAAATGTTAATTTAAATAAGCTATTAATTAATTAGAGCTATAAGTAGGAGAAGTATGAAATGGAGGAGGTGAAGACTGAAGAGGACGGCCTCTCTAGAAAAGGCTAAAAGCATTTATGGATATATGTGGAATAGACGGTGAAGACGACAGCTTCCGTATCAAAACGTGAAAGCATTTGTGAATATTTATTGTTTAGAAAATTACTAATACCAACAACAGAGAGCAGTAGTTGTATTTTAAATCGATAATCTCCGTAATAATTACTAATACCAACCATCATGCCTGCTCATGAATGACTTGACCATTTTCGGCTCCACCGTCAGATTTAATGAGCACCGCTTACTTGGTTGGGGCTATATACAAGAGTCCCATTATCCTCTCAATTTTATAATTTAAACTCTTCATTTTATATGTTTGAAAAAAAAATTATTTATTTTATTTAAAGATAGTACTATCGATTTTATAATTTGGAGCTTCTCTCTTTATTTTCCCACAGTATTTATAAAATGCGATGCATATTAAAAAAAAATACTATATATACTCCGGACAAAGCAGGGAAAATAACATTGGGAAACTGAAATTCGTTGAGAGTTGGAGGGAGTAAATGTGATGACGAGATATAGATTTATAGGAATGATGTGCTGGAGTTTGTTTTAGTATTATTTTATTAAGTTATTAATGGAATTGTCCCTTATAAAAAAAAAATATTGTGCAGGGGCAATACGCGTAAATTCTCACTGTGTAGGGCCTTCACCACTCAAAGTGCCAAAGTCGCAGCTTGTTCGCGGGTGGGGCGTGACAATGGATCCACGGTACGTCTTATATGGTAGAGTTTTAAACAAAAATAAAAATAAAAATAGAGATAAAAATAAAGATTTAATTAGGTTAAAAATAAATTTTAAAAATTTATTTGATAGGTTATAAATAAATATATAATAGATATATATTTTTCTATAACTTAAAAAAGGTTAGAATTATTTATAAATTTTATAACTAATGATACAATTGTCTAAAATATTTTATTTACATATTTCCCACTCATTTTTTATTTTTTTTTTATAAAATTGAAATAGTTTAAAATATTAAGAGTAAAAAAATTTATATTAAATTAAATAAAAAAAATATTTGATTACACTTCCTTATTTTCACTTCCAAATATGTTGGCTGCATAAATTAATTTTTATTAATAAAATATATAAAAAAAATATGTATATGGTATATTAATATACTCCTTCCCTTTGTACTCTACCATAATCTTGTCGAACGTGAGCTGTACCAGTTGTGTTTTTGAGGTTTTCGCCATCAATATAGTTTATAAGGACAAAATTATAAAAACGCTTTGGATTTGTTAGTAAATATTAATAATACTTTATAAGAAGCATGAATTAGGGAGAATTGCCTTTCATTTCTACTTCGGGACCAAACAAGGATTAAAGAAACAAACAGAAATTCCCATATATACAAGAGAAATATTTGTTGGAAGCTTTCCTTTTCAATCCCAAACAAGAAATGCAAAGAATTCCCCCCTCCATTGATTACTTGCCCTTTGGTTTTGGAGACTACATGCTGATTAAAGCCAAACCAATTGACTCTTGTCAGGCTGGTATATGGACAGATTTGCCATTTCATCTAAGCCAAAATTAGTATACTTTTATTTTAAAGTTAATTTATCTCTCTTATTTTTTATTTTATCTTGTTCCATAAATTTCATCCCTTAGCCTTTTTGCCTTTATTCTTTGAATTCATTTATTTCATATTTATTTTTATTTTTTAAAAATATTTGAATGTTTTATTATTTATTCTTATATTCATGTATTGATAGGAGTAAATCCAAGCATGAAGCCTATTGCTTTTGTTTTTACAAGGTTCATTCTCATATCTTATTTTTCTGCAAACTAAACTAATAAGTAATCAAAATTAAAAGATGAAAATCAAACATTTAAAAAATTAAGTTGGTAATCGAATTAAAATTACTAGAGCAAAATAGTTTTGACATTACGGGTGATAAGAAGTGAACTAAAAATGTGAATAAAACCTACAACATAATACATTTTTCCATACAAAAATTAAATTTTAAGAACTTTATACCTTTTCTTATCACACATGCGTACATTCCTTCGGCACACACTCTACTACATAGAAACCATGACTTTCTTATTACCGAGGAAATGGTAATGACTTTATACTTGACATTCATCTGTGTTTTTTTTTTCCAGAGCATGAGGGGAAATCCATTGCTATTATCTGACGTTTTTTTAGATCATATTTTTTTTCCAACATTGATAAAGTATTTTAAATACCACCTCCTGTCCTTAGATTAGAGGATTATATTTAATTTTAAATATAATATCTTAATAATATATATTATTTATCAGTATTCTTCAAAAACTAATGTTTTGTATGAGTATTTTGAAGGGATAATATCATATTTATTATAATTAGTTAATTTATTTAATTTTTTTAATTTATGTAAATTATAGGAGGAAATATCTTATAGTTTGGATCTGGATGAGGGTAGGTTGTATGTGTGGATTGCACATGCTTGGAAGTTGAAGGATGAATCACAGTGCTTACGCACAAACACACAGAGAGGAGAGACCCATAAATATATAGACGTGTAAATCCTTGGGAATGAATGATATCATCATGATGTATGCATGGTGGAGATGGATGGTGTATGTGCATGTACGTACTCACAATTTGATGAATAAGGAACAGTGAGTGAATGAAATAAATGAGGGTATGTGAATGGAAGAAGATAAAGATGATGAATGGATCCAGAATGGTCGCTCAGAATATTAAAGATCCCCACCGGCTCCGATTTATTAGAACACGCTCCTTTTGCTGTTCCTTCAACACACACCACTATTACTACCTACACCCACACCCTCTCTAACCTCCTCCTTCCTCTTCTCTCACGCTCTCCCTCTCTCCCCCTCCAATTCCCTTGGCCCCATTCTCTCATCTCCTCTCCTCTTCTATATACATTACTTGCCCTTCTTTTCCTCGGCCCACCGTATGTACCCCTCTGTCTCTTCCTCTTGTTCCCTACCCCTCTCGTGCATATTTATATTCTCCTATACTGTTCAACGCTGCTTTAGCTATAAGCAAGCCTTCCAGAGAACAAGATCAGTAATAGATTTGAGCTTGTGTTTTGCGTTACGACTCAGGAGGGAAAACTGTGAGTGTGATCATTTAGTAAATTAATAATGGTGGGTATCTTATCCTTAGTAACGGGTAGGCCTGGACCCAGTGGCTTTGGATCTGCTTCCACTGCTGAACAGGTTACTGAAGGAACCGATGCCACCCATCTCACTGCCATAGTTACAGGTAACGCGAGACTCTTGCATTTCTTCCTCACACCTTTTGTCAGACTCTGCATTTTGTCATTCTTCACCGCACAACTAATGATCTCTAAATTACGATTAGCTACTGGATTGGTTTTATACTCTGGAAGCACAAGAGACCCACAATATCTTTTTTGTTCTTCTGGAAATTAAATCCTAACAACTTGGTTTCTAGACGGGATTGCAATTGATTGTTGTCCTTTCTTTCAACAGAGATTCTTTTATCCCTTGTTTTGTCTCTGTTGCCTTCAAATTTTCACATGGTCTGTCTTTCTCTTGTGTCTTCCTTTATCATACCTTCACATGACAGATGCCTAGCTTGTAGAATTTTTGTAGGTTTCCTTTTCAAGGGGACTGAGTTTTAAAAAGGAAAAGGGAAAAACAAAAACTACCAGAAGGGCTTGCTAATTCTTTACCATAATCTCTTCATAAAGCACATGGCATGACTCTCTTATTCATGAGGAGCAAATGAAGCTAAACAGTATAATAATAGCTGTTCTATATATATATATATATATATATATATCTGTGCAGGCGGAGCAAGTGGTATAGGGTTGGAAACTGCAAGAGTCTTGGCTCTTCGAAAGGCCCACGTCATCATTGGTGCGAGGAACATTGAGGCCGCAAAAGAAGCTAAACAGCTTATTCTGCAAGAAAATGAGTCCGCTAAAGTGGAGATTCTCAAGCTTGATCTCTGCTCAGTCAAATCAGTCAGAACATTTGTTGACAATTTCATGGCTCTTGATCTTCCTCTCAACATCTTAATGTCCTTTCGCTAATCCCCTGTCCCCATTTTTTTGAGTTCCTACAATTCCGAACCAACACATTTGATTGAGATTGGCCTTTCTGTTTCAGAAACAATGCTGGTGTCATGTTCTGCCCATTCCAACTCTCTGAGGATGGGATCGAGATGCAATTTGCTACTAATCATCTTGGTAATAAGTAATACCAAGTTTGATTAGTCTTATTATAACTGAAGTGCCTATCATCTCTGGGTTTGCTAATTCTTGTTATTTTCTCAGGTCATTTCCTATTGACAAACCTTCTTCTTGACAAGATGAAGCAAACTGCAAAAGCAAGCGGAATCGAGGGCAGGATCGTCAATTTGTCATCAATTGCCCATACCTACACTTATGAAGAGGGTATCCGCTTTGATCAGATCAATGATCAAATTGGGTATTGTTTTATTTATAGTAACCCATGGTTTTGGCTTCATTGATGAGTTATATTGGGATTTAAATTCAGTAAGAAGTCCATTGGAACCACCCCCACATGATTAAACGGAGTCTCCAAATGACACAAGTCAAGATCACCAATTTTTGTGAGCTGTAAAGAGATGGTTGAAATGGACTTTTATTGCCTCTTATTAAATATGCTTCTTATTGGATTTAAACCCAATTATTATGTAGAACCATGTAATTTAGTATATTATGGCGTAATAATCTTTCAGATACTCTGACAAGAAAGCATATGGGCAGTCCAAGTTGGCCAATATATTGCACGCAAATGATCTTTCTCGTCGCCTGCAGGTCATCCTCCTAAATTCTCTGATCAAACAGTCGCTATAGAAATAAATTACAGTGAGAAATACATGTAGGACTAGGACCGCCAAGTTGTTTTGTCTATTTCTTAAATTCGGTCTTACCCAAAAAAAAATAAAAATTGCATGCACCACATTCACTTAGAGATAAAAATGAGTGTAAGATGCATATAAACCTAATAAACAATTATTTTTTAAGTCCTAAATATAAAATTTATTTAATTAATTTGATTAATAAATTATTTAATATAGTATATTTTTTAAAAATATCATAATCATTTTCTTTAATTTTTTCACTCTCTCTTTTTTTTATTTAATTATTGTTATTATGGATAAATATAAGCAATATATCTTATATTTAAAACTAAAATTAATTCTTCAAGTGATATATGATATATTTATAGTCCGAGAAGTATTATATTTTTTGTCACTCTAATTTATTTTTTGAGCTTTGTCCTACACATGGAGCCCAATTTAGTGTAAACCTTAGTTTGCTTCAGACCACATGTATTTCTGAGGTCCTAGAGAGAATTTATTTTGCAGATCATATTCATAACAAAGGAAACTGCCCTTTTTATTTTGATTTTCTGTACTTATTCACTTTGAGTTTCTGACACTGTTTTTGCAGGAAGAGGATGTGAACATTACAGCCAACTCAGTCCACCCAGGAGTTATAATGACTCCTCTCATGAGACATTCTTCCTTCCTCATGCGTACGATATGTCTCCCTAATACTTGTTTCTACTCTTTATTACTTATGCCTTCTTGTTCTAATGTGATGAAACTTCATTGAAGCAGATTTTCTTAAGTTGTTCACCTTTTTCATATGGAAGAATGTCCCACAGGTATCGCATCCATTTCTCTTGTTGAAAATTCAAACAAACAAACTTGAGATTGTTGTAAACTCTCTGCTGTACTTAGCTTGTGATTGAAACTTGCAGGGCGCAGCCACTACATGTTACGTTGCTCTGCACCCAAGTGTGAAAGGTGTTAGTGGGAAATACTTTCTGGATTGCAATGAGTTTGAACCAAGTGGTTTCGCTAAAGACGAACTCTTAGGGAGGAAACTCTGGGATTTTAGCAACAAGTTGATCAAGTCTATTTCAAGAGATTGAGTGCAGTTTCTCTTCGCCACACAAGCCTCCTGCCTACAAGTTTTATTCAGACGTGTTATATGCATAAGATAGCAGTTTATACTTATAATCATGAATTCTGGCACTCAGGGTATTTTCACAAACACTTTATGCATATGTTGTCTTTTAACTTTGCGAGTAATATGAACCACGAATTTTATATTACAAGCCTCGATCACTCGATCCCTTCACCAGAAGAGAGAGAAAGAGATTGCAATTTCTGTGTGGTTTCTGAATATATGTATGTATGTATGTATGTATGTATGTATGTATCAATATTACTACTTTCATTTACAAAGGTCAAGGTAATCGAAGCACCAAATATGATCGTCGCACAAGATCTTTCGACTCAAGTATTTAACTAAATAAGGCTCAAGAGGGAAAAATGTAAGTGTATATTTCTAAACTTGGCGTCTATTAAAAGAACTTGATGGTAGATATATATAAATCCTGCACCTTAAATCTGATATCTATCTAATTCTAAACGAGTAATCTGATAACAAATTGCCGCTGGAAACACGGCCGGGACAATCAGATCAATCTGGTATTTTATTTTAGTAAATAAAAGTCCAATGGGAAGGAAAGACGATGAAAATTTTGCTCTTTAGTTGAAAAACTTGATTACAACTATGTATACGTACAGTACCTTAATCTGATACCTAATATAATTCTAAAGGAATACTCGATTCACAAATCAAGGGGCTTGGCCATCCTCCCACAACCCCACGGTCCGAACAACACAAGAAGAAGCAGCGACAATGACGGCGGCAAACACTGGTGGGACAATCAGATCAATCTTGGACTTGGAGAACAGGTGAGGCGGAAAACAGAGGATGTCTCCTGGCACATCTAAGGGCACTCTAATGAAAGACTCGATCTTGCACGTCTTGGAGAAGGAAGAAGACGGCGAAATGGCCGAAACGAAAGCGGCCTCCGGCGAGAAGGAGGCTACGGCCACCGTGAAGGTGAGAAGCATCGTCCAAACTGCAGCGAAGATTACAAGAGGCCATGGGGTAGTGAGACGGAAACGGAGGAAAGGAGAGAGCCAGAGAGCCATTATGGAATTGGGAGGTTGTGGGGTTAATGGGTATGACAGAATATAAAGAGAGAGAAGATGGGGGCAGTGAAACTACTTTTGGGGGGATATTGAATTATGAGTGGAGGGACATGAGGATCCACAGGAGAATTGGAAGAGGGGGTGTATTGGAAACAATGATGGTCGAGCTGACCAAACTTTGAGGTGCAGAATTAGGCATGCTTTGTGGTTCGGTTTAGTTAAAAGACTGGAGAGCGACTCCACCATATTACATTCTTGCACACGTGGTAGTTGGCAGGTAGAGCAACCCCTCTCTCTGGATATACTTTAATATTGAGATCCAAGTAATCTTTACTATATTTAATATGAAAATTAGTTATATATATATTTTTTTAATGAGTAAATTAGATATTCAAGATAAATCAAACCAAATCTAATTCTTAAAATAGAAATTTATATTATATATTCTTTAATCTATTTAAATTAGTTAACTAACTATTATATTAGATATATTAATTAATTTGAATAAATTAATGAAACTAAGTAAATTAATTAATTATAACTAATATGAAAACTAATTAATAAATTTGGATAGATTAAATATATGAATTCGTCTTAAAGAGTTCGATTTAGTCATAATTAACTGATCTTTAATTTATCTAGAAAAATAGTAACTAACTCTTATATTAAGTAAGAGAGGGAGTATTTATTACTTCTCCGGTCCTAAATATATGACATAATTAATAAATTAATATTAGTTCTAAATATAAGATATATTTTTTAAATTTATTAACTATTTTTTAAATTACCTCTATTAATATTCTCTCAATAATAATTAAATAAGAGAAGGAGAGAGTGGACTAAATAAGATGAACAGTATTTTAGAAAAAATATATTGTAATAATTAATTTAACTAATTTTTTAATATAATTAAATAATTTATATATTTAGAATTGAGGAATATTGAATCCGATTTTATCTGATGTTGGATTTCTCACATCAGCTCAACTCCACACACTTGACATCCTAACCATCAGTATAGCTAATAGAACATAAAAGCAAAAGTATGCTCTTAATACGGCTCATTTCTTGTGCGAGATAAAATGTAGAAAAAATGTGTAATTTTTAAGTAAACAGAGTCACATCATGTAGCAATTCAGCAACAAGGAATGCCAGCAAAAGGAAAAGATGTACTGAAGATCGTGATATATTTTACAGGCACACAGATACGAGACTATGCGAGGATCTTTTGCATTCGGAGTTGCAGCAAACATTTTATTCACTCTGGGAGAGGAAGATGGTTTCGCTACTTTGAGAGTCACCAATAGAAAACAGCCATATGAGAAGATTAGTGAAACCAGCATAATCACGACCACTGCCTGGAAGGAGATGTGAGGGATTACAAAGAACAAGATAGCAATTGCAGCGCTTTGCCATATTTTTTTTTTTTTTTGCCCACCCGGTTCACCAGAGCTTTGCCCCGACTACATCCGGATCCGACCCGTGTCGCGCACCTGGCTATGGTGGGTGAGTCTCCCAACGGGATTTTCTGCGTACGCCAAGGCTCGAACTCGAGACCTCGCTTAAGCGATACCGAGTCGCTTACCACTCGGACCAACTCCCGTTGTTAGCGCTTTGCCATATCTGAAGCTGCGCAAATGCTCCCTCCTATTCGTAAACCCAACATGAAAATTAGTAGAATGCAAGCCGTTTAATTAGTGACAAGTGAAAGTTCCACAGGAGGTTGCAGGGGGTACTGAGAACAAGTATACACTAGAGAATAGTTTTACCGTGTCATGCTTAAATTATCAAATAATTCCGTACTACTTTTTTTTTTTTTTTGAAATGTTGCATAATAGTCAGACTAACCTGTTTAGTTATCAACTCATATAAGCTGTTTTGTTCAGCAATCGGGCTCTTATCTCAGGACGTGACTACGTGAGTAATATCATCCACCAAACCGTTTTGGGGATAGTAACACTACATGAAGTTTTCACTCAGATATATGTGTAGATATGAGAGAGAAAATTCATAATAAATCTATAAAAAAAAAAGCTAGGATAACATTTATTGAAGAAAAATTAGTATAAAATCGTTAAAAACAGTTAACATATATAAAAAAAAAACTCTTAAAAAGAGTCAGTAAAGAGAGTGAAATAAGCATTTTTAAATTTTGCTTGGAGGGATAAAAGATTAAAGAGAATATTTAATAAAATTATTGAACAAATTTTTTTTAATTAATTTATCCGAAGACTTACAATTGTTAATAAAGTACAATATATAATTTAAGTAACCAACCATAGCTAGGGTGATAAAGTTTCTTCTTCTTGTTTGAAAAATAAAAAAGCAAATTGCTTCGTTCACAAGTTTACAAACAACATCCCTCCTGGCAAACACTGATTGAGTGCGTATAGCTTAATAGAAACGCCAATCCAACGACTCTGTTTAAAAAAAAAATTGACAGTTTACATACAAGCATACCCACCAATATAGTCCCCCTCTCCCCCCTTGGGTTAACATACCCTACAATACAACTTGATATTGGTCAAAGTTAACTAATAAAGTAGCATGGCATGGTTCACTAGGGATGTTCAGGTTATGAAAATAAAACATTATATCAATAAATCGAAAGTAATCAAAGCATGCCACAATATGGCTAGTCTCAATACTCAGAAGAAGACAAGAGAAACTAGTTTTTTTTGTCTATCACACCAACAGTTATACAATAACAGGACATGAATACCACTCAAACACATGGGCTCTGTATTTCACAGATCACATTTATATTGGAAAGCACAAAAGGTAGTTGAAGGTGAATGATGACGCCAAGCCAAAAATTTGATACCATGATGAGCCAAGTTTAGCATGTGACTCTGACAACCTATAAGCACTCCAATTTAAATAACTAAAGCTTCAGGAATGTGCCTAATATGCATATTAGTTGGCACGACTTTTGAAGACATCAAGACCCATCTCAGTTGGGTCTGTTGCTTGCAACTCTATTTGAATTCCATCCAGCTCTCTCTTGAATCTGTCCTTCGAGCTAGCGTAAATCATCTTGCTTCTGACCCTTGATGTATCCGGGGACCTTCGCAGAAAAGCAGTATGATAAAATTCAGTAATCAAGCATGATATGATCTGTGTTGGGAATATTTTTCAAGGTCCAAATCAAGAAGAGAGATATTAATAAGTCTGAAGATGAAGTTTGACTCCCAAACTAGAGATGTCTAAGATTTTGGATAAGCACGTCATGTATTTGAATAATACTCATCTTAATTATATAGAACATGAATGAATAAAATTTATTTGAATGATATATATATATATATATATATCCTAATCCTACATCAAACAGGAGTCTAAGAGAAGGGGTGGGAATTTCCTATTAATGAAACACCTTCTAAGTGGTTCTGGTATCCGATTATTCCAATAATGGAATTACTAAGAGGATGTAATCGGGACAATGGATAGTAGTAATCAAGTGGTTTGAACATCACAACCAAGCATAGATTCATGCATGGGTGTCATCCGGATCTTCGATAGTTGTGATCTGAAGAAAGAATTTTAATTTGTCACTTAGATTTGGAGGTAGGGAAGGCTTTGCAATTTTTCATTCAAAATTGCATGTGGGTGGGTTTTGCAATTTTCATCTCCTTTCTTTTTCATGCGCAAAGTTTCTGTGGTTGAGGTCTCAAAACTTTGCACGCCAAGGAACTGAACTTACCATGCAATGAAGAAAATTCTACTTTTAGGAACATTCCCTTCTGTCAGAAACTCAAAATCATAAACAGCATATCGACACTCATCAGCAGGAAGACTGGCAGTGAAATCATCATAGCCTTGGGTTGGCTCTCCAAGCTTCTCCACAATAACTTGCTTCTGTTTCTCTTCAATCTTGAAAACTATGAAGCGATATGTCCTTTTAGCCTTGAGCTCCAAAAATTTCAGCTTGCACTCATCATTGACTGCCATACCCGATGCTGAATTAGCCTGTCATGTTGCAAATCAGCCAATAAATCAAATAATTTACAAAGAAAGCTTGCAAGACCCAAATTAAAGAAAAACCAACAACAAATACAATATATATACACTTAAGTATCAATCGTTTCACTAGTTAGTTGATAAACAAAAAAGGTGGATAATAGTACCCTCACTATCTTCGGTAGTAGACGTAGTTAGGCCGTATTTCAGCGGTAAAAGTAAACATGATGAATATCAGCTTATCTTGGCATATCAACAGCAAGGACACCGAAGATTTTTTTTTTCCTTTATCAAAAGAAAGTTTTCATAATCATTTATCAGTATATAAATACTCCTCAACTTGCAGAACAAAGATTAGATCCAAGACATTTTCGCTTACCCAAATGGGGCAAGATTAAGTAACATTTCAGAAGATCAAACCAAAGTAAATACTAATTTATAAAACATTTCTGAAGATCGAAACGACAAAAAAGTCAGATCTGAAAACAAATGATTCGAGCAAAACGAGCTAATTGGATAAACACGCCGGTAGATTTCTTCAATTCTACGAGTTCAAACTATCAGATCGACCGCGAAACAACCACGGACTTTACAAATAAAGGAATCAATCAAAAATCAGCGCAAGAGAAGAGAAGATAAGGGTGAGTAAACAGTAGTCAATGTCCAATTTCAATAGATTTTAATCACATGATTCCAATCTCAAATCGCGTGTGATTCCGATATTCAAGTGAGTAAACTTGGTTCATCCCAGACATCTCAGAAAAAGGAGCAAACAGTAAAATCGAAATCAAAACCTAAGGAAGACAATAAAGAGAAGAAAGACTGACCATCTTTTGCACTTTGACAGGACAGTGATACGCAACAGCAATCGACAAAGGAGGAGGTGGGGGAGGAGAAAATATAGGCGAGGCCTCTGCACGCCAAATCTGTGTAGCGGCCCTTTATTCTTATATTTTTGGTGTGCTAAGATTGGGGAATATAAAAATCTTTTTTATAGGAAAAACTAATCTGGACGTCCTTATAGTTTTCTTAGTTTTAAATTAGGTCCTTAAACTTTTTTTTTATTTTTATAGGATCCTTTCCCTTTAAGTTGTGAGATCGTGCAGTTCTTATCGTTGGATAAGATTTAAAATTTCCGTAAGCATAGAACGTATGAAGCATTTTCTCCATCTGAAACGTCTTTCTCTGTTTCTTCCACCGTAACTCAAGCTCTCAAACCAGGCCTCCCTCGTGTGCTCATTCCTTGACATTATCTCTTTCTCCACTATTTTCCTGTTCTCGGTTCTCCTTCTCACCTCTTTGGCCATGTCGCGTCTCCTAGGAGTAGGAAGGCTTATTACAATTATACGGAGTAATTATTTTCCCAGATTGTCCGGAGCAAGAGACGAGAGGCTTAACAATCGAAACTGCCATTATTGCTGTTAAAATTAGATGCTCCAAAGGCGTCGTATTTCCAGCTGTCCCATGAACCTCCAAGTCAAGTTTCAATCAAAAGATTTGACAAAAACGTAGAGGTTCCATGTGTCAAAAACAAAAATTCAAATTATTTGCAGTCAAGTGGATGAAGAGTTCGATGAGATATAATGATCCCATGAAGAGTTGAAGTTGAACTCGTACCCATAGTTAAAAAAGACAAAACTTTTCATGACAAAGTGATTTCTTTTCTTCGCTTTCTTAATATTGTTTGAAGTGAAGTGAAAAATGACGTGAAGACTTCTGCACAGAGTAATATTTTTCCCTTGTGAACCCGAGGGTACTTCTTCTTTGGAAATCATTTTTTTTCCTCGGTGAAACAGTTAGACCACATCTTTTTATATAAAAAAATATACATCAAAACCCCACAAGAATCGTTCCCCACTAATTTACTATGAGTGCACGGGGGAGCTGGTTTGAGAGCTTGAGTTATGGTGGAAGAAACAAAGGAAGACGTTTCTGATAGAGAAGATGCTTCAGACGTTTTGCTGTGCTTGCTAACAGAAATTTTAATGATTTTATTTAACCGTGACAACTAACTGATCTGAAAATTAAAAAACTCAATAAAAAGGGGGAAAAATTTAAGTACCTTGATTCAAAACTAAAGAAAAATGTAAGGACCTCCATATTAATTTTTCCACTGTGATAAGCACGGCTTTTTTTTCTTCTTCCTATCCTTCTTCTTTTTTGCAGTACAATTTCTATTTAGTCAAATTTTAAATTATAAATTTTAATCTTAACATTTTTTTATCTTAAAAAATTAAATTATTTTATCTTTTACAGATTAAAACTCGTAATTTAAAATTTAAAAAATTAAATTTAAAATTCTTACAAATTTAAAAGATTAAAGAATATATTAATTTTATTTTTTAAAAATCATACACTTTATTTTAATGTGTGAAAAAATTCCATTCATCAAAATTTATTGTTATAATAATACATATGAGTATTATTTAGGTAAAAAAAAAAAAGGAGTATTATTCAAACATGAATCTGGCAAGAAAACAAGATCAAGCGTGATGGATTACTCTGAAAGTTAGATCTAACTGGATTGGTAGATAAGATGGACATTTTTTTTATAAAACTAAAACTAAAAATAGAGATAGAAATGAAAGAATAATTAAATTACAAATGAGTTTTAAAAAAATATTTAGTATGTTATAAATAAATATATAATTATATATATTTTTTATAATTTAAGATAAAATATTCTAAAATATTTTTTTATAACTTATGCAGGGTTAAAATTGTCTAGAAATTTTATAACTTAAATTAAAATAATCTAAAATATTTTATTTTTATTTTTCCTATCTCATTTTTTAATTTTGTTATAGAAAAATAACTAAAATAAAAAAATCTTCTATTATACCAAATAAAAAAATTACTTAATTTCATTGACTTTTACTTCCTTCATGCTATCAAACATGCATTTAATGTCTCGGAGGTGTTGTTTGGTGTCTATTATCTAAGTAGCGGGCAAAAAAAGAGCTTATTTTCTAGTAGCTCTTTATTTTATTATATTACTATAAATTATTGGTCATTAGGAGGTCTTAGTTTTTATTAAATTAGAAACTTAAAAAATGTTGCAGTGAACCTCAAATAAAAAAAACGGTATAAGGAGAATTGAAATTTACATCAATGACCATGTCATCAGATTGAAAGTCAAACACCTATTTTTTATGAGTTTTATTTAAAATATGTTTGATCTTTAAAAAATACTATTTTATTATAATTCTAATCGTCACGATATTTAGAGAAGTATCCTAACTATTAGAGGTTTAAGTTTACGCTTAAAAATAATAGATAACTTAACTTACCTGACATTAATATCGTCTAAGATGAAAAAATACTTTATCTTATCTTTTGATAGTGATGAGCCCCGCTTTTTTATAAAAATTTTTATATAAAAAAATTGAAAGTCAAACGGTATAAAGAGTTCTTTGTTTGTCAAACATAAAAATAAATAAATAAATAAAAAGAGGACATTGTTTGTCTTGATTTAAGAAGTTGTGTTGTGTCACGTATTTTTTTTATGAATTCTATTTTTATTTTGCATAAACAGTATACTTAAAAATGAAATTTACGGCAAAAAAAACCTGTGCACCCAGTTTTATACAATAAAATTATTTTTTAATTTAACTATGAATTATGCATTTTTTATTTTTGTTTATTTTTCAAAGAATAAAACTCACTCATTTTAATCTATTTTTTTAAATATTTAAATATTTATTTTTTTTTATCAAGTTTGAGTTTTTTAATAACTTTTATATGATTTGTGGGGCCTGAGATGAAAAAAAAATAGGTTTGGACATGTTTGAAAACACACCCAACAAAAATCGTGTTTTGGCAGAGTTGAACGTGTTTTCAAAATTCAAATACATACATAATATAACCTCAAAATAATATTTGAATTGTTTTCCCCCTCCAGCAGACAAAGATTCCTTCAATTAACGAATAAAAACAAAGTACAGATAATTGACATTTGAATACAGCTATAAAAGCCTGGCCCAAAAATGGAAAAAAAAAGACTTGTAGGTCTCAAATAAAAATAATTATATGCAAATAGGTCATAGCACATATTTATAAGTTGAGTTACACGAGTTACAAATCAAATTTAAACCATTTATATTTATAAGTAAAAATTCTATATTTATAAGTTAGGTTATTTATTTTATACGTTAATTTTGTGGAAAATAAATTTCTTTGATCAGTTAGTATTTAATTTTCTTGTCAGACACTTATAGATAATTTTCTAAAAAATATCATAACAAAAGTATGGCCTTGTTTTCAAAAGTATGTACAAGTAATTTAAATGATTATTTTAAAAAACTCATATTTTTAACGAATTAAATAAAGACTGTTATGATCTTTTTATTTCTTATAACACATTGCTACTTGAACAAAAAAATATTTTGACAAGGCTCGTACCATCTTAAAAATTTTCCTCCAAATATTAAATTACTACATATAATGAGAGAGAAAACTATTTTAATAAGTGCCAACAAATTAAAGGTTGATATAATTAATAAAGAATTTAAGTCACGAGTTTAAATTTTGTTACTTGTGTGATGATCTAATTGATAGATGTCTGGACAATATATAAGTACTTCCTCTTTGAGTCTGGAGGCCCCGGTGAGCTATAAGATTCAACATACTTAAATTTTATTATATTATTTATCCCGTCCTTAATATAAAATATGATTGGGGAGTTGATATTGATTATAAATATAACACTTATTTTATATATTTATTAATTTTTTACTAAATTAACCTATTGATATTCATTCAGTCATAATCAAGAGAAAAAAATGAGGAAATTAAGAAAAATAATTATGATATTTAAAAAAATATTATTTAACTAATTTTTTTAATATAATCAAATTAATTAAATAAATTTTATATTAAATAATATAAAAGAAATAAAAAAACAGGCATGCACCGACTCTCTCCCCATCAGCATCGCATTCATTATTGGAGTGCACATAATACAGCTACTTGACGATCCGTTTAAGCATCATTAAGGAAAATATAGTCCTTTAAACACTCCAATCCATAAAATTATTGTGATTTTGCAGTAAGAGCGACACATGCAATCTTGATAACACAAGTCAATGCCCCAGTCTTTGAACGGCCACACGATCTAGGCATTCCAAGATACAAACCAAGATCCTCACAGAATATTACACACCCTATCCATTTTATCTAAAAGAGTTATATTTTATATTATGTCTAAAAAAATGAGTGATATTGCTTGAATAACGCGACTTATTATAAATTATAAATTTTATTAATTAGTAATATGTCATATATTACAGTATAATTCAAATTATGCAATATCAATATATATAATATAATATAAAAATTATAAGAATAAGACATGCAATGCATAAGTCACGAATATTATGATTTTCATTCTCAATATCATATAATACACTGGGGAATGCACCTTTGTAATATTTGCGTATGTACGTGTGTATATATATAACAAATTATATATTTTATAAGTGCTGAATATAAACTTATTTATGGCCTATTTAGAAAACCCTAAAATCTAAATTTTAAAAGGTTTATAGCCAAAATTTTATTTTGGGAAAATTTTAAAACAAACATCTATATTTGTCCATAAGTATTTTTGGACTAAACTATAGTTTAAAATCATAGTTTTGCAAAAACTACTGAAACTAATTTTTGGAACAGTAAAAGAGCTTATAGACTATTCAATTATTATATTACTCATATTATTTTTATATCATCTCTCATCTCCACCATCTCTCATATTTCTCCTCTCTACTCTTTACTCTTTACTCTCTCTCATCTCTCTTCTCTTTTTTCTACCATCTCTCATACTTTTAATCAAATAATACTATTTTTAATAATTTACTAATATAAGAAATTATTCTAAAAATAACTATCAAAATACTTATTTATTCAGAATCACTTTTTTTCTATAAGTTATTATGTAAACATTTTGTTCCATAAGCTGTCAAAAAATTCTCTTTTTTATAAGTTATTTTTTTAAAATTTTATCCAAATACACACTTAGTAGCCTTTGTATAATATATAAAAATATTGAAAGAATAAAATTTATAAAGATTTATTTTTAATATAAAATTTTTTAAAAAGAGTTGTGGTCGCCAAAATTTATAAAGGTCTAAATTGAAAGATTAACCCCAGATTTGTTTTTTGGGCCGGAGGAAAAGAAATTAAATGCACAATGTTTGGAGTGGGAGGATGCGAGCTTTTGCCAAGGAGTCTTCGTAGGGGTCGACAGACGAGGGTTCTCCAGGGTCGATTGGAAGCTTCTAGTCCCTCTTGAATTCCGAAGTCGATCGCCGCCTGGTAATTTGCGTCATCGGCGTTCGTTGGGGACTGGAGTTCATCTTAGATGGCTTTCTTCTCTGGACTCCGCCGCCTTGTTCGCGATTCGTCTTCTTCCTCGTCGACTCTGTATTCGCATCTTACTTCGATTCGTCTTAGTTCAACTCTCACGTCCCCCAGGCTATTCGTCAGTGGTGAGTTTGAATTTATATGCTCCATAGTTTTAATTGCCACGTGCTAGTTTTATATTTTTGTTGTGATTCTTGTCGCTCTTTTCATTTGCATCTCACTGGAACATTTCTATATAAATTGAATGCGGATGTTCGGCAAATTCTATCTGTGCATTTCGGCATGCTGGTATTCTGTAGTCGTATCCAAATGAAATGACTTTGTAAATGGGTTGTTCGTTTCCGTATACCTATGTTATACTCGTGCTTTGCTGTTTAAGGCGCTCAATGCTGCTGAGTCGCCCTCGCTGTTATATATTTCGTTCGGTTTTTTAAGCTTCATGTTCTAATAACATATTCAGAAACTTTGACTTATGCATTTTGGTATCGTTTGTATTGTGTGTCCAAATGAAAAAATGACATTATAGTGGGTTTTTAACTTTTTAGTTTCTGTAGACATACTTTAGTGGTTTGCTGTTTAATGAATGTTATGTGTGCTGTATCACCCTTGCTGCCTTGGATTCCCTCTTTCTAGCTTCGTGGCTTCAATAACATATGATTGGGTTGGGCAAAAAATAAAAACACGAATGGAAATATGCAGTTATGTGTGGAAATTGTTCTTCTCCCACAATCCAACTGATAATTACACTGAATTAGAAAATTAGTGGCCCAGAATGTGTTGTGCTGTTATTGGATAAATGTGTCCCTGGAGTTTCATAGTTTTAATATGTTATTGTATGGGTACGTACTATGTAGCAGGGGAATGTGAAATATCAGTTTGTATAATTTGTGATAGGATATGGTACACCTTTGGGCGCGCTGAAAATTGTATGCACCTGGTACCCAAACATTTCAGTGGTTTCATATTTATTCCGAACCTATATTTTGTTTTAATGTTATCCTTCAACTCCTCAAGCATAGATGTCCCCCTTGCTAACACTGTAACCCTTACTAAGATGCAAGTGGCTTTTAAACAATGCTTAGTTGCATGCCTAACTCATTTAAGGCGTGAAAAGGTATTTATTTAGCCACTACTCTCCAGTTCCCTAAAACTAAATTAAAAAGAGATGATGTAGCTAATACCAAAAATGTTTCCCGTGCCCTGTATTTACTCACAGACCTAGCTGAAACATAAATCAACAATCACAAGAGTGGCCAGTTACGCCTATGATCAATACACTAAGCTTCAGGACTGATTTGCATGATTACAAGAATGTGAATTTATAGATGAATATGGATTGCTGAAGAGTGATGGAGCAGATGATTTAGGTACTTCATGAGAACAGAGCAAAATGGAAAATGGCTTTATGCATCTGAAGGAAAGAAAAGAAACTATATCATCTGATGTGCAGTTTTGATATGGTGCAAGTATGGAATTGTATGTGGTAGCTGTCTACTAGGCTGTCTTCCCGCTTCTATTTTCTGTAGCCATGAACATCTTTATCAGATGTTGCCATCGTTAGTGAGTAGTGATGCAATGCGGGGAAGTTTACAGTTTAGTGTTAGCAAAGGAGTTAAGCGATTGATTAAAGGAAAGGGTTGTTTTTTGTAAGTGCTGTGAGTTCCCAATCTATCTGGTGTAAATGGTTTCCCCTTTATGCTCCTTCCCCTGATGATTTTTTTTACAGAAAATGGACTACCTTCCTATTAATTCTATTCTAAACCTTTTTGCTCGCACCATTTGATGTGTGGTGGGCTGGTGTAAGTGGTGCATGGATTACATGTCTTGTTTATAGTCCTATTGTTGGATAAATATATTTGCTTGGTTTGTTTCACTCACCGTAGATAATAGTCATTTGGAGAAAAAAAATTGATTGACTGTAACATACTTTTTTTTATATTTGTGTTCTTCTTTTGTATCTGGCAGGTCTTTCAAGACTGACGACAGATGAAAAACTAAAGGAAGCATTTGCTCCTTTTGGGCAGCTGGTTGAAGGTGATAATTAGAATATTCTTTCTTGACGTACTAAATTATAATGGCCTAGTTTTTTTCCCCTTTCTATTTCTTAGTGTCTAGCTTAGCTTGCCGTATTTTGTGATTGACATTTAACAATGATGATTCTACAGCTAAGGTCATAACTGATAGAATCTCTGGAAGATCAAAGGGATTTGGTTTTGTAACTTACGCAGGCATAGAAGATGCTCAAAAGGCCAAAGAAGGAATGAATGCAAAGTTTTTGGATGGATGGGTTATTTTTGTTGATCCTGCCAAGCCAAGAGAACCTAAACCTCTGCAATCACAGCCTCAGCCCTCTGAAACAGGTTTTACAGTTAACAAGACGGTTGGATGGTGTGGTTGATTGTTGAAGAAACTTGCATCCTTTTCATTGTGATTATTCTTGAAAGACTATAATCATTTAAGCCAATTAAACAGCAATTGCTGGAGAAATTTTGTATCAGCTAGTAACAGGTTATTTGACTTTATGTCAGGAAATTCTGATGTTAATTTGGAATTAATTTGTTAGCGGGATATGAAACTCTGCCCTTCTTGTTGATCTGTGTGTTCTCATTTATGTTGCCAATCCTATCTATTCGTTTTTTTTTTGGGTACAATTATCTATTCATTTGATAGCTATGTAGAAGCCAAACTATTTTGATTTGAACCAGCATATTGATAGAGCATCACAAGCCTAGCATAGTGGTGATTTTAAATATTGCCCCAGATTATTTTTTGATTTAAAATTAATCGGGAATGATCCATTATAGGGTCTTTAGAAAGTGTCATCACATTAAAGCTTGAAGAAGATCTATATATCCAAATTCAGTTCATTAAACGTTCAGCTTGAAAAGGAACTTCCTCCCATCCTTCACTTCAGTCGGGTTTAACATGGCTAAATTTCTACTCAACCACCACATGCCATCGTGGGTGCAGGCAATACAAAAGTGGAAGAGACCTTTTGTTTTCCAGCCAAAAAGGTGGGGACAGATGAAGGCAGAAAGAGACCGAGATGGGTCCAGGGCCAGGTCGATATCGGCGAAATCTTGCTTGGACAAAATGACTAAAGTCACTCCGACACGTGGCATATTAATTTTTTGTTTTTCCATAACTTAATTGACAATGTTAGAGGGAAAGTTTTCATTTAAGAATTAAAATTTGTAATTAAGAGATTGATCTAAAACATGTAAATTTGGCGGACTAAATCTATATTTTTTGTCTATGAAAGTTCACTTATTCTTTAAACAAATTTGTCCAATCAAAATATGAGCGTTGCATAAGGGAAAACGACACTTCAAAAATTTGGGAGACACGTAATACTACTTAAACACCTTAAAGTTTGAAAATGATAGATCCTAATAAAAAAAATTAGATGGACCAAAATGTCCTTCAATGACTTATAAAAGCAAAAATTCAATAGTAAAATATTACAAACTCAATTATAGACTGTAGCCTTGTAGGAAAGGAAGTGAAATTTGTGGGCAAATAATGCACTCGAACCAAAATTTTCTCTAACTGCTAATAAGAGTTAACATAAATAATAAAGAACGAATTCGTATCTTATAAAGACGCTGGTTCGATTTTTATTATTATCATAAGAATTTTTTTAGTAGGCAATCTCATAAGTTCTTTGTAAGCATTCTCTAAACTTTGGGACTGTGCCGTAACTTTAATAGAAGACTAGTTTTAAATCCACCTAAATTTTTTTAGTATAAAAAAAATTCCCTAGCCAGAACTGAAAGTCAATTCCTTATAGGAGTCGACTAAGTCTGCCATAGCCGAAGGCAAATACTTCAAAAAGAGCTGTTGCTTCCAAACAAGGGAAAGCATGTACGAGGTATAAACTTTGATAAATTGCGAGGACAGTAAATCTTGCAAGTATCCACGTACATGCCCAATACTTTTTTCTTAAAAATGAAAATTTGTTTACCAAAACGGAAAGTTTAACGGCAGTATTCATCTTCGCAGAAAACAGCCCTCCTGGCAAACAACGTTTGAATAACATATAGTTTCACCCTCCAAGAGAGTTGTGACCTACTAATTAATATTTAAAAAAAACAAAACAAAGCATACCTACTTATACAATTTGATATTAGTCGAAGCTAACCAATGAACTTGCATTACTTAGTTTACTAGTTTACTAGGCATGTTAATGGTTGTGAAAATAAGCCGGCATGTCAACTAATTGAAAGTAATGAAAGCATGCCACATTATGACTAGTCTCAGTATTCAAAAGACAAGATAAACTAGTGTCTTGACTAATCACACGACAGTTACACAATAACAGGACATGAATACCACTCAAACACAGGCTCTGTATTTCACAGATTACATTTATACTTGAAACCATAAAAGCTAGTCGAAGGTGAATGACAAGGCCATGCCAAAAATTTGATATCATGACGAGCCAAGCTCAGCATCTGACTCTGACAACCTATAAGCACTCCAATTTAAGTAACTTCAGGGATGTGGTGCCCATCCCAATGTTTAATATGCATATTAGTTGGCACGACTTTTAAAGACATCAAGACCCATCTCAGTTGGATCAGTTGCTTGCAACTCCACTTGAATTCCATCCAGCTCTCTCTTGAACCTGTCCTTCGAGCTAGCGTAAATCATCTTGCTTCTAACCCTTGATGTATCCGGGGACCTACACAGAAAAACATCAAGATAAAAGTCAATAATCAAGCACGACCAATCTCCGAGTTGGGAATAAAGTTTGACTTTCACACTTTATACATCAATTAAGAGTCTAAGAAAAGCGGTGAGAGTTTCCTATAACCTCATAAAGTGGTTTTGGTATCCTACAAGTCCAACAATGGAATTACCAAGAGGTTGTGATCTGGGCATTGGATAGATATGATCAAGTGATTTGAACATCACAATCTAATATAGAGAAAAATTGTAAGAATTATGTGTTGTTCCTCTCCTTCCTTTTTCTAGTGAAGTGCTTCAGCGGTTGACGTGTCAACATTTCACATTCCTAAGAACTGAACTTACCATGCAATGAAGAAAATTCTGCTTTTGGGAACATTCCCTTCTGTCATAAACTCAAAATCATAAACAGCATATCGACACTCATCAGCAGGAAGACTGGCAGCGAAATCTTCATAGCCTTGGGCTGGCTCTCCAAGCTTCTCCACAATAACTTGCTTCTGATTTTCCTCGATCTTGAAAACTATGAATCGATATGTCCTTTTTGCCTTGAGCTCCAAAAACTTCAGCTTGCAGTCATCATGGACAGCCATACCTGATGCCGCATTAGCCTGTCATATTGCAAAGCAGACAACAGATCAAATAGTTTACACTATTCTGAATGATTATGGATATAGTCTATGTTATGCAACACTCAACTCGACAAGAAACCTTAAAAGACAGCGTATTGAGGAAATACCATAATGTATACATATAAGTATTAGCCCTTTCACTGTTTAGTTGACCCGCCCGGGGGGGGGGGTAGATAATACGTATTCTCATTACTTCAGGTAGTGGAGAGTTAACCAGTTGCAATAGTTAGGTCGTATTTCAGTGATAGAAGTCTAAGTGATGAATATCAGTATAGTGGATGATCAGCTTATCAAGGCACATCAACAGAAGACACCAACGATTTTTCTTCTTCAAGAGAAGTCTTCGTAATTATTTATCAGTATATAAATAGTCCTCAATTTACTAGAACAAAGACAGAGTAGATCCAAAGCATTTCGTCCACCAACATGGGGCAAAATTAAATATCATTTCAGAAGATCGAACCCGAGTAAATACTAATTTATAAACCAATTCTGAACAACCGAAACGACATTAAAGTTAGATCTGGAAGCAAATACTATGATTAAAACGAGCTAATTGGAGAAGCACGCCGGTATATTTCTTCAATTCTAGGAGTTCAAAATATCAGATCGCCCACGAAAAAACCACGGACTTTAAAGATACAGAAATCGATCAATAATCAGCACAAAGAAGAGGATGTCAGGGGGGGAAACAGTAATCACTTCCCAATTTCAATAGATTTTAAGCACATCGTCCAATTTCACATCGCGTGTTGCGGTATTCTAGTGTTTAACCTTTCATCGAAATTCCAGACATCCCAGCAAAGGGAGTAAACAGTGAAATCGAAATAAAAACCTAAGGAAGACAAGAAAGAGAAGAAAAGAGAAGACTGACCATCTTTTGCGCTTTGACAGGACAAGGATTCGAAACAGCTATCGACGGAGAATGGGTGGAGAAGGAGAAAATATAGGAAAAGGATTTGGTACACCAAAAATTATGCAGCGGCCGTTTGTTCAATTGTTCTTATATTCTTGCTGCGTAAGGATTTTTCTTTTTTTCTTTCCAGGATGCGTAAGAATTTCGGAATAAAAAACTTTACGGAAAAGGTTTTTTTTTTGGCCCATGACATATGTATTCTACAGAATGACCACATTTATAATCAAATAATAATCTTAATTACCAACTAAGTTGATCCGAGCAATAAATAACCCAATATCATTTAAGCGAAGTTTTAAATTTAAAGCTTGACGTATGCAAAAAAATTCTGTTGGGAGACTCATTCACCATAATCAGATACACAACACGAGTCGGATTTAGATATAATCGGGATAAAACTCCATGAACATGAACCAGGTGGAAAAAAAAACTCAATTTTCAAAATGCCAAAAGTCCCACTCAATAAATAAAAAATCATCTAAATTTGTAATCAACTAGATCCTCTAAGACTAAAAGTAGTGTTTGCTCCTTGCCCAGATAAATTTGAAATTAAAATCATAAAAAATATTAATTATTAAAAAAAAAAAATGAAAACGCTATACTGCTTCTCGAATCAACATAAATGATAAACTAATTCCTTGTGTTTTTATGTTTTTTATTAATTACTATTTTTATTATAATTTTTCTATGAAAACAAATATTAAACAATATGAAATATAAGATTTATAAAGAGTCCTGCCATTTTTAATGCAAGTTTCCTCTTTTTAATTTTTGTATTTATAATATTTATCTACATATTTAAATACGAGTACATTATAAATTTTAGAAAGAATAATACAGTACGTAAAAAGCTGTTTAGCAATTATCTCTTACTTAGAACACAACAATAAATAAAGTTAAATTGATAGCTGGTAAAGTATTAATGGGCCAGGAGTAATGATTAGTGCAGCTTGGCCTTAATTATTTATGAGAATATATTCTGGCAAACAAAATACAATGGGATATATATATATATATATATATATATATACATTCCTGTTTTTATCTGTTTATGAGTAATTATTTAGATTTTTATATTTAGCAATTTCCTATTCTTATTTTAACATATCACTATATCAGAAATGAAAATATTCATGTGTGTAAATTGAAGAGACATCGTTTGAGGATTTAAACTAGCAAAACAATGTTAAATAATTTAAAAAAATCAATCTATTTAAATAACCAGAGTTAATATGTGTATTTTTTAATGTGATAATACGTTATGAGAGTGTTTAAAATTCACAAATATGCAAAATATCGGTATATGATGTTGCTAATTTGAATTGGCTATGTCATGGCTGGTGTTTAGGAAGTGACATGACATAATATAATCTCAATCTGGAGGGGGGATGGATCTGTATCAATCAAGTGACCTATTCTTATCAGCTGAAACTTGGTCAAAGAGAGGGGTGTTCTTAAAATAATCCGTTCACAGTCCGACAAAAATTTTAAAAGAATTACTTAAAGATTTTATAAAAAAAATTAATTAACATAAAATTTAATAATAATTGAACAGTTTATAATAATAAATTATATGGTAGACAATAACATATTTATATCACCCACTTGTCATTGATATTTTTAAAAAATTAAATATCTTTTATAAGACATTTGAATAATTCCCCTGAAAATTATTTTAACTCAATTTCTCTTTCTTTCTTAATTTAACTCATTAAAATTTATCCCTCAACTTCAACCAAATGTTAGTTTGCATGGATAATTCACGTTTGGCTGTTTGATTTTTTAAGCCTTCGTTTTGCTTACCAGTTAAAATAAAATATGAAAAAAATAACGCAGCTTATTTTTTAAAATTTTATATAATTTAAAATACAAAACAATACTTCTAATTTATCAATATATTTATTATACAGATATATTGATATATCAATGTCAAGTCATGGAATTTGGATTCCATGACGTGCATCGAGTTCTCAATATTCATTCTGACCAAAATTGTATGGTTGATATTTAATTTTTTGTGTTTTTAATATATGTTAATTTTTATGTTATACATTTTAAATGCCCTGCATCTCTCAAGATGCAAAGAGTGCAAAATTCAAATCTCAACACTTGTTAATATGGATCGATATAAGTTGAAGTAATATAACTTTTAGTTCTTATATAGTTTATATAATTTGAAATTATAAATTTTAGTTCTTTTAAAGAATAAAATAGTCAAAATTTTATTAATATATAAGGACTCGTGTTTAGGAAAAAAACCTTAAGAAAAGAGAGATTAGATTTTATAGCCTAATAGTATGAAAGTAAATTGGCAAATTGGATCTGCGTATGACATCACAGGGTTAGAGTTTGTCCTTTATTTTTTTTTAGAAAAACTGAGAGTGAGAAATAGGGGAATAGGGAGGATAACAAAAATGAGAGGGGTTGTCAAAAAGAATAGAAGAAGATGAGAAAATTATCATAAGAATAATACCAGATTGTTTTTTATTAGTTTATAACAAATTTTAAATATCCAACATTAATATCCCGTTCCATCGTCACATCAAAGAGGGACTAGGAAGAGTCTTGGAGGGAGTCATGATCACTGATATCAAGTTACTGCCCCATTTGTACGTATAATTAATACAGATAAACGTTGGGAGTTATGCAAGTATTCGCGATTCATCATTTTCTTCCTCTTCAATTCTCTATTCGCACTTGACTTCCATTCGCCTTTACTGCTGTATTCTTTTAAGAAACTACTCTGTTTCTTAGTTTCGTGTTTCTGCGTCTGTTGTCGCCGTAGTGTCCTTTATGAATCTTAACCGGAACATCTCCACACATATCAAACGCGGTTTTTCAACTGCTTATTGTTCTTTTCACTCGTCTCGCTGTTGTTGATATTTTTTTTGTCGCTGGGTCCAACTGAAATGACTCGGCAACGGGTCTCGTTCCTTTCCGTGGGCATGCTTTTTAATTAAACGCGCAATGTACGCGACGTTCGATCACACTTGCTGTACTTTTAATTCCTTGGTCTCTGCTTTTTGTTTTTTGTTTGAAGTTCCGTGTCCTGCTAACATATTCCGGCGCCTCGAGCTTATGCATCAGAGTATATATGTTGGTATTGTGCACTTTGAGGGATTCATGTTCCCAATGAAACGACTTCGTATAATGGCTTTCTCGTTTCTGTACGCTAAATTAGACATGAGTGGCGTATATAATATTTGTAAGTATTGATATGGAACATATAGGGTGTTTTCATAGTGGATCTCCCACTAATATCCACCACGCTTGTCGTGGAGCGCTTTTACTGTGTCGTTTTCTGTAGCCACGGCGACGAACTTCGTACGTTGTCAAATGTCACCCTTGCTAATGAACAGTGGTGCAATGTGCGGAGCTTTACAGTTCCAAATTAATCATGTTGTATGGCATTATATATGTTGCGACGATGGTCTCAGCAACTTTAACAGTTACTTCTAATTCACGTGTAGTCGTCACTTTACCAAATAATGCTTTCCCGCCCTTCATGCCATCATGAACAGCTCTCTCTTTTCTGACACACTACCT
This sequence comes from Leucaena leucocephala, assembly GCA_037074615.1. Lineage (NCBI taxonomy): Eukaryota > Viridiplantae > Streptophyta > Magnoliopsida > Fabales > Fabaceae > Leucaena > Leucaena leucocephala. Next base: position 8,098,831 of record CM073521.1, on the reverse strand, counting down.
AATTCTAATGGCCTATCATCCATTCCAATGATCTAGCTTATTTTCGGAAAATTCTCATGTTCTTTTGGAATTAGCTCTATAGCGTGATATAATACTCTGCCTTTATTTTTGGTCGAAGCCCATAGCCCTTCTTTTGTTGATCAATGTCTCATATAGGGGTGGGGTCATAAACGGAACGACGTCGCTTTCGTACTTTGACTGATATTTTATTATTTGATGGCATGAGTTGAGACCATCCATGGCTTAACTGAGCCGACTGCCCTATGCATATGAGTGAACTGGTTACTTTAAACTGATACTATTAAGAATTTCTTGTTTTGAAGAATAACCGATCCTATAAGAATTAAGAAGAACAGCCGTAGAAACTTGGCTCACTGCGCACTACGCTGAAACTGTAGAAAACCCTAACTGATACGCACGCCAAGGGACAAATGTATCTCTGTTCTTCAGGCCGTGCTTTCCTTCATTTACATCCAAAGCCAAAGGTGTGCTCCTGCTTCTTACTATTGCAATTTCTGACGTTACTCGTCTGCTTGACATTACGTCCTACTTTGCCTCTCAGACATTACTACTTTTGCAATTTCTAACTGTTCCGTTTCACGCGGTTTGATTCTAATTGCTTTCTCTCCAAAGATATTTAGCTCTCCTGATTCTTCTCCAAGACATTTGAGAATCCGCGCTGCCTCTACGCCGGGGGTTCTGCCCGACACTTACGTGCCAGCTGCTCCCATTTTTCTTCCTGAAGGACCTTGGAAGCAGGTCAGTCGCTAAGGGATCATCCTTTAGTTCTTTGATCACAGAACAAAGTAAATTTACAAACGATATGAAATGCGGGAAACAAAATTAGTGGACAATCTGGCATATAAAGCATGATCGACTACGCGATTTGTAACAGAAAAGACACTAGCTAATTGAATGACATCCTCAAAAATAGGCTGAAAACCTGTATCAAGTTTACTGAACGGAGGATCGTCCTTTAGTTGTTTAATTGGTAAATTGATACCACATTTTGCTTAATTCCTTAAAAAACCTGTAACAAGAAATCCCTGATATGGTATAAACTTTCCGTAGTATGAATGTGTATATTGAGAAATGTTATTTTATATTGATGAATGGAACAGTATTCTTAACGTATAATAAGGCTTCTGAAATATCTATGAACTTAATCTGGTTTATTGCTCTTAGAAACGAAATGGTTGAGAGTTGTGGATGACAGATAATTGTTGAACAATTTCTGTTTGATGCTAAGATATTCGGATATCATTCCTTTTCAGTCGAATTAGAGAGAGGGAGGGAAAGAGAGAGAGACATGTGATATATGCTTATGCTTGAAACAGCTCATTGTAGTCTAGCACTGTTGTTTTTTCCCCTAACTGAGTGCTATTGGTTTCAGTTTCGGAAAAATATGCCAACAAATCTTAAAATTGGATCTGAAAATTTATCAACTTGTCAGTTAGCATCTGGTTTTGGTTTCAGATTCCAGGAGGAGTTACTGCTGCAGAGGGATTCAAAGCAGCAGGCCTTTATGGAGGATTGCGTGCCAAAGGAGAAAAACCTGATCTGGCACTTGTCACATGTGATGTTGATGCCATATCTGCAGGTTAACTTTCATAAAACTTATCTATACTGTGATCGACTTTTGGGTTTTGGCATGCACTATATGTGATCATATTTTGGAGCATCAGATCAAAGGCTTTGGAATTTTACGCTCTGGACAAAGCAAGACAGTTAGTAAAAAACTGCTCTTTCTGATTAAATTTCATGGTTTGCACTTTCAGGTGCCTTTACAACAAATGTGGTCGCTGCTGCGCCAGTGTTATACTGCAAAAATACACTAGACATTTCCAAAACAGTAAGAAAGTGTTCAGTTTTTTTGCTTTCCAGTTAAGGTAGAACTGCACCCGAACAGAATGCAATACAGACCATTTGCCACATTTAACTTTTCCTTGCCATTGGCTTTCTGGCCTTGTGGCATGAAAGCTCACGTGTAAGTAGGAAGTCGTAGGTTTAATTCCACTCGAAACTTCAAGCCAATTTTTTTTTTTTAAAAAAAAAACTCTTCCTCGATCTCTCAGGGAACATTTTTTTAATATTTTCCTTGGTTTGATTTTTTAATACTGATACAGCAAAGCATCTCATTGTATGTGATAATTTTTCTTTTACTTGATTACTTTTGATAAATTATTTTTCTTGTCAGGCACGTGCTGTGTTAATTAATGCAGGTCAAGCTAATGCAGCAACAGTAAGCCATATAATCTGGTTTTATTTCATGTATTAGTTTGATGTTATATTTCCATGTGGAATTTACTGTAGCTTCATTCCAATTACTTAAGAGCATAGTTATTTGATTTGCTTGTGCTCTGTCTTTGCTGTGAGATCTAATTCTAGTGACTAAGGCCTATCAAATCTTCAGGGAGATGCAGGTTACCAGGATGTGATGGAATGTGTAAAAAACCTTGCGGATGTATGAATGCTTTCAGAGATTATTCTCATTACAATGCTCCTTTAGAAGGGTTTGTGCTTACTGTCAATGTTCATAATTACAGCTACTGAAAATGAAACCTGAAGACGTTCTTGTTGAATCAACTGGTGTCATTGGTCACAGAATAAAGAAGGTAAGTGCTGAGACTTTGTGCTTTGGGTTTTATGTTTTGTTGGCCAGTGTGATGTTTGTGTCTTTAATATGGATTACACTAACAAAATTTGGAGAAGTAATTTGAAAAGTAGTCAAACAAGCTTGCTTGACTACCTATTTGACAAATACTGTTGCTTTGGCGTTATATACTTCTCATTTCATTTGCAGGGGGCACTTTTAAATTCACTTCCCAAACTAGTACATTCACTCTCACCTTCAGTCAAGGGGTAACTCCTTTTCTTCTATGGGTTGCTATTATTATATTGATATTGCACTTTTACTGGTCATTAAGTAACCTTTCTATTTCTTTTATTATTTTCTTTTTTTTTACTGACCCTACTTTTTACATTGTGGTTTCTCTTATTCATTAAAAAAATATCTAAATCTGACCCAAATTTGATTCGTCTACTTTTCCATCCTCCTTCTTTTCTTTTCCACTCAAAATCTTATAAGCTTTCATACAGGGCAGATGCTGCAGCAGTGGCAATCACCACAACCGATCTTGTTAGCAAGAGTATGGCAATGGAGTGTCTGGTATTACATTCTCCCATCTTGCATAGTTTTAATTTATGCAACCTTCACATTGTATAATTGGTTAATAAACGTATATGTGATTTGATCCTGTCTATTGCGATGACAGTGGTTTACGTGGATGAGCAGTTGATCCGAAAACAGTCAGCAACTGCAAAGAGGCATTTTCTTGACTAATCATGAAACAAAAAATTGATAATGTTAGCAAACTAAGTTATTAAGAATGCACGATAGTTGAAGCCATCAAAGGATAATTTAATATCAACATTACCTGTACAACTTGATATATATTCTTGATATAAATGATAGTTTTGTTTAAATGTGAAGTAGTTTTTATAAAAATGGAAACCTATAACTCTGAAATCTTTTCAAATTTACTAAATACGTAAGGATCATTTTCCACAAGCCCACACCTCTTTGTTATTATGAGGAGGAGATCAATTTATGCTTGTAAGTGTTGGCTATTGGGCAGGTTGGAGGGATCAAGGTTAAAGTAGGGGGAATGGCAAAAGGTTCTGGAATGATCCATCCAAATATGGCTACCATGCTTGGGGTATGTCTTACTAAGTGCTGTTTTGTTATTCAGATATATCACTTTCTTACCTGAAGTAAAATCTCTACATTTAGGTAATCACAACTGATGCCCATGTTTCCAGTGATGTTTGGAGAAAAATGGTGCAGGTGGCTGTAAACCGAAGTTTCAACCAGATTACTGTATGTAATTTATCTGCTAAATTTCTTGCAGACTTGTTAGAGTACTCAACTTGAGCAAGACCCTCATTCTTTGATTATAAGTCACTTATTTTTTAAAGAATAAAAAACAATGTTTTTAAAATTGGTCTGATCATTGATTATTGGAGGCACTTATTCATGTTTCATTAATCTGAATGGTAGAGAGGTCTTTTAGTATAATGTGGAGAGAGGGGAGGCTTATCCAGCATGATTTTTAAAACATTGAAAAAAAAAATCATTCTGACAATTCATATCAAGTGGCTCGCATGCATTCAAGTTCATCTAATTGATAGTTTAACAATCGCATGCTTTTGCTTGTGTGATCAATCCAGTTCTAGGACTTTCTTTGGTTTCTGACTTTCGTAATCTTTTTGCTACAGGTGGATGGAGATACTAGCACTAATGATACTGTTATTGCCTTGGCTAGTGGATTATCTGGGTTAAGCTGTGTATCTTCTTTAAATAGTGAGGAAGCTTCTCAACTTCAGGCATGCCTTGATGCTGTAAGTTTGACCACTAAACATGTTTTACCTATATGTTGTCAAATATTTTAATCTTTCATGATAAACAAAATGATATAATGACTATCTTGGTCTTAGACTCTCACTGGAAGCTTGCTTGTTCTAGTAAAAATGGACCTTGTGGGGTATTGTCATAATGCATTTTGATTTATCTAATGGATTGTGCAACCGTGGAGCAGAAATTAATTTTGTACTTTTTGGTGCTTAGTACCTCCCAGCCGAAAACAAAAAACATTGGGATATACACGAGTTCCTATTCTTCCTACTTTGACTCATTGCTATGGCCAGAGATGTATGGTTCAAAATGCACAAATCAGTAAATCTCCTTCCTTTCCAGGTAACGCAAGGTCTTGCCAAATCAATTGCTTGGGATGGAGAGGGAGCAACATGTCTCATTGAGGTCTGCTTCTTAATTCTAGGATCTGCATACTTGATTAGCCATATTTAAGACTATTTATGCCCCTCTTTTCTACTGGGCATCCAGTGTTAATCCTCCAAGTTGCTTTTCACCGAGTTATGATTGGAAATACAGTTTTAGTCAGCCATTGTTGATGGTATTTCATTGAAAAACAATTTACTCTTGGCGCACTTTTCTCTGATTTAATTAATATATAATTGAACTTTAGCTTTTTGTAGGTTGATTGTCATAAAATTTTGATTCAATCCTACTCATTGATATTAATTATCAAATTCGATTTTTCATTTTATAGGTCCGTGTGACCGGCGCAAACAGTGAGGCTGAGGCTGCAAAAATTGCACGTTCAGTTGCATCTTCTTCACTTGTGAAGGTATGAGAATTGAGCTAAAGCATTCTTTAAGTAATTCAATTCAACTGAAGTTAACTCACTAAAATAATGTTATGCAGGCTGCTGTATATGGTAGAGATCCCAACTGGGGACGCATTGCTGCTGCAGCTGGCTACTCAGGAGTTGCTTTCCACCAAAACTCACTTAGGGTACAGCTGGGTGATATTTTACTAATGGATGGTGGCGAACCTCAATCATTTGATCAGTAAGAGCTTTTTTGAGGTTTCATCTTTGGTGTGAATTTTTTCATAAATTCCTATAAAATGGCTCAAACTTGCCAATAACTTTCGTCTTACTCACCTGTCCTTAGACATGCATAGCTTCTTCTGGCCAAAAATATGTTTCTTCTGATGCTAGGGAAGGGTATACTTCTAGCATTTCTGTATCATGGATGGAACAGTTTACTAATCAACCTACTATGAATAGGTCCAAGAAAAAGACCAAAAGTGAAAAGAATGTAAAATTACATTTCTGCTCGGAGTATGTTTCCATGTTCTTTCATGAATCATAATTGTCAAGAATCTGAGTTCCAGTCATGAGTGCTGATGTTTGCCATTCTAGTACTAGTTTCTTTTCTGATTGTCTTTCTTGTTCCACTAAAAAAACAGCTTCTTTTCTGATTCTTAGGTTCCTATTCTACATCAGAACAGCTTTATATGCATGAAAATCAGATTCTGCACGTGTACAATTTTTTCTTGCAGTTTGCGCGTCTGTTTAAGCTTGTAATTTCGTTGTTTGTTTATCATCTTTTAAGATTAGTTTATCTACATTTTGCATACTCAAGAAGCTACTTTGGCAGGGTTGCTGCAAGTAATTATCTGAGAAAGGCTGGAGATACTCACGGTACAGTCGAAATTCAGATATCAGTCGGTAAGTCTATCCTCGCAACTCACGTGTATTTTTAATATCATGATTTGAACCCATGGTAATGCCGCCCAGGTTTAACTGGGATTAGGATTCAGTAATCAATAAGAGTATAATGACAATTAAAGAGATAGCAGAGGAATAGCAAAATAATATACCGTCCAAGTCACTACACAACAATAATCAAGCGGTTCTTTCGAATGTTACAAGATAAATGACAATCCTACAAGGGTTGTTTTGGTAATATAATTTCAGAAGTCTTGAAATTAATTTTTGAAACTGTTATATGTTTTAACTTTATAGTCAGATTTCTTTTCCAAATTAGAAAAGACACTTCATAGTTAGATATTTCCCCCCCTTAAAAATGTTTTGAATAAATTTCTGTTATTTCAAAATTCAGTTTTACATAACGTTTTCTCAAATTTTCTTATTTCATTTAGATTACTTATGACTAGATAATCAAGGATCATTCTCATGCTGTATAGTTAACAAATGAAATTATTTCCTAGTGATAAATCATGTGTCTGCACTGCACTTTACGAACTAGCTGCTATTGCACTGTTAAGAACGTACGTGTCAACATTTTTTTTTGGGGGGTGTCGTTTTGATACCATCAAAAAATCACTTTTACATTTTACAAGACTAAAGGTTTGTTTATATAGGCTTTTGAGAAAAAAAATTTAAAACTTTAGTTTGGACCAAATTTAAACATACACAACTATTTTTACATATTTATCTCATGGTCCAAAATCAATTCTCCACACTAATCCAAACAACCCTTAAATAAAATTACTAAGTATCTTCAAATGCGCAAGTGGCTCTTTAGTCTTTACCCCAGCATAGAATTTATGAGTAAGGAAGTGTCTTTTTAGATACAATTCTAATGCGCTTGCTAATTGGTCTTCATTTCCAACTAGGTAATGGTCCCGGTCGTGGACAAGCATGGGGCTGCGATTTAAGCTACGATTATGTTAAAATCAATGCAGAGTACACAACATAATCAAACGTGAAGTCCTTCGTAACGATATCTTTAGCACAATTTTTTATCCATTACTAAGTTGTCTTCACCTTTTTTTATTTATCATTTTTCCTTTTAAACCTCTGTTTTATCAACTAAGCGGTCACCAATGCAATCGCATTATTTAGTGGAGCATATTAGGCCTTGAGATGTTCGATTAGTCGAATGGTGGATTGATTAGTATTAGAAACATACATTGGAAACGTGCTTGCCCCGGCTTGGCCACTAATTTGATAAATATTCACTTTTTACGCCCAAGACGTCAAAATATAAACTGGTAGCACCCTGACGAAAATTTTAGTGAGAAGAGCTAATACTAAGTTCTAAACCTTGGCCGAAACCCACTTTGAAAATTAGTACTATTGCCACTACAGCATCGACTATTATCACGCCTTTGTACTATGGCGACACGTTCTTACCGATGTCAGCATTCTAGAATGGAGCCAAGCCATGCAGAAACTCGTGGACAAAAAAAGAGGATACCATTGAAGGCAAGACGCTTAATACCATGAAGAAATTCACGATGCCGTGTTCAACAAAGCTTGTCATGAAAACAGGCGTAGTGCCTGTTTGGGATGGTTTTTTCAGCCCTTAACTGACTTATAGTAAAAAAAAAGTGACTTTTTGTTAGGTCTGGATGTCTAGCATGGCTTTTTTCCTATCTAACTTCTGAACAATAAGTAACTTTAAAAATGAAACTACTTTGAAGGTCTTCTAAAAAGTTATTTTGCTACGGGAAAATAAAATGATCGAAGAAAGATGCTGTAACGAGATGAAAGTTTTCTTTTTAATATATTACTCAAACAAATTTAATTTATAAAAATCATTTGGAATAAAAGTATATTCAAACATAAATCATAGTATTTTTACTCTAACTTTAATTTGTAAAAGTTAAACAAAATAAAAGTTAATTTTGCCAACTTTATCTGAAAGAGCCATTTCTGCGTTCAGTAACTGGAGCTACATTGAGTCGTGCAATCCAGAAGTATTACAAAGGGCCATACGAAAGGAGCAAAATCATTAGGCTTCTGCAACAGAGCGAGGCACAAGTGTAACTGATTGTTTGAAGAGTCTAGTGCCACAGAAAGAATCTTGGTGGGAATCTAAAGTATCTAGTTCGGTAGACGATCCAATCAATCCATTACAAGAATCCAGCAACTTATAGCACTTATCAGACGTTCCAATCGACCTGCGATAATGCTTCTTATCTTTACTACTTACTCTCCGAGAGCAAGTGTTCATCTGACCCTTACCATTCTTCTTCTCACTCTTCTTGCCCCTGGATTTATGTTGTCTCTTGCTTTTAACAGAGAGCGAAGATGATCCTGGCACCGGATCATACACATCAGGGGACCATTTCACGGCCAGTTTCGTCCGGGATCCTCCTTGTTTCTCACGGCTACCTTTCATTGCAGAAACAGGCTTCAAATGGGTCTGTGAAGTCAGACACCAAGTAAATACAAGTCAATAAGCAACAAATATCAAAACCCAAAAAAAAAAAAAAAAGAATCATTTTACTGTAGGAGATTCCACCAACCTTTGCTGTATTGGCTTGAATCACATAAGTCATGACCAATTCCTTGTCCGAAGAGCTTGGTGGTAACGTCTTATTACAATAACGCGTGTTTGCAGACCTCCTCAAGCAAGTTTTATCTATTTCCGTTTCTTGCTGTATAAGACCTCCCTTCCACATATCACAATAATCACCCCCCACAGATGAATGTTCTAATTTCTCAACATCCTCAATATGAAATGATTTTCTGAAAGTACTTTCTAGATTACTTATTAAATTGTCGTGCACAGTATTAGCGGGAGAGTACATATCCGCCGATTGCATCATCGGGTACTAAAAGACGAGAGTAAAGAAATACTTTAAAGATAGTGAATAGATAATTAAGTAAAACTTCTATAAATGTATATTAAAAAAATTGAACAAGATATGAGGCATAACATAGATATATTCAGCATTAAACAAACTATATCTTGCTTCATGATGACGAAGTCATCAGAGAGCTTAAGGGGAAGAAAAAAAGTGAATAAAACGCTAGTTGTACAAAGACGGTGACCAAAGAGTGCAAGTACGGTGACATAAAAAAGACATCTAGCAGCATCATGGCAGTAGAGGATATGCACTCCATAGATTAATTTCTCCATGACTAATGATACTAACAGAAGAGCGTGTATGAAAAGGCATCACCAGCATCTTGGTGGTAATGTCAGTTGTAACGAAAATCTATTACGTAAAAACGAGGAAAGCAATATCCATTTTTGAAAGTTATAGGTTGAGTTTGGTGGACGAATCCTATCTTCCTCTAACATCAAACTATAGGTGAGTAGGTGACCAACGATTCTATGGAGAACAGCATATGCAAAAGAATAACAGGTATGACAAATCAGACAGACGAGAAGGTCCCAGCAGTTTGAACCGTGGTCATGTTCAAATAGACAAATATGACTGTATAGACTTGTTGTTTTAGAGAGGATTATTATGAATTTGAATGACGCATAAATTTTAGAAGATTACACACTGTATACTTATACAAAAATACCTTCAGCGACTTTGGATGCGCCACGCTCTTAGAACAGGAATTAACAGAAGCAAATTTGAACAGCTTTTTAAGCTAACACGATTCCAGGTAGATCACCAAGTCTTTCTTATACCAGCAAGCGTAGAGACGAGATGAGAACTAAAAAAGATATCTCTTAAATATAACATTGAATGAAATTGAAAGGAATAACAAGAGCTTCCAACTGATAACTAAGATTAGCACGCCGGTCACCTTTTTCAAGATGTTTCATACGGTGAGAGGCTGATCCACCATGGAAAATGGTTAAAGAAGGTATCAAAGGGCGTAGCAAGAAATCAATGGGCACCGAAGGCATTGTTCTATGCTCTTCGAAACCCTAATTCATTTATCAACGAAACTACAACCTCGGGACGCCGGCCGGCAATCAAATCAGCATTCGATTTAAGATGGAATGAAGAAGAAACAATCAGTAAGTTCGAAGGACAAATCGAAATCAAGAGCCTCTGAAGAAACGAAATCAGAGTCGAGCAATTACAGACATGTCAAGTTCGGACTATGATGATGGGATAAGGAAGAAAACGCGTAGCAGAAGATGAAAAGGACCTGAAGAAGGGTCAACGATCTAATTTTATACGTTTCATTGTTCAAATTTGGCGGTGCGAGGTCTTTTTATGACGGTCGATGCTCGGCCCGTTTTCTTTTGGTTTAGCCTCTAGAAAGTAGATTATGAAAAAAATTAATTATAAATTAATTTTAGAAAACTAATTTTATAAACATAAATTTTATATAAAAATTGATTTAAAAAAAATAAATATTTAAATAGTTATTTAAAATGACTTTTTGATAGATAAATTATAAAAAAAAGACATTAAATAATATAATAATTACATAAAGTATAATTTAAAATTTATATTTTTAGTTTGATATTAAAATAATAAATAATATACATATATATATTATTAGAGTAATTAATAATAAATAATTAATAAATTATATTTATATTTTTTATTTTCTTGAATATAATTAGAAATTTAATTTCATATGCTTCAATTAATGTAAATAATTAAAAAGGGAAGTAAAATTAATTTAAGATATATATAGAAAGTAAAACAAAAAACAAATAGAGGAAAGCTAGAAAATGGCAAAAAATTAAAGAAGTAAAATCGTCATTTCTCATAAAAATATTTAAAAAATATATATAAAAGTTACTATATTTGTTTTTGGGAAATCACACTTTCAAACGAGAGAAACTATAACTTACAAAAATAAAAAGTATTTGGGTGCTTTTATATTGAGTACAAAAATACTATTTTTTTTTACACCAAACACGTAGGAAATGGCATGTTGTCTCATTCTGTATATTTCTTACCATTCAAACAATGTTAATCTCTCAATAATAATTTTTCAACCATATTTAATTTTAATTTTTAGACAGTTATTTTTCCCAATCTGTGAATGAAATATTCTTTGAAATAATTTACTTCTTTATTTTCACCAATAACATCGATCCAAAGTATTTTTTGCCAATTATTAACTTTACCTTTCATTTTGTTGAAAACTGGCAATATCTAATTTGAGTTATATAACGAGTCAATTTCAATTTAATTGTTGGCAAAAAAAAAATCAATTTAAATTGATTCACAAAAAGTATTATGCTATTATTAATTTTTTTTAAGAAAATTAGTGTCCGTACACGCTTATCACATTTTTTATCTATAACTTATCAATTATTATAATTAAACATTTTTTTAATATAAAGCTAAACATTTTGTTACTTATAAAATAAAAATGAGCTCGAAACCGTATCGGTATGCTCAGCTCAGCTCAAGAAGACTCGTAATAGCTACAACGCGGGTTTCAAGTATGTGGTCATCTGTCAGAGCCACATGGCTTCATATTATTGGATTCCATCACATAACACGGATCGCTGTTATCATCGCTTTAGAACCGTCGATATTGCTGTGATATCCGAACACAAAATGTTCGGGGTTCCTTACCGCTCCCATACCTTGTATAAATGTTACAACCGAACGAATCCCGCTCCGTCATCCAAAATTCACATCATTTTCTGTTTGTTTTCTAAGAGTCCAGCTACCAGTTCAGTCTTCACATAATGGACACTGGAGGAAAGTTGAAGAAAGGCGCCGGAGGAAGAAGGGGAGGAGGCCTAAAAAAGAAGCCGGTCTCCAGTTCCCTGTCGGAAGGATCGGTCGCTACTTGAAGAAGGGGTCGGAACCGGAGCTCCCAAAGTAAATCTGCTTCTACTTGTGACCTTAGAGCCAAGGCTCTCTAAAGAGGGAGCAAACAAATTTAGAAGCAAAGCAATGAATGCAAAACGTGACAAATTCTTCATATTAAAGCATGCCTTCCAAATTAATCTGTTAAGTAATATGAGACATCAAACGAACGGCCAGGATTCTCACAAAAGGAACGACGCATATGAAGCATACAAGTGGAATTTTGAAAATCTACAAACAGCGATGATGTCACTTTCTATTAAACACAAACCACGCTCAACTTTGGGCGCACAAGTAGGGTTTTAAAAACAATTATTTTAAATTTTCTGAGGCAATCAATTAGACTGATTCTGAGGAAAGCTGTACTATTTATAATTTAAGTGCAAATAGCTATAAATATTAAGATACATATTGATATTGATTAAAGCATTGTTAATCCATATATAACCTGGCTCCCCTCCACGCCTCTTCACGCCTATGTTTTCAGAATGTGCTGCCTTTCTATCATACAGGTATAATACCTCTAATCTTTAATATATTATAAAATATGTTTAATTAATTTAAATAGATTAAAAAATTAATTAAATTAATTATTTCTAATAATTATGTATTATGTGGATTTGAATCAAGAGGGAGTAATAGGTTGCTCACAATACAACTTCAAACCATTTCATATAAACTTCCGAAATATAGCACTGTACCAGATTGCAAGAGTGCAGCTTCAACCATGCCAAGTTGAGAGTGCCCACTATAATAGTATATGCTGTCCTAAATTTTAAAAGGTTAAGCTGCTGTTGTTGGTAAGCAAAAAATATTGTTCCTGAAAAATGAACTCAGTAGTGCAGGTTAAATCAACTGAAGAATAGTATACAAAATTCATCTCAAACCGTGGAGATACTATCTAAAAAGCAAACAAGCTATTACATAGGATAATTATGGCCAAGGGCAAGTTTGATTATCCTGTACATTTTCATATAATTAAAAACATAAGTAATTAGTACCAGCTTCACTTATGTCCAAATATCATAAAAAATTTATCACAAATCACACTACATATTTTATGAACAATACAATTCACCTTAGTAATTTATGTGCTAAATGGAGAAAAAATGGGTCTAGTTTGCTCCAATCCTTCTTATCAAAAGACTCAAGTTCTCATCTTTTGATACAGCACTTAACCACAAACATGTTCTAGGACTCAAGTTCTCATCTTTTGATACAGCACTTAACCACAAACATGTTCTAGGACTCAAGTTCTCATCTTTTGATACAGCACTTAACCACAAACATGGTGTACCCCTGGGTGAAATTTGACAGGCACCTAAGCAAGGTGAAAAATATTCTCTTAAAAGTTAGTAAAATGGGAGAAACAACCTTGACAAGTATCTCTTAGGACATTTTGTATTAATCAATGAGACCAGACATTACATAATACCTTGGTCTCGTCAGCTGGCTGACTTCGGAGAGCTGATATTCCAATGGCCACACGAAGATCCTTCAATTGGTTTCCTCCTCAACAAAACCTTCCATGAGTAGCCCTTTTCAAATGCCGGAGCACTAACTCCAAAAACACCAATTGAGAGCTTTGCAGTTATGCTTGTTTGCTGGGATTGGTGCTTTGCATGACCAGTCCAATTTTCACAAGGCACCTCTATTGACCGGAATTATTGAGGGAAAAATTATGAAACTTTGCTTAGATCACCTGCCCTGTTATTCAGTTGTCCTTTTTATGTTTTTCTTTCAATCCTTTAAACACGGTAACTTTAAACATTGAAAACAAAAACGTTATCAGTAACAAGAAAACAGCTGGTAAACAAAAAATTAGCAGTCCTTCAAAATCATCAAGCATATAAAATAACTACAATCAGAATTTGTTAAGTACCTCTCGAATGAAGTTTCCTGTCTTTTGAATCAAGCACCCTTCGCTAAGCAGGCATGGGAACAAATAGCAGCTATGTAGCTGCTTCATAATAGTAGCATAGTTTCTCAATGCGGAGTCTCTTGCTTGTTCATGCCTAATTATGGCGAAGTTCGATGGTATGAGAGCACTGATTCCAATTGTCCACAACCAATGTCAAAAAAATAAGTGCTGAACGCTTGAGCCCCAATACTAATTTCAATTGTTCATAACTTCGGTATAGCAGACTAGCAATGAACATTGAAGTTCTTAACCCTCTTATTCTCTAACAATCAGGGATGCTTTGCAAAATCAGGGATTTTTTTCTAGCAGATGGCTAAAGGAAGAACCAATCGATAATTGTAGACTAAAATTCACAAATCTTGCCATAATGCTTTGTTAAAAATACAAGATTCATATCACGGCACATATTTCGAGCATGATGGGAAACCATACAATTAGTAGTGAGCCATCGACCTCATCTCTTTCAGTGAGAAGTTACGGTCTCACAAAATGAAGGCAGACAACTGATGAAACAGATAATCAACATATTATATTTCTATGATACTATTTTCGAATAATAACTCGGATGGGGTATGCAATGTGAAGATTCAGATCGCAAAGCTCGTACTTAGTCTAAACAAATATTTAACTAAGAACTGTTCATAGCATTACATATGTAGAACCCGAAATCGAGAAAGGAAAATAAAAAAGATAAACTCTAATTAGGAAGGAATGAATTGGATTAGACAGAAAACCCTAGATCCCCAAAATAAAAGAAGAAACCGCCACATCGCAAATTGTTCAAAGGACAGACCCTAAGCAAATTAAGAGCTTGTAAATTTTGTCACAGCCTTGGTACCCTCAGAAACAGCGTGCTTGGCCAATTCTCCAGGAAGCACCAATCGCACGGCGGTCTGGATCTCCCGAGATGTAATAGTCGGCTTCTTGTTATACCTAGCCAATCGCGATGCCTCCTGGGCAAGTTTCTCGAAGATGTCATTGATGAAACTGTTCATGATGCCCATGGCCTTGCTGGAAATACCGATATCAGGGTGAACCTGCTTCAAGACTTTGAAAATGTAAATTTTGTAAGTCTCGATGCTCTTCTTGGCCTTCTTCTTCTTCTTGTCACCGCCCTCCTTTGCTATCTTCTTCTCAGCCTTGGGCTTCTTCTCCGCCGGTGCCTTCTCAGCCGGCTTCTTCTCCGCTGGCTTCTTCTCTGCCTTTGCCGGAGCCATTGATTTAGAAGAGGCTTCTACTGAATAGTTGGCGAGAACGGGGAAAGGTTGCGTCGGTTAGAAAAATGACCCAGTAAGTGAGATGTGAATAGATGGGGCGTGAAACTAGTTATATATAGGAGTACAGATGGGTTCTGATTGGAGGAGAAGGCGCAAGACGGATTGGTGACGTGTTGTATCCTTGATGGTTGATCAAGTTTGAATTTTGACGGATGAGATTTCACATTGTCATCTTCGCGCCGAATTTGTGCCTGGGCGGGATTCCTGAGATTCGCGAAGTATTTATGAAGAATACCTACTAACTGAGCACACGGCCCGCCAAGCACTTGTGGGAGTGCGCGCGAAAACTGTAAAATGGGTTAATTTTTTATAGATAAATTGATTCAGAATAACATTATTTATAACTTATAATTTTTATTATTGTGTTAATGTGTTAAAGCATTTCCTTATTTACCATGGTGCACATAAGAAATAATATTTAAATCAAATTAGAGTTCTTTGCAATTTATCTTCGTTTTGAAGCTGATTTCTATAGTTTTAAGAGTTATATTTAAAAATATAGAAGTAAAAATAGAGAAAAAAAAGATGAATCAAGTACTTCACCTCATTTTTTAATTTTTTTATAAAATTAAAATAGCTTAAAATATTAAAAATAAAATTAAATAAGAGAAATATTTTATTATACTTCCACTTACATACTATCAAATATATCCTTAAAATAAATTTATAACTTAATTTTATTTATATTTTTATTTTTATCAAAAATCTTTCCATAATACCAAATCGTACCGTAAGAGTTTTTGAAACCATTCTCATCTTCCTAAATGGTTACTTAATCCTCACAATTCAAATTATTTATTAGAGGGAATTGTTTTTTTTTATATACAATTAGAGGGAATTGTTGAATGCGTGGAGGATTAGATAAAGGGTATGTTTAGATTAATTTTTTGGAGAATAAATTCTAAAAAAAATAGATTTTGGAGAACAGATTCTGAGAAGAATAGATTTTAGGAATAGAGATGTTTGAATGATTAGTAGCAGAATCACTTTTTATATTGATAAATTACAAAAAATGATATGATTTGATTAAAAGTAAGAGAGAGGAAAGATGATAGAGATGAGAGAGGAGAGAGAAAAAGAGAGATAAGAGAATAGAGAAGAAAGAGAAAAAGAGAGATAAGAGAATAGAGAAGAAAGAGAAAAAGAGAGATAGGAGAAGAGAAATGAGAGAGGGTATAAAAAAAAGTATGGGTAGAATAGTAATTGGATAATCCATAACCTAGATTTTAAACCAAAAGCTATTTTCAGTGGCTTATTCAAAACCTAGGTTTCAAACCGAGATTTTGTCTAAAATCAATTCTCAACAAAAATGACTGTTTGTGTAAAAAAATTTTAAACCGCCATTTTAGCTAAAATCAACTTTTAGAATTAATACCCAAACACACACAAAAGCTAAAACGACAGTCTCATGGGCTTGTACGGAAAATAATTTCATTAAAGAATTGTGAATAAAAAAAATCCCACGCAAAAATCATAAACCATGCTTGGAAGGAAAAAAAATTAGTGGGTGACAATGTTTTATTTATTTAATTAAGGTTGTGCCAAGTTAGTTTAAATTTGAGACTAAACTTTTTTGAGAAACTGTTTGGTCCGAGGGATTTGAAAGGGTGAGGGAGAAATTTTTTTCTGAATTTGATTTAAATAAATTTAAAAAATGTGGTTAAAAGTTCTAAATTATTTTTTTACTCCTATTTTATATTTTTTCTTTGTTAATTTTTTATAACCTTGTTTCTTTAATATTTTTTTTACTCCTACCCAATTTTTTAAAAATTCAACTTGAATATTTTTTCTCCTCCCCCATGGTGACCATGATTTTTACTTGACTATTGTTTTGATCTAATTTCTTAAATACTTAAAAAAATAGAAGTTGTGTTAAAAATATTTCACAGCACGTTTGGGAATGAACTCGTTTTCAAATAAGTAGCGAAATATTTCTTACCTAATTCTCCAATTTAATGATTGAGAAATTATACCATAATGATGGTTAAATCTTAAAATAAATATACCTACAAATCATTTGCCTTTAATCTTTAAATGGGTTGCGAAATTTCCTCCTATCGATAATATAAAATTTAATTAATTAATTAATTAAATTAAAAAATTTAATTAATAAAGTTAATATAGTATTTTTTTTAAATATTTTAAATATTATTTTTAATTTCTCTCCTTCTTATTTAATTATTGTTGAGAAAGTTTTAATAAGAATAATTAAAAAATAATAATAAATATATAAAATAAATTTTATATTTAAAATTAATATCAATTTTTAAATTAAATTTTATCTTAAAGATTGGATGAGTATTTTTTAACTATGTACAAAAGAAAATAAATCCAATCAGTATGGATCGATGGTTAAAACATCTCTACACCTTAAAGATGGAGTGGTGTAAATTATGCGAAGAGTATTCGTGAGACGAGTTTGCAAAATTATTTATTTATATTTGATTTGGTGATGTTTCAAGCCTAAGATCATTGATGTCTCCTCATGCACGAGAGAAAACATCAACTTAAGGCACATATTTTGAATAAAGATGATGTCTGCACCTAGTAAGATATAATTCATTTCACTTCTTAACATAAACATTAGTTTAAAATTATATTTAGTTATAAATATAAAATCTCAATATACTTAATCTTTAAATTTATAATTTTTCTCTAAAATACCCATATTGATTATACACGTTAAAAAAAATTATCTAAAAATAGTCATGATAAAATATGATATTTTAAAAAAATTAAATTATATTTATTATAAATAATTAATATAACTAATTTCTTTAGTTGTGAGATATAGGATAAGGGATAGTTAGGGTTTACTTAAGATATATAATATTATCCATAAGGGATATTAAATAAATATATTTTTTCATTAAAATTATGATTTATTGGTTTATTTATCTTTTAATATTATGTATTATCTAAATAAAATAAGATATCTATATTATCTTATAATCTATAATTTTATCTATTATTTTTATCTTTAAGATTATTATTACATTTAGATTTGATTTAGAATTAATGTTAATTTATTATTCATATACTCTATAAATAGAGTCAGGATTTCCAGTTATATTTAAAATATACTATACATGGCTATTGAATCAATTGAATTTCTTATTTTTTTTTTTACTTATTTCTTTCTTCTTTTCTCTGTCTCCCCTTTTCCATGTTCCCGTCTAACATCAATTTAGTCTCATTTAACATCAACTTAGTATCTGAGCAAGGTTCCTCACTTTTTTTTATATCTCAAGTCTCTTTTGCTACATCGAAACACACAGGCAATTTTGGGTCTCAGAAGTTTGGAATCATCATAGGTTTTGATTAGTTAGTGCAAGAAAAAGATAGCAAAAAAGAAAAAGAGAGTTATTTCCTTTCTTTTGTGATTTGACTTTTTTAAAAAAATAAAAAGTTATCATGCTGCTCTTATATTAATGAATTATAGAGAAGACTGGTAAAGGGAGTGTTGGAATCAATGACACCCCATCCCCGACATCAACAGGGCTATGAAGATGAATATCAATATGGCTTCTTAGACTGTGGTCAACATAAGTACACTCGTCATCAATATAGATATGTTAACTGTGATCGCAATCAATATACTACTCATCATTACAAGTATGTTAGTCGAATGCAAAATGATTATGTGGATCATGATGCATATTATACCCGTCGATATATTTATCTAGTGAATGCCTATGATGAGTATATACTTACTGTCGTCAACATAACTACATTGATCAGAATAACTATATTGCTAACTACTATTAATATGAGGAATAAGAGCACATCTCCTTTCTATTGGGGTTACCATCTAAATAAGCTTGTAGGCTGGCGAGCGATGAAGACTTGTCCAAACTTATTGCAAAAAAACTCAAAGCTACCGTTAAAGCATGCTATAACCTCCAATAATCATTCGAAGAATCTCAATAGTCATGTTAACATAGGTATAACAACCTTCTAAAGGGAATCGATGAGCTTAAAGGATTATTCAATAAATGGAATAGATGTTACAGACAATTAAGCCCTAAGTAGGTGAGGCTCCTTTCCCAAACTTATGAACTAAAGTGAATAATTGCCCCCAGCTCTTATGGAACACAATCATGACACAAGTGTAGCCTGTCTGCACCTGTCTTATGAGCTCCAATGGAATCTTATATAATTGGTTTTAGCGATGACACTAATCTTGTTGCTTTGTTAGAGACTCTTGTGATTGATGATGCCAATTTTGTCGACTAAAACACTAAAGAGTCCCTGTGTGTTGATCAGACTGATCGAGTTGACTAAATTGGCCACCCTACGCTGGTAAAGGTGGATCATACCCTAATCATGCCCCGTAAGAATTAGCTTGATCTTCTTACAGTGCCACCACATCTAAAGGTTGCATGTCATAAGGTCACTCCATAGCTCGTTGGGCAACTCCAATACTACCTTCTATGTTGAAAAGGTTTTTTGGATGCGCTTCATGATCCATCCACTTGTTCCTATCAAGGTTTTCTTTTTAAACACCTCATATTGGAAAAGATTTCCAGACCAAAGTACCATGTTGAAGAATTATCCAGTTGCTCACTATTGTTAAGGTTTTCTCTTTTAGTACCTTGGAAAGGATTTCCAAATCAACGTCATAACGCAGAGTTATCCTATCCTCATCTCCCTCGATTTGCGCATGACTTTAAACTCGTCAGTAGTCAAGTTTTTCAAGCAAGGGAGAAATGGTGGGATATGGGATAGTGAATAATTAGGGTCTAATTAAGATATATAGGGTTATCCATTAGGAATATTAAATAAGAATATTTATCCATTAAAATTACGATTTATTAATTTATTTATCTTTTAATATTATGCGTTATCTAAATAAAATAGGATATTTAGGTTATCTTATAATCTAATATTTTATTTAGTACACGTATCTTTAATATGAGGATTAGATTTAGATTTGAATTAATATTATTTTATTATTACTAAATTCTATAAATAGAGTTAGAATTCTCAATTGTATTTAGATTAAACTATACTTAATTATTGAATGAATAGAATTTCTTACTTTGTCAATTTTTTTTCCTCTCTCTCCTCCTATTTCCTTGTTCCGTTTTACATCAATTTGGTATCATTCTATATCCTTTTAATATATTAAATTAGTTATGTAGTTATTACAGTAAAGAACAGATTATAACAATAGCTAAGCATAGCGGTTATAAAACACTAGTCCATGAAGTCACTTCACTTACCCTGTATTCCCAAGTGTGCTGCAAAATATTTTCAACCCATCTTATCGTTTTTCCCCCTTCTGCAAACTAGTTTAAAGTTTCAACAGTAAAGAAGTTTTTTTTTTAACTAATAGGGGATTCTACAGGAAAGTGAGTAATAGGATTTACTCATTTTATTAGATCATGTAGTGTATTTGAAGCGGAACAGTGAACTATTTTTAAAAAACTCTTAATTACATGAGACTATGGTTGTAAGAAGCTCATCCTTGAGTCAGACTCAAAGCAACTCATTCATACATTGAGAAAGGAGAATAACATTCAGTTTGGCAATTTACTGATTATACAGATCAAAAAGTTGATAAATAGACTATAGGAGGTGTTTTTAACAGTAAAGAAGTTAGATCAAAACAATAGTCGGGTATAAATCTCGTAACAAAATTGTGTTTTGTCAAGTAGGTTGAGAAATATTTCCAGCCCATCATAACATTTATTCTAGAGAATATCAGAAAAAAATATTTAAAGTAGTGATAGGGCTAATAAGGCTTATGATCTTGGGCTTGATGTCTTAGGCTTGGATTTGATCCTGGAGTTGGTATGCGCTTGTGTGCTAACATCCCCTCAAGTTCATAGGAATAGAAATTTTATTTTAACTTTAAATTAGGGGTAAGTTTAATTTTTTAAAAATATTTTATACAAAAAAAAATCTCCTCAAGTTGTCAGTAGATTAAAAAAATATTACCTCTAATCCTCCACTTTTAATTATAAGAGTTAGTTATTTTTTTATATAGATTAAAATATCAAATAAATTAATTAATTATAACTAATATAATAGTTAATTAATAAATTTAAGTAGATTGAAGTATATATAATATAAATTTATCTTTATAGGTTATATAATCATAATTAATTAATTAATTTAGATTTTTTAATTTTTCTAAAAAAATTAACTAACTCTTATAATTAAGATGGGAAGGAGTATTAAGGTAAAAAAGAGGGTGAAAAACATATTATTGGTATAATTTTTTATTAAGTATTGAATCAATAAATTATAAATATCAATTATTAATTTAATTTCATCATAAATACATTAAAAATATTTTGTTGAAATAGTAAATTTTAATCCTCAATTAAATTAACTTTATGAATCAGGCGACCCGGATGCACGGGTTTCGGCCTATCTAAAATTCTAAACAACGTGGCATCGGTTTAAGTAGATCGGGAACCACTAATAGGGTTGGTTCTAGTGGTAAGCGGCTCGGTATCGTTTAAGTGAGGTCTCGAGTTTGAGCCTTAGCATACGCAGAAAATCCCCGTTGAGAGACTCACCCACCATAGCCAGGTGCGCGACACGGGTCGGATCCGGATATAGTCGGGACAAAGCTCTGGTGAATTGGGTGGATAAAAAAAAAAAAAAAAAGTAGAGCGGGAACCCCTCCCATGAAAAACCCTTGCTGGCTGGACATCTCTCTCAAGCTCGGCGCCACGTTTCTGCCGCATTCCGTTTAACCTCCAGGTCTGCATCTCCTAAACATCTTCATTTTCACTGTTTCGTTGGGTGCAACCCTTGCCTGCTTTCTAGATCATCAATTATTGAATCTGGTCCTATTAGTTGTCTTCTAGTTCTGAATGCTGCTGTGTTTCGTTGGGGCTTCGTTACCCTGTTGCCTTGCCGTCCGCAATTTTGTTATCGCATGATTTACAATATTTTAGGATTCCCATGTTGTTTGTGAACTCACAATCCTGATATAAATGTAATTCATATTTGACATCGGATACAGTATTCCGTGTTATTGAACATGTGCATGTATTTGGCCAAAAAAGGGCGTGTATGTACAATATCTCTTTGCTTGTAGGAGTTTAGCATGTGTATTAGGGGTTTATCATATCAGTTTTGTTTTCATTTGTAAGTGGCACAAGTTTGACAAACTTGGTTGCGCGTCCATGAGCGAAATTCACTATTTGGAGCTCTATGTATGGCTTGCTTGACTTGAGAAAGCTGATATCAATCATGTTAGAATGGAATGGTTTGAGTTGCGGTCAAATCTTGTGGGATTGCCTACAGACTGGTTTCCCTCCATTGTACTTTTTTACTTTTCTGTTTTGTCTCAGAATCCCCTTAAACTCATGCTCATGTGCTTTTATTTGTGTCTTCTTCATTTCGATTCGCTGTCTCTGTCCCTGGATGATTCGTGGTAAACCGACACTTCTCATGTAAATTTATAACTGACCATGAGCCCTTTCACTACTTCAGCCTATCATTCTAGACCATTCTCCCAAGTGTCGTGCTTATGCTTGCTAATGCCCTTTCCCCCTTTGACTTGAAGTAAGGACACTGACGATTAGTGGTGCTTATTACATCCTTCACAGATGTAGTAGCTCAAATTATATAGTATATAATGCTTTTAAATGAATATAGGTTAGACGCTTATATATATACAGCCATTATTCTGTTTGAAGATGTAATAACCATGATTATCCTCTTTGTCATATTTAGTGGAGATGATTTTGATAGGGTTCTTGTTTGGTTTTATGTTTAATAAACTTAGAACTTACATTGAGCCATCCATCTAGAGACGAGCATTTCTGTCAAAGTGTATTGGAATTCATGATCCCAATCAAACACACCCATAATCATTATCTCCACTACGCAATTGAAATTGTCTGTTATGCGCTTTTTTCCCCATATTGTTTCATTTTAGCTCACTATTTTGATTGGTTGCCAATTTTTTTCATTGGTGTTGCAAACATGGTATTGTTCCCATTATCCTCCCTTGTGTGATGGATTGTTATCTATGCAACAGCCTGCCTCTGAAAGGAAAGGATGGTTAGAGTCAGCGTCTTGAATGATGCATTAAAAAGCATGTACAATGCTGAAAAACGAGGAAAGCGCCAAGTGATGATTAGACCTTCATCAAAGGTTATCATCAAGTTTCTTATGGTCATGCAGAAGCATGGTTAGTGGTAATTTGTGCTTTGATGATGACAAGTTCTCCATTCGCATTGTCGATACTGACTTAACTTTGGCCTTCAGGATACATTGGTGAGTTTGAGTACGTTGATGATCACAGAGCTGGAAAAATAGTCGTCGAACTTAATGGAAGGTTGAACAAGTGTGGAGTTATCAGCCCTCGTTTTGATGTTGGTGTAAAGGAAATTGAGCCATGGACAGCTAGATTGCTTCCTTCTAGGCAGGTTAGAAACAATTGTGTTAGTTTGAAATGATTATTTGATGGAAAGTAGATTCTTAATTGTGATTATCAACCAACAACCATGTGTGACGCAGTTTGGCTACATTGTCCTGACGACTTCTGCTGGCATCATGGACCATGAGGAAGCTAGGAGGAAAAATGTTGGTGGAAAGGTCCTTGGTTTCTTTTACTAGACACACGTGCGTTTCTGGAGTTGTCTTATTTCTCTTATTTAGAGGATTTTGCAAAGAACTCTTTTGGCGAAAGATTTAGTTAGTTCTAAACTTTTGATTCTGTGTGAGAGATAATTCCAAACCGTTCTATTTTACAAAATAATTTTTTTAGATGCGCTTATATGATCTTCCGTGCGTATTTTAGTGGTCGATATTGCTGACTCTTATCATTCAATAATGTTAAGGGGGTATGAAGAACACGAGAGCATGGATGGCGAAATGTGATCGCATCATGGGTTGCATCATTTATATAATTCCAGCTTCTCGGATGTTCCATATCAAAGTTAAATTGACTGATTGACACAGACCTGTAAATTCTTTAAAAAGATTTTTCATTATTTATTACCCCTGGTTCTGGCTCTAGTTCTGAATACCATGAATTAGCAGGGCTAACTAGAAAGGTAAAGGTCAATGTAAAGAGAACTCACACTAGTCTATTTATAAATGAGATATAGAAATAAGTTAAAAAAAATTGAAATTCTTGGTTAGGGGTCAAGATTTCAAATCTCACTGATCCAAAAAAAAGATTAAATTCCTAATAAAATTGTAGAATCATGGATTTTTTTCAAAAGAATAACACATGCTCTAGCCACTTTTATCCTTTCATTTTCTATATATTTTACAAGCTATATATTTTCTTATGCTATTCCTTTAATTAGAGAAACGATTCCTTCAAGTTTTGGTAGCTCTCTAATTTTGATTTTTTTACAAGGTTTAAACTTTCAAGTTTCAACTGCACTTGAAAGGAATCGAGCACCAATCACCCTTAGTTGATCTTTCAAAAACTTATTAATTTCAAACATCGTACAGGGAAAAACTTGTTTTCTCCATTCCATTACAACCGGTTAAATAATCTATCACGCCATTTCCCCCTTCAACAAATGAGCATGAGGGCACAAATTAGGTATTGATCACAGTTAAGTCTAAATATAGTATACACATAACTTTTTCAGTAAAAAAGAATGGGGCAATAACATACAAAACTGACTTTGGTATTAAAATCTGGATAGACATGAAGTTTAACAACGGATATCAAGCAGAAATATGTGTAAAATATGCATGAATTTAGAGCGATTTACATGCGACTAGAATTTTCTTTTTCGTCATAATCATAAAAAAAAAAAAAGTGACCTTTCGGAACAATTTCTTTCAAACATATATGTAGGGCGGCCAAACAAAATCCGTGACGTGCATCCCCCGGGTCAACGACTACCGCCTTAAGCTCTCCACGATGTAGTCCGCGTACAGATCCCTTCACAATTAAAAAAACAAAAAGTTGTATATCATTCATCCGCACACATTCTATCTCTATATTCTAAATAATATAAAATCTACAAGAATCCACACTATTCATAAGTTGCTTACATGGAGAGCTGGATTGCTTGGAAGGCAGATGAGGAAGGCAGAAAGTCGTCCACTGCAACTTCTTTGTTCTCATTCTTCTTGTCTAATTACTCCATTAAGGAAACATAATAATTTTCATATGTTTATTCTACCACGTCTATATATGTTTATGCCAAATATTATGATTTAAAATCTGTAAAGGATACAGTCTTCAAAGAAACGACGAATTTCAGCTAAACGATGAGGGGGAAGATCTTTGATGTCATTGTAGTGACGGTACTCAGGATCATCAGCACAAACAGCAATTATCTTGTCATCTTTCTCCCCCTGTATTCGTCAACGTTAATAATCCATCATTGTGATTAGAATACAAGGGAAGTTCTAAAAGGGGATATTTATTTTATCAATATACCTGATCAATCATTGGCATGAGACCAATAGCCTTGGCCCGCAGAAAGCATCCTGGAAGAACAGGCTCCTGTGAATAAAGAAGAGTGAAGTTAAGCATCTAACACAGCATAAAAAACTAAGAACTCTTGCGCAGCAAATTAAACAATGATATTGTCCACAAGTAGAAGTGGGTGATCCTACTCCCTGAAACTTTGAAAAACACCTACATTTATTTCCTTCGACTACGAAAGAACATTGTAATGAAGTATAGGTCGTTTTATTGAACAAGTCTAGTTTCAACAGATGCTTTCAAGGTGATGTGTGATGCGCACTAAGTTACAAGAAGAAATAGACAGAATGAAACAAATATGAGTACCTGCATGATAATCAAGACGTCCATGGGATCGCTATCCTCACATATGGTGCGCGGGATAAACCCATAGTTGTGGGGGTACACAACTGATGAGTAAAGTATACGATCAACCTGTTCGTAGATGCATGTTCAGCAATAAACCAGGTAAATAAGCCCAACTGAAAAATGGCAGCGCAACTGTTATCACCTTTATAAGTCCACTTTTTTTGTCAAGCTCATACTTGACCTTGCTTCCTTTCCCAATTTCAACAACCTGCATATTACACAAGTATGCAAATACAATACCTGAATAAGATAACCATTTTTAAGGCCAACTAGATATTTGATCCCATGTATACGCAGAGAGCTGGGAAATGAACTGCATTGTGCATAGCTTTTAAATAGAGTGACTAGCTATAAGTTTTATATCCTCACATATATCTATGTATGTCACATAAGAACTGGTCGATAGTGCTTTTTGGGTACGTTAAATGTCAGCACAGAAAGGTCTACCAGACAGACCTGAAATGATAACATATAGCTTCTCAGTATTATAAAGTGTTCCCCAGTTCTACCCATTAATCTTCCTAGGCTTCCACAAATTTTAAGATGACTTTAATATTCAGTTAGGTAAACCGCCTGGTCAGTCATCAATTCAACGACTTAATGTTGATTAAGAATGATGCACTTTGTCATAAGTTCAAGTTCAGAATGCTTACACAGTTGAAGATTTTTGGAGCGTCAGGTCCTGAATCATGGTGAAAATTCGGTTAGAATGCAAAATCGATGAAGAAAAAGAGATAAAGAAGTACATTTGTATTGAAAGCGCTAACGTGTCATCGTTTATAGCTGTAATGCTTACCTATCTCGAGATCATGCCAAGGGTGTGCAGCAACAGATCTTCTGGTCATGGACGAGAGAATCCTCTCATTCAGGGGTGGATGTGGGGCATGATGATGAGAGATGGGAAACTTGTTTGGAGTCTCAATAGAGGGAGCCATGTCAACAGCCTGAAACAATAAAAATAACTTAAATTTTCTGTACAGATTCCATGCGATCACAATAACTGAATGCTACATGTTGTTCTTTTAAAGGATTACTAATACTAATATTATTCTGTCTTACTAGAAGGCCCTGAATTTCACCCTTCAAAGGACACTGTTATAACTTTCCATCATTAAGCATGTGATCGCTAAAAAGAACAAGTCAGAAAAATAAAAATGAACATAAACATTGCGTCTTTTCTATATATCATGGAAGTACCACTACAATATGAAACGACTGCGGCCCCAACTTACAATTTCAGCATCCATCACGATTTCAGTCATCGCGTTTGGCACAAAAGAAGTACCTCTCTGACAGTAAAGGAGAAAACATCAGCTCCAAAGAGCAACATCTACACCTCTTATAGCAAAGGAAGAGTTTAAGGAACAAAAATAAAATATATTCCTTTTACATTCCCCCGTTTCCAATACGTTCCTGCCTAAAGACTCATCCGTTTCAAAAGTATCAGCAAAAAATCTATTCCTTCACTCCCTCTTTAAAAGAAACGGAACATGGAAAGAAACCGAAGAAAGAATCAAAAGAAGCCACAGATCTGGACAAATGGAGTCCAAGATTTATTCAGAAAATTACAAGAACAGAGTATTCACATAACAGAGGTTCTGGAGTTTGAACCGGCGCCGTGACGTAAAACAAACGCAACTAATCAGATATTAGGATTAGGCCATTAGTTATCTACATTTCCCCCCTAATTGAAGGCTTTTATTTTGGGGAAAAAATAAAGACAAAATCACAAAAAAAGAAATCCGTAAAACAGAATGCATGTATAGCTCAGTAGCACACCGTAAATTCAAGCTGAGAGGGCGAGGCAGCGAGATCAGATTCATTTGGCAAAAATAAGAATAAAATAAGCAAAACGGAAACGAAACGAGACGTTAAAAACCCTAATAAAATGGCGGTCTAACAGAGAAAGCAGATTCGAACTCACTGGCACTTGAGAAAGCCGAGTAACGGGATGAAAGGTGGAAGAGGAAACGCAGATCTCGAGAAGGGACGCGAAGTGAAGAGAGAAGGGTAGGCCAGTGGAAGGAGTGAATGCCCGCGTCTGCAAACAGCAAAGGCAGGGGACGCTTATTTAGAGGAAGAGAGAAGGAGCTGCACGCGTTCCCGCTCTGTTTGTCGATTGCCGTTTAAAGACACACGCCCCTCACCTCCCAGAAAATAGAAACTCATAAATCCCAAAAAATTAAGAAATAGAATAAAATGCTTAAGGAATTGGCATCCGTATATTCCCCAGCTACAGCTGGGATCCCTTTTGACTCGACTCTTGATTGGGTCTTGGCGAGTAAGGAGTTGGGCCCACTTCGGATGTAGACGGAGTTCCTAACGGTCGTCGGAGCAATTTGGCCCCTCTTCTGTGGAACAGCAAGAAGCCTCTGTTCCAGTTGGTGTGGATAGAATATTCGCCGACGTTGGGGAAGATCAAGAGTATGTGGGTCACGGGACGATCGTGAGTTTTAACGTTTACCTTCCTGCAAAGTTTTTTGTTGATTAAGCTAAATATCTTTTGATCCCAACAAAAAAAAAGAGTCGCCACATATAAATATAAGTTAAACTTTAAAGTCAGAGATGGACTATATTTTACAGAATCGAAGTACTCTTAAAGACCATTTCTAATCGACATTTTGCTGAGCGCCGACAAATCAGAATGTAATATTGATTGAGGAAATCAAGCTACCGCGCGAAGGTCAAATAAGAATTTAAATTTAAATACAAAATAACATCACAGGTAATTTTTTTTTTTTATACAAAAGATCGGGTTATTGTATGTAGCCTATTTTATTTGTTATTTATGAAATAACGTCACAGGCCCATACGATGATGAAGATATTATCTGAGGTTGATTTGTAGGACATGGGGACATAAGTGCGATAACACCGACAATGAATAGGTTTAGGGGAGGGGGTGATGGGGGAGGGTGCAGAGGATAATACCTCCGAGCATATGCTCTTGACGGTAGAAGAAGTGGCGTGGAAGTAATCCAAAGTGTGAACCAGGAGGAACGTATCCAGTGGCAATTCACAGGCAAATAGCAATGGAATGCCTACCATTTATTACTCCATTTAATAAAATATAAATAAAAAAAAAGAGTATCCTATGATGATAAAAAAATCACGAGTTAATTTACGTAAGTATCGGTTCAAGGTCAAATCTCACATCAGGCCTCACACAAACGTTATAATATGCCCTCACGTTCACTTAAATACATTATCAAGGTCGGCCACGTTTAGTTTGCAGCTCTCCCTCCATTTGTCATGGATTCATCCTTCTTCGAAGATGTTTGTGTTTGGTTAGTTTCGTATTTTAGTTTCATTCCTGAAATCCCAACCCCTTTCATCGAATTTCAGATGGAATGTCCATTACCAGATTTCCCATAGTTGATATCTCAAGCTATATAACAACATCATAACAATAATTAATAAGCTCACCAAATAAAATAAAAGTTTTATGAAAGATGGGGAAATACTCTGTCTTTTCTCCTCTCTTTTTTCCTTCAATTATTTCCCATATGGGTTCATGAAGAGGAGGGAATATTACTTTTGGTCGAATGTTGAACTTATCGTCTCTAGGTTCGGTCCATTAGCTATTAGGCTTTTCCCCCACGAGATCAGCCAGTCACCCGACATTATTTAAGCAGTTGCCCAGGAAAAAAATATTATTTCTTTTTTATTTTAGCACATTATTTAATTTATCGATGCCATGGCGTGTCGGAAACGCTGGAGAGAGGAAAGACGGGGATACACAGCTCAAGTATTCTTTACCAGCTTTTTTTTTATTGCTGTGTCAAGGATTAATAATTAGTTAATTAACTTGGTTAACTGGAAAAGTTTTTTTAAAATAAAAATAAAAATAGAGACACACAAACTTCATGGAGTACGAGGGTACCAACTTCCCATTTCGTAAGATATTAAGGGGGCGTGGGGGATTTGGGTAATCGAATCCAATATTATAATACAAGTCAAAAAAATATATCACATTCACATTTTATTAATATATTAAGATATATTGTATTTAAAATTGCAATCTAATATCCCCGTTTAACATAGATAGACCGAATTGAGTTGAAAAATATTAAAAATATTGTCTTTATTGGTTACTAAATGGCATTTCTCAATAAATATAATTATGCATTTTTCCATGTATTCTGGGGGTGTGAGATAGGTAGTATCTTAGGGTAGAGCTGGTAAAACGGGCCCAGCCCGCTGGCTGGGCCCGTTTTACCCTAAGGGGGGGCGGGTTCGGGCTGGCAAAATGCCAGCCCGTTTTTGGACGGGCTGCACAGCCCGCCCCCCCTCAGCCCGCCAATTTGGCGGGCTGGCCCGCCAGCCCGCCACTTTTTTTTTTTTAATTTAATATTATTATTTAATATTTATTTTACTTAAATGTTATTTTGAATACTCCTATTATCGAATACTAGTAAAGATAATTACTTATTTGTTAATATATATTTACATATTATAATTGATTAATATTATGTTAATATTTATTTAGATTTATAATTATAAAATTTGAGATTTTTTTATAAAAAATAAAAATTTTTAAGAGTATAACATGAGTAATTTTTTTATTATACTAATATAACATTAGAAATTTTTTATTAGAATTTTAAAAATGTTAAAAATATTTTTTTTTTAAATTAAAAAAAAAAAAAGTGGCGGGCTGGCGGGTTGGCGGGCTCGGGCTGGCGTTTTGCCAGCCCGTTTTGGGGCGGGCTGCACAGCCCGCCCCGTTTGTTGGCGGGCTGGCCCGTTTTTGACGGGTCAGCCCGCATTCCCAGCTCTATCTTAGGGCGCGCGCATACACACATATATATATATCGATTTTAACGTACACATTACATTACATTCAAGTATTCATCTGTCGGACTATAAATAAGGAATACGATTAATTTATAAAATTATTTTTTAAAACTTTAATTAATCTATTAACCGATTAGCATGCTACATATAGTTTTCAATTTTGTGAAGTTAAACATTTATCAGAATATTTTTTTTTTCATTATAAAAAAAGTCATGAATAGAGACACACAAACTTCATGGAGTACGAGGGTACCAACTTCCCATTTCGTAAGATATTAAGGGGGCGTGGGGGATTTGGGTAATCGAATCCAATATTATAATACAAGTCAAAAAAATATATCACATTCACATTTTATTAATATATTAAGATATATTGTATTTAAAATTGCAATCTAATATCCCCGTTTAACATAGATAGACCGAATTGAGTTGAACAATATTAAAAATATTGTATTTATTGGTTACTAAATGGCATTTCTCAATAAATATAATTATGCATTTTTCCATGTATTCTGGGGGCGTGAGATAGGTAGTATCTTAGGGCGCGCGCGCGCACACACACATATATATATATCGATTTTAACGTACACATTACATTACATTCAAGTATTCATCTGTCGGACTATAAATAAGGAATACGATTAATGTATAAAATTATTTTTTAAAACTTTAATTAATCTATTTACCGATTAGCATGCTACATGTAGTTTTCAATTTTGTGAAGTTAAACATTTATCAGAATAGTTTTTTTTTCCTTATAAAAAAGTCATGAATACAGTCTCATGTTTCGCTCAGCCCTATTCAATGGATTTTTCTATTCATCACACGCAAAAAGCAGCGTTGAACAATAAAATGAGAGACATTATTATTTCATTTTAATATAAGTGGTTTTAGCATAAAATTTTAAATTTAAATTTGTGTGAATATAAAAATTAATTTTATGAAAATTACTCTTAATTGTATTTGCTAATATGACCAAATTAAATTGCTATATAAATAAAATGAGAAACATCAACACACTTGGGCATGTGCCTTTGAGCCATGTTTAAAACCTACTTCCTCGGTGTGTTTGATGAAAAAATGTTACAAAAAATATTTTCATAACTAGGGGTCAAGAAATTCATTGAATAATAACCTAAAAGATTTTATAAATTTAATCTATCTAGTTCTTTTTTAAAATGTCCTTCCTGCTCTTTCAATAAATATCATTTGAGCTCAGTTAATACATTAAATAAGGAGGAGAACAGATGACAGAACACTTAATATATTCTTAAAATGTGAAAATAAAACTCTTTATGACGGATATGGAGTCTTGAGGACCTATTGATGGAGATTGGAGACGTTATTTCCTGCATGCAAACGCAATCTATCCTCCCTTTGAGAGATAAATTAAATCAGCTAGCAAACCGAATTACCTATTAATTAATTACCTAACTAGAGATTTTGCCCTGTGGATTGCAGGAAAAAATATATTATAACTAATTAATTATTTATAATTATAATGAATTACGTTATAGTTAAAAAATTTATAAATCATATAATTATTAACAGAATTATTGAGTAATTATTATCAGGAAATTTAAAATATTTTAAATATTAAAATGATTAGTAATTATTATTATGATTAAAAATTTAAAATATCATAAATAAATAAATAGAATTACCAATTAATTATCGTTATGATACTCAAAATCTTTAAAAATTTTAAGTAGAATTATTGATTAAAATTATTGGTCATAGCTCATAAATAAAGAAATAAAAAATATTGAATCAAATTATCTAAACCTATTTTTGATTAAAATAATTCTTATAATATTATACTATAGCATTATAAGATTTTAACACTTTACCCGAATGGAAAGAAAAATTCGATAAAATGGGGAGAAGAGAAAAATAGAGTGAAAATATTATCACCCCTGTTGCTTGGATGGGTGGGAGAAAATATAAAGGAAAAAATAAATAAATATTTAAATAATTAAAATATCTTTAACCCTCTATTAAAATATATATAATATTTAAAATTAAATTAAATACCACAATGATAAATTAATTTTACTATTAACATCATCAAAAAATTTAAAATGGTACAGATATATTTTAAAACCAAATAATTTACAAAAAATATTTTTTTAAGATAAAAAATGAAGAGGGAATATTTTTTTAAAATTAAATATAATAAAAGAAAATAACTAAATTATACATTATCCACCATTATTGATAAATAATAAAAATTTAACATAAAAATGAAAGGGTTAAACCGCAATATACAAAATTGTAAACACATTTTTGGGAAAATTAAGTATATGGAAAATAACCATTTTTTTAAATATTATTTATTTGTTTTTAAAAATTATCTTCCCAAACCTGTTGAGAAAAAGCCTCCCTCTCACTTATAAATTCATGCAATAAGTTTTAAAGGATTAAAAAAGTACTACAACTCGTATGAGGAAAGAAATGGTACTACATATATATATAGGGAAAACGTCAAGCGAGGCATAGTGTGGGGATAGATGTGGACAATAAATCCTCCTCCTCAAATCTCTCCACTTGTGGAGAGAAATTTTGAGTGGAAAATAGAACGTGGGACCCACCTCATTTTTATTTTTATTTTTTTCTTTCTCCCCCATTTTCTCACCTATCCAAACTGGAAAAAACTCCATTCCTCCCTTATTTTTCACCCTCACTTTTCTTTCTTCTACCATTTTCATCTCATCCAAGCATAACATGATGGATAGTTGATAATAATAATCTCTTCACTCCCAATTTCTTTGTTGTTTTTGCCAGAACTCCCAATTTCATGGAATACTAAGTATTTCACAGGGGACAATACGATACTTACCCTATCTATCCTAACGGGACACCCATCCAGTCCTCGCGCTTCCTAGTGTCTGTTTCTCTTATTAATTAAATAATAAGCATCTGATTCTGTTCCATAAAATACAAATCATAATCCCTATTTATTTATTTAATATGAAAATATAAAAAAAAAAATCTCTAATGACAATTACTATTTTCTGGTGGTTCTGGATCAACTTGGTTCTCCGTTTCCACATAGACAGAGACAGCCTCCCGGACGAAAGTGTTTCAGAAGTTTCCTCAGCGAGACATGTTGATCATTAATTAATATTCCAAGAATAA
The DNA here is from genome assembly GCA_037074615.1 of Leucaena leucocephala. Taxonomy (NCBI): domain Eukaryota; kingdom Viridiplantae; phylum Streptophyta; class Magnoliopsida; order Fabales; family Fabaceae; genus Leucaena; species Leucaena leucocephala. The sequence continues at coordinate 8,065,050 of CM073521.1, read as the reverse complement.
TGCCTTTGAAGGCTGAATTTTTGCTCGAGTCTTCGTTGACTCCAAAATTAACAACGTACGTATCCATCATTTTCTCCTTCGGTCGACTGTGCGTCTCCATTTTCTTCAAGACGCGTCTTTCCTAGAGATCAGTTCAATAGTACCAAGACTATACGAGATATCTAATACTATATTATTCAGGTTGAATTCTTTTGGGGAGAATTCTAGAAATTCTGAATTACATGAGAGACTGTAATCCATACTATAAGTTGTATAGCTATTTAAAATCTAAACTTGGAATCAAGGAATTGTGTTATGTATGATTTATAAATAAATATGGCCTCTTTCCGTGCATCCGAATCATGAATCCTTACCCGCACATAAATGAGAGGAAGACTTAAAGAGGACATGATATGTGGAATGTCAGCTACCGAATCAAGTTGGGCATTAATTACACGGAAAGTGACTAAAGTAGCGATGGCGAGATGCCTCAAACTACCAATCAGCGCTAATCAACCAGCAAAGTGAGATACCTCAAGGTGGTATTCTATTCTGGAGATATTACTTGCAGTTAGTTACCCCCCAATCATCATAGGTCACTCTCGCAAGGCGTGAAAGGCGTCGCAGGCCGAAAGAAAAGCAACCCAGCACCAATAACAGGTATGCAAATGGATCGGCGGATGCTGCTCCCATGTCAATGGACAATTAATCATTAATTAATAATTAGTTACAAATACCTGAATGAGTAGGAGGAAGCCATGTAGTGGAGCCGGACTTACACCTTACTCAACTCGATCTCAAACTAGCATTGCTCTTTTGCAGCGGCCAGCATCTCTGGATTGGTCAGCTTCAGCGTACAGTTTACGTGCATCTCAAGTCATATTCCTTCCCTAGCTTTTTTACGCTCTCCCTCCTTTACGCCTTTCCCCTCTCTACATCTTGGGCTCTCTATAAGCAACTGGCCCACTTCCAATTTTTTGGACCTGCCCACTTCTCTGATTTTTTCGTTTCATGAACCCATTATTTGTTAAAAACATATTTCCTGAGGCGTTTTTTCATCAATTATACATAATTGACGAAATGACAAATTTGATTACTCATGGACATGCTTGCCGTGGAGACGTCAATAATCGCCCTAGCAATGATCTCGTCCACTGACATAGGAAATCATGTTATATTGAAGGAGCCAAAACATCGTCGTTTCCGTGGGAAATACGGGGGCGTGGATGGCGGGGGGATGATTGAGAAGAAAGTCATCTGACGGCTAACGGTCCCTTTTGATCTCAACCTCCTGATCTGGTATTTTTCATTTCTTTTTTATTTTTACTTCTACCTTTTGATTTATTCCCCGCCCACATAATATCACCTCAGCGAATTTTGAATTTGATCTAATTTCACTTTACTTGTCAATTCCCATGGTCGCTCTCACTCTTCCAAATGGCGCTTCTGTTGCTAGGTTTCTCTTAGTCCTCGATCACCTCACTTTGCTTCCGTCTCGATGGCTGCTCCGCCCGCTAGGGCCAGAGCTGATCATGATTATCTCATAAAGCTCCTTCTAATCGGCGATAGCGTTGGTTTATTACTTTTCTCTTATCTTCTCTTTTTTTAAGTGTGTTTCAGTTTCCCTCGTACTGGCATTTGATTTGGCCTCTGTTCATTATGCCTTCATTTTAGTATCTTACTAATTTTCTATTCTTTCTCTTAGCCGTGATGCTTCTACCCTAAATGTACTATGGTTCTGCATCTGAGAACGATCGGGCCATCATTAGCTATCTCATTTCTCCATTTGTTGCGCCATTAGCTCTTCTTTTGTGATTTTCAGCCAGTTATGCATCATTAGTACTCCATCGATGTAAATGTAAATTACTTAGGTTCCCCTAGTACTTCTTGCTTCTTACGTGTTTGGCTTTTGGTTTTGACTTTGAATTTTCTGGCATTGCTGGTCATGACAGACGGTTTGATGTTTTCAGTACATGTAGTTATTGAAGTTCAAACGGTTGCGTTCACTTCCTATTTTTTAGTCAATTTAATCTAGCCCATTTTTTCACCTACACCTTGAAGGTGGTCAAATGTTTTTGCCAAAAATGTAATGTCCGAGTGATTATGAAGCTAGACGTAGTAGTCTATTTACCAATTTGAAAGCTACAAAAACATCAGGACCCTCTCTTTTCTTTTATTTTTCTGTTCTTGTTGGTTTTGTTATGAACTATGAGAATATATATTGTAGAGTAATCCCCGCCTCTGATAAATTGGTTTGTATTGACAGGTGTAGGAAAGAGTTGCCTTCTATTGCGTTTCTTAGATGGGTCTTTTACAACAAGTTTTATTACAACCATTGGGTTTCAGTGGCCTAATAGTTTTTTTGGGAGAATTATATTGAAGGACGAAATTCACAAATTAATTATAAAGAAAGTCATCAAATTTATCAGTCAAACTACAAGCATTTATCATTCGCATAATGCAAGTTTACAACTAAAAAGATATTTAACATTATTTACCACTCAAACAACACAAATTTACAAATGGAACAATGAGTATTTACTATTAGTGGTCTTTAGGAATAAAAATTTTGTAGACTTAGTCCTTAAGTATAATTTTCCCTAGTTTTTTTCTTCCCCAATTTTCTGTCCTGCAGAGATGGCCTCTGTCTCATTAGAAGGGATTGTTTTTCTTCAGCATTGACTTTAAACTTAGGACCATAGAGCTGGATGGCAAGCGAATTAAATTGCAGATATGGGATACTGCTGGTCAAGAGCGGTTTCGGACAATTACTACTGGTTAGTGTCGTAGATTGAAAGTTCAGTATGGCTAGAACGTATTAATGCTAGCTCAGTTGTTTTTCACCATATGCGATATATTAAGTTTGTTATTGTTGATATGATTTGAAGATTAAATACTTAATTTTTTTTTTCAGTTACTCTCCTAGTTGGATAGGAAATGCTATGAATTCTATACTTAATTTTGCTTTTACCTGTGTCCTATCAGTAGCTGGACATGTTCCAAATATTTGGAGGAGCTGTATTTTTGTTGATATCAATCACTTTATGTTGGCTATTAATGATTGACAAGAAAAGACAAACATGCAAAGGGTCTAATATTGTACGGAGTCCCACCTTTGTTGCCAAAATTACTATACCATTTTTTTACTAGTTTGCTAATTGAACTCGTTATGTAAGCGCTTAGGCCTCAGCTGCAATTTAAATGCCTGTTATACTTTTAAGATTCTATTGTTCTCTTAAAGTTTATCTTGTCAACTGTTGTTCTTTTCCTACCTTGTGAAGCTTGCAAATTATAGACTGTATGTTCTGGACTTATCTAGCTTATTGGTTTTTGGACTTGCTTGTAATTAAATTTTCTTATGATCCTTGGCACCAATTTGGATTGCAAGTTTCCCTCCATTGTTTTTCTGCTTCACAAGCATAAAATCCATTTCACATTTGTTTTCGTTAAACTAGCACTAGATGCCCTTTTAGTGATGTTACTGTATAAGTAAATATTTTGCTTTTTATGTCACTTTTACGTGTTCATTGACTTGACCGATCCTTTGTATACATTGTTAAGCCTATGTCATGAGTTTATTCATTCCTTTTTCTTTCTTTTTTCCCCTTATGCTGCTTATTACCGTGGAGCTACGGGCATTTTGCTTGTATATGACGTCACTGATGAGGCATCTTTTAACAGTAATGTCTTCTTCCTCCTTTAGATTTCAGGTTAAACATCCATCATTTACTTTTCTACACATACCATGTCTCTTGAACTGCGTGTCATTTCCTTCAGTGTGTATGCGTCATCCTTTTTGCCCCACGTATCTTCCACGCTTCAATTTGATGTTGCGGAGGGGATTTTGTGCCTGGAAAACGTTTTGATTTCATATGCAGGACAATTTGACTGACTCAATATTATGTTCAGACATTAGGAATTGGATTCGTAACATAGAGCAGCATGCTTCTGACAATGTCAAGATACTGGTGGGTAACAAGGCTGACATGGATGAAAGCAAAAGGGTGGGCCCTTCCTCCCTCTCACTCTGTCCATCTTTCTGAGTGTCCTTGAAAGCAAAAGTCCTCAAACTTGATGCCCGACGATTTTCTCTTTAGGCTATTCCAACCTCAAAGGGTCAGGCTCTGGATGAATATGGCATCAAGTTCTTTGAGACTGTAAGTAGAACTAATTGTCTTAGTTGATATTGGATCATGAGATTCCAATCTGTTTGTGATGGTGAGAATAGTTTCGTACAGAGTGCAAAAACAAATTTGAATGTTGAGGAGGTTTTCTTTTCAATAGCTCCGGACATCAAACAGAGACTAGCAAATACCGATTCAAAGACTGAGGTTTTATTCTTTAAACTGTATTTTCTGGTAGTGATGAGTTATTTGTCATGTCAATGTCTCCACTGAGTTTAAGTGTGGTTACTTGCAGCCTCAGACAATCAAGATTAACCAAGCAGACCAGGAAGCAGGGGCCACTCAAGCTGCCCAAAAATCAGCCTGCTGCGGTTCTTATCGACTCTCAGCTTTGTGTGGGTTTTTTTTTTTATACAAAAATTTTTGGAAGTGAGTTGGGCTCACCCGCTTTGAATGGGTTGTTTTTTTTTGTTGCCCACCCGGTTCACTGGAGCTTTGCCCCGACTACATCCGGATCCGATCCGCGTCGCGCACCTGGCTATGGTGGGTGAGTCTCCCAACGGGGATTTTTTGCGTACGCCAAGGCTCGAACTCGAGACCTCGCTTAAGCGATACCAAACCGCTTACCACTCGGACCAACCCCCGTTGGTGCTTTGAATGGGTTGTTAATTTTTTTTGGTTGCCCACCCGGTTCACCAGAGCTTTGCCCCCGACTACATCCGGATCCGACTCGCGTCGCGCACCTGGCTATGGTGGGTGAGTCTCCCAACGGGGATTTTCTGCGTACGCCAAGGCTCAAACTCGAGACCTCGCTTAAGTGATACCGAGCAGCTTACCACTCGGACCAACCCCCGTTGGTAATGGGTTGTTAATTGTTAAGTCCCACTCCCACACTCATGTTATTGGGTCTGACAATGGACTGCCCATGCCATTGATTGGGCTTATAAATAGGTAGTGGGCTCAAACATATATACATTGGGCTTCCATATTCATGTTGCCAGCGTGTCATGATATGCAAATTGATATATGGTATTTAGAGGCCAACCAAGGGTTGGAATAAATAGTAAAGAACAGACTTATATTTTATAAGAATGTGAGTTCGATTTCTATTGTCATTGTGATGGTTCATTTGGTAAGCGATCTCGTAAGTTCTCTATAAGTATTTTCTGAGTTCTGAGGCTGTGTCATGATTTTGGTGGAGGATTGGTGACGAACTCATCTAAATTTTTCATCATAAAAAAAAAAGATATGGTATTTAGAAGAATAGATAGTTAAGGGCATGTTTGGTAGCATGGAAGTGAAAGTAGGAAAGTAGAAGTGGTAGTAGAATCAAACATTTTTTTTTGTTTGGTATAATAGAAGCTATTTACACTTTTAATATTTTAGGTCATTTTAGTTTCATAAAAAAAGTTGAGAAATGAAATATGAGAACTGAAAATAAAATATTTTAGATAATTTTTTCTCTAAATTATAAAATTTCTAAATAACTTTAACTTTTTTCAAGTTATAAAAAAATATTTTAGATAATTTTATCTTAAGTTATAAAAAATTATACATAAATTTTATACTCATTTTTAACTTATTAAACAAATCTTTAAAATTTGTTTTCAATATAATTTTATTTCTATTTTTATATAAAACTCCTTCCTGCTACTAAATGTACGGTTAATGATTGGGAATTTTAAGATAGAATCTTTTATGCCAATAATTCACATGTCAGTGTGTGGGTTTTTCGGTTCGCAACAAAGAGATGGATAAAGAGTTGAAAAGGATTTGGGAAATGTGTTTAATGATGTTGCTCACTCCTTTTTCTTGTTAATTTTAAAAGTAAATATAAGTATTTTCTTGCTTAATGAGATTTTGAATCTTAATTCACTAATTGAGTGATTAGATCTTTTCATTAGACTATACCCGTTTGTCGCTCACTACTTTATTAGTGCGTTATCATCATCGTTAAAGAGTATTTAATTTGTCAATGAGAATTATTAAAGATAGTAAAAAATAAGTTTGTATCTCATAAAAATATGAGTTTGATTCTTATTGTCAATATGAGAATTTTTTTAGAAGGCGATCTTTTAAATTTCTTGTAAGCGTTTTTTGAACTCTAAAATTATACCTTGGCCTTAGTGAGAGACCGATATTAAAAATCCCTAAATTTTTTTATATAAAAAAAACATTCAATTCAACTAGAAGGAGACACGCAATATCTTTCTTTATTTTCCCTTCTTTTTTCTTTCTTTCTTTTTATGGAAATCAGAGTTGGAGAGAGAAGAAGTGGGTTTTCATTTTGATGACAATGGATACTCCTCCATGCTTATTTTCTTTGTCAGCAAAGAGAACTCAACTCACACAGCTTCCACTAAACACTTAAACACGCAACCTAACTTATTTGGAGGTTCATCTGATGTCACTAAGCCATTAAGGCTCTGTCCCCATCTCTCTGTTTCATCAATCAAAGAGAAAGATTTTCCATTAAAAAAATTGAAAAAAGCTTATATTTCATTTAGAATACCACATAACTCCACCTTAAAGTAATTGATAATATTGTAGAGAAAATCTTAAAAGAAAAGCAACAAAAATTAAAAGGAGAAATTATCGCATGAACGCACCCATCATGGAATGTAAAGAGGAGCACATTTAATTTGCGATGCCTGTTCGCACCACCACCCTACTTTATGATATCCATCATTATTAGCCATACATAAAAACCTCAATTTATTAAAATTAAAAATTATAACTACAAGTCCTTAAAATACGAATAATTTGGTGGTACAGAGTAATTTTTTGGGATCATCTGGATGATTCAGTTGAAACGTGCGTCTAGATATGAGCTTCAAAACTGAAGTAGCTTTCAGATTGATTATAGAACAAGTTTCCTTCGACATGACAGTGGCGACAATCCGGTCTCACTCGAAAGAGGATGTAATATCAACGAATAACAATGTGTAAGACGAAGACGAAGAATAACCTTTCAAGAGAGGTCGGTTCACTCGCCAAGTTCCATTTTTTCCAAAAGAAAGAAAAAATTCGGTGTCTTTTTACCAGTCATGGCCCCCGCTTGTAAAATAGAAAAGCTAATCTCAGTATCCACTTCCCTTTTCTCAACAGATTACACTAAATTGTTCCTTAAAATTATTGGAAAAAAGAGAGTAAGGAGTCAGTTTTCCCAATGAACAGATTGAAGATCGGAATATCTCTGAATCCCATCCAAAAGGAAAATGAAATTAGTTTATGGTTTGGGTACTCGCTTTCATAAGTTCGTTTACCATTCATTTTCTACTTTTCAACTTTGCCGGGAACACATAAGGGACCCGCACCTGAGTAAGACTCCATTGAGTAATTGACTGAAAATAGGCCAAATGAACACACAAACACGCACACAACCATTATTACTGTATCAGTAGGGGCACAAACCCACTTACATTTTTAATACTTTCTTTTGATGTTTTACTATTTTGAAATCTTTGAATAGGTTCTGGATAGGAGGTGGAGGAACCAAATCATCATGGTAGTGCCTATACATATTTAAAGCACGAAGAAACAACATCTCAAAAAGGTTAAAGCCACCAACTGCTTAGTGGGACTTTTTCTTTTTTTTTGGATAGAAAATACCAAAATAAAAAAAAAATAAAAGGGTAGAAAAAGCCGAAACACTAGTATTAAGTGGGACTTTTGTGCTTACCATATCTTGGAGTCTTGACCATCACTAGTGGGTTGCAGATTAATTATGAAAGGATATATCTTTCATGCGTGTGCTAATCATCCTTCAAGGGTCGCCTTCCACAATGAGACTCGTTGGAAAATGACTCAAAAATGCAACTGAATTATTTCCAAATCCTTCTTTCTTATACATATCCTTCCGATATTTCAATCTCCTGCTTTTAACTTGTCAGAAGAAGGGGGGGGGGGAAGCATAAGAAAATCTCTGAAATAATACATAATTTAACGTCCAAATTGGGGCTATCACGTAGTTGAGCTCAATCGTTAACAATGATTCCTATTCTTTCAAGAGTCATCTTGATTCTTTTCCTCATTCAATGACAAGTGCAACCAAAATGCCTCCATAGAAAATCTTTTTATGAAAATGTTCAAGACTACTGAAACAATTAGTCACAAAAGAATCCAAGCCACTGATATGATAAAAAGCTACTCCACCAAGATTTGCATTCATTCAACTATGCAAAAGATGGTGATAATTGAAAGCAGACACTGACGTTTTAAGCAACTCTTGGGATGGTAGCACTGTTGTCGACTGCTTTTCACCCATTTGATTTAATCAAATAATGAACTTTTCTATACGTGAGCAGTCAATACCCTTGTGCAATGATGTATAGCATATAGTATATGCGTCTGCAGCCTATATAAGCATGAGCCTCCCAAGGTATGCAATTTCATTCTTGGGACTCAAGAAACATTTTAAGCTTACACGGCATAGGGACATACAAGTTACACAATGGGGATCCTGCTAGAACGTCAGTTTGAAAGAGCGAAGCCATTCATAGCTGTAGCGTTCTTGCAGTTTGGATCTGCAGGTATGAATGTTCTATCCAAAGTTGCACTGGACAAGGGGATGAGCAACTACGTATTTGTGGTCTATCGACATGCGATTGCCTTCATCGTCATCGCCCCTTTTGCAGTGATTCTGGACAAGTCAGTTTCTCTCTCTCCCCCCTCCCTCTCCCTCTCTATCTATATAGATATATATCTGAGTGTGTGTGATGAATTAAAGTGGTGATATGCTTGGTTGTCTTAACAGGAAAGTAAGACCCAAGATGACAATTTCAATCTTCACACAGATAGTGGCGCTAAGCATTATAGAGTAATTACCTGCATAGCTGAACACCTTCTCCATTGGATGGAAAACAGTGACAAAACTATAGTCTAATTTTCTTATTGGCAGGCCAGTTATTGACCAGAATTTATATTTTTTGGGAATGAAGTACACAACAGCAACTTTTGCCTCAGCAATGAGCAATATGGTTCCCGCCATTACCTTCCTGATGGCTTGGATTCTAAGGTAACACATCTCCTCCGCCTAAATGATTCATGCTATCTTCCCAACTATTTCTCTTCTTGGCAGGCTTGAGAAGGTAAAATTAAGAAGCATACGCGGCCATGCAAAGGTGGCAGGAACTGTAGCAACAGTTGCTGGAGCCATGGCCATGACATTGATGAGAGGTCCAGTTATTGAAATTTTTGTGGCACGTGATACCAATACCCACAACCAGCAAAGTGGTAGGTTAAATCTTCAACATGTAATAAAAGGATCTGTGATGATCACCGTGGGCTGCTTTTGTTTGTCTTGTTTCATGATTCTCCAAGTGAGTTATTCTCCAGAGTTGATGTAAAAGTATTGCAAATAATGCTTTTGATTCCTCAGACCTTCATCTCTCTCTCTCTCTCTAGGCCATTGCCCTTGAAACCTACCCTGCTGAGCTCTCGCTCACAGCATGGATATGCTTGCTGGGAACAGTCGAAGGTGCCATGGTGGCCCTGGTTATGGAAAGGGGAAATCCTTCAGTTTGGTCTCTGCAATGGGATACGAAATTGCTGGCTGCTGTCTACAGTGTAAGGCCATAAAACCAGACTTGTGAAAATAAAAGAAAAACATCACCATGAGGTCATTTCATTCAAAGTTGCACACACCACCACCCTAGGCCCAAAACAAAATTCCTATCCGGGAAGACATCATAAAACTGACCGTAAAAGTATACGTGAACTAGCAACACTAACACTAGCATCCAAATGATTTAGCTGCCATGGAGACACCTGAATATTACCCACTTTATGTCTTCCTCTCCTAAGTTTCAAAGTTACACAGATGTGTTGATAGCAAGAAAGCTTAGATTTTAAAGCCATAACATTCGAAAAGGTACAAGCAACATTGTAGGGAAATACATAATTAAATTTCCCTACTCTACTCTCAGAATATAAATGTATGCATGCAGGGCATAGTCTGCTCAGGACTGGCTTACTATATCCAAGGAATAGTGATGAAAGCAAGAGGCCCTGTCTTTGTGACAGCTTTTAGTCCCCTGTGCATGGTAATAGTAGCTGTCATGGGCTCATTCATTCTGTTTGAGCAAATGTACCTTGGAAGGTAATTATGAAAATCATGGACCCAGCTAATCACATGCTTAGCAAGCGAAAAAATATAAACTAAAGAAATCTAATGAATTTTACAGGGTGATAGGTGCAGTTGTCATTGTTTTGGGTCTGTACCTTGTGGTGTGGGGTAAAAGCAAAGATTATGACCAGTCAACACCAATTACAGAAGAGTTGTTATTATAACCAACTAAGCTAATTGCAGATGGAAGCAGTATCAGAAAGGACAATGCCATTAATGAGGTCGTCATTATCACCAATTCTGGTCAAGGAATCATAGCTCGAGATGAACAAGTATGAAGAAAGCATCCCATTGACTATCTAGATTTGAACTATATCCCAGAGCATTCAGCTACAATGCCCACTTTAAATGCTATGACTCTAACAGTTAGTAGGCATCCAATTATATGATCTTTCAATAACGATGTACCGTAAGTAGAGTTTATAATGTAACAAGTTTATATAATAAGGCAGGTAGATAAATCACAAAGAACATAGCTCGGCTTCGAATATATACATTGCATAGACGCAGAATTGGACGTCAATTATTACTACATAGCAGCATGATATTTCAAAAGCACGTTGGACTTATTGGTAAGGGACTCCTACATCACCATTAAACACTCAGTTGGCACCACATAAATTACTAATGTGAAATTTCCTAATATTTTCTTCATTCCTCTCAGCATCAGAAAAATAAGAAAAAGTTAACAAGTTTTATCGAGCACCAAGAAGCTGGCAAAATAACATCTATTTGACGGCAAATAGAGCTTGGATCTAGAATGCTGCTTGCTAAAGTAGAGAACACACCTTCCAAAAAGAATACACACACACACACACATAACAGCAGACAAAATGCAAGACCTTTGAGAAAAATACAACAAACTTCGTTTGATACAAGAGTGCAAGCATTTAGTGAATCTCTTGTTCCATTAGTATGACAAAAAGATATTGAATCAGCTTTTCTTCATAAAATTTACAAACTCAAAATTGTCATGATACATCAATGAAAGGTAAATACGTTGTCTTGTTTGCAAAGTTCTCTTCTATATGACCGATGATAGCTTGCCCTCAAAACAGAGATTCAAACAGTTAGTGTTAGGTTTGACAGAAGTTATATCCAAATGATTACTCCTATGCACGAAATAATGTTCCTCCCACCTAGCAGGTCAAATGGTGCACCTTTATGACAATTGCTTCATTTCATCATTTCCATATATGCGTTGAAGTTCACGCGTTGCAGCTAAAAAGGATTCTGTAGATGAGAAAGAAAGATCCAAGTGAGAAGAAAGAAGATAGAGACAAACCATTTCACGCCAAACAAAAATGATGAAGATCAAATTAAAAATCAATATGCAACACTACAGTAACAGAAATTACACCACCTTTCCAAATGCGGAAGGATTTCTGATTGATTGGCGAACCAGTTATTGTCTGAATAACATCAAACAACATATTTTGTGGGGTGCTCCTGAGCTCCTGAACAATCCCATATATAGTTTTCCCATTTTCAAAGTAAATGTGATTATTGGGGTGCTTTGTCTTGCGACCCGCATGACGCTCAAATTCATATGCATTAATAACCTGGGGAAACATAAGATAGGTGTGAGATGGAAATTTGGCTCAAAGAGGGTTACCCCTTTATGATCATTTATTAACAAACTTACCTTGGAATAATTACATGACTGGCAGCTGCATAAATACCCAGACCCTTTTATGATACCACGAAGTTCCTTTTAACAAGCATAGGTAGAACCAGACATGAATCAAAGATAAGCTACTGTGAAAGATGAACTCATGAGTACTGAGATTTACCTCCCGTGACCAGGCCATATACTTCACAGGGACTCCATCCAGCATGCCAGTGGACAGCAAACTTCTGACATTAGAAGGGAAGTTATTAGAAGGAAATTTCTTAGATGTTTTAGATTCCTCTTTTGTCTGGGAAACATTTCCAGTTCCAGAAGCAGATGTCAGGGAGGCACTAAGAAGTGAGCCAGAATTAGAAACAATCAATTCTTTCTCATTCACAGCTTCTGATCTCTGTGTAGGTTGTTGGCCCATCAACAGTTCGTAGTTGGATATGAATCTGCCAGAGGGAGTTATACTAACATGACCATCATCATCATCACAGCCACCGAAGGATATGATTGTGCTTTCTCCGTTGTTATAAGAGCAAGCAATTGATAACTTGTTATTTCTATCCTGGTTGTAGGCATGATTCACTGACATGGCGCCATCCTCCCCCCTATTAAACATGTTGTGTCTTGAAATAGAATTATCCTCTCCCTTGTTATGAGCTTGAGAAATAGCTATCATATTACCATCCTCCTTGCCGAATGCCTGGCCCATTGATATTGTATTGCAAGTCTCCTTGTAGGTTTGACCTAGAGATAAGCCATCATCTCCCTTGATGTAAGATTGACATATTGAAATGAAATTGTTGTATGCCCTGCCATAATCATCATCCAACGACACAATATTCTTGTCTCCTTTGTCGCCAGCAAGATTTGTTGATGTCGGATAATCACACCCCCTATGCACATGTGTATTTGACACTGTGTTGTTCACTCCCATATCATAGGTATGACCAGGAGGAACAGACATGACATTCTCAGAATCCTTCACCTCATTAATTTTAACTTTTCTAATTCCACCATAATTTATACCTGATCCATGATCATCAATTGTCTGGGTCAGGAATGAGGAATCGCTCCCAAAGGTTTCCATGTTATCCTTTTGTCCCACAGTCAATTTATCTGCATTAACAGGGGAAATAGTCCTGTTTTCACAACTCAAAGCCCTTGCTGAAGCATCTGGATCATATAATTGTTCAGAAAAATGACCATTGAATGAGTGTAAACTTGAGGAATTTCCCCATGAATGGTTATTGGTGCTACACATTACTGATAACAAATTATTGCTTGAAACCTCTACTGCTTGTTTCTTTCGTGGAAAAAGATCCACTTCAGGGCTATCCATGAACCATTGATGAAAACGCTTGGATTCCACTCTAGAGGAATTGTTGTAACTCATGTCACCATCATTTAAACTCCCATCAGTTTTTGCCATCCAAGATTCCTGATTATGAAAAGACTGCCAAAAGAGAAGTCATTAGAATCACCCTCACCAAATAATTTCAAAGAGGAAAATTGTTAATTGTATATGTATACTACCAAAACAAAAACAAAAAAACTAGCACGTGAATGCATATCATCACCGATCAGTAAAACAACCATTCAGTAAAAGTGGTCCAGTGCAGTTAAAAACCATGAAGGAGGACAGATATGGCATGAAACCCCATCATTAATGATAATAACGACCCTTAATTTAAAATTTTATGATGATAATACATCTGAGCCCAAAATCCCTTCTGCAGATTTGAGATAGATGAAAATATTATTTATGAAAAAACATGAAATAATCTAATTAAACTCATAGTGCATATGCCTAATTATGAAAAACTGCTCAAGGGATATCCTCAAATTAGAAAACATTAATGCCTCAGCTACTAGTCCAAGAGGTCGTCATTCTAAGCAAGTAGGTATTTATTCTCCACTGTGACTTTATTCAACTTCATATAATAACACACAAATGGAGGATCCCATCTTTCTTACTAGCAACAAGTCCAAAAGCACCTTGAGGTAAGATACTTGTTCTTAAAAAACGCCTCTCTCAGATTCTACCTGTTACTTTACCCAGCTAATTCGGTGAGAGCAATTCTATGAAGATTTTTAATTTCTCCCTTACCTTTAAAGGAATTAAAGAGGGATACTGAGAACTCTTGACATCTCTGTCTCTCTTATTTAAAAAAAAAACTCAACAACAGCTATGAATAAAGATGTTTTAAATCAAGCATCACCAGTGAATTACAACTAAAAATTAGGATGAACCACACGTTGTCCCAGGCAAATCTAAATCTCCATTACACATGGTTCACTATTGTGTCCCTCATGCTTTGGAACGAAGAAAAATGCATTTACATAAGTATGCCTATGGTAAGTATATTATCCTTGTTACATTTTCCTCTTACACAAAATTCTGTGGGTAGCTAAAGTGGACAAAAAAATATATGCAACTTAAAATTTGAACATCTCAAATTTCGGACATTAAAATAGATACATTTCGAAACGTTAACTTGAGATCACAAGTTCCGTAAACATACCATCTCCCTTCTCCGCAAGTTTATGGCTAATGAGATAATTCTTGATATATTGGTCTTTCTTTAACAAACTTCTCACTGAGTTGGAAGCAGCAGTTTAAGTCAGTGAGAAGCACTATCCCCTCCCCTTCAATTCAACAACTTGCCTGTCAATGAGCGGATAAAAAACAAGTTACTTTGAAGTGAACTAAAATGCAAAGACTTCACTTTGTTGCATGTGCTGTTTTTTTCAAGCCAATCAACATGTGAAATACGAAATTTCAAATACGGGAAATCAATTTCCAGTCAGGTCAGGCAAAATGAAATCACAACCCATAGTGGAGCTGACATGTTTTTGCTCCGAATGAATAGGGAAGAAAACAACATTATAATGGCCATTGGATGCCTATTTTATTTGCTACCCCTCATTTGCTAGCAAACAAAGAGAAGCAGCAGTAGTCATTGGAGTAGGAAACCCTAACTAGACCTCCAAGGACAAGAAACGAAGGATCTCTAGATACGTACCCTCAAAGCCACACGATCAACGCTTACACAGACTCAAAAACATGGCCATCGGAGAAGGACCGGAAAAAACGCCGGGAATAGTACGGACGAGGTTGGCGGCGAGATCTAGCAAGATGGGGGCGGTCAGATTGGGAGGAATATGTCGACAGAGGGAAAAGTGAGAAGATGGTGGAGCGCACGATGGCATGGAGGGATGCGTCATCGGAACCGTACACGTGGCATGCTGAAATAGTTAATGTTGGGCGGCATCGGCTGAGGCGGGAGTCAGGGTGGGATCACCATGTGCGGCTGCCTCATCTAACCAGCTTTCACGCTACGAAACCAAGTGGGCCCCCCATGACGACGTGGCGACCCACCATTGGTAGACAAGGGCGGCTCACGGCCATCCCATCTCAGTACATATGCACACTAATAAGTAATAACCAGTGCAGCTTTTCAAATCAACACTTTTATTCCCAAAGCAGCTCATTTACATCGTCGTACTCGCAGTGTCTTAGTGTTAAAACTATCATTTCGCACTAAAATGGTTATAACCAGGGAAATGAAAAGGTAAATCAGAAAGTCTAAATAAAAAGGCTAATAATGTAATATATGAATGTTGATAAAATTTGTTATCTTTTAAATGACGGAGTTTCCAGAAAAAACGAAATTGGCTGAGAGTTTAACGATTAGACAAAACGCAAACCAACCACCTACCGGTGGAATGTGGATTGCAAGTAGCCAAACTTGTTTTTAACCGTTTTTTATGCTGATCTAATAAACCATATATTATTATTTGGTTCGACCAACTGCGGCATTGCAACTTGAATAAATTAACGTGGGTCCAACTTGTTCATCTTCTTCGAGTTATTCTCGGCGTATGTTTATCATCTGAAAATGAAAAGACAACAACTAGAGTTCAGATTAGATTAGATTAGATTAGATTAGAAGGCGGTTCATTTATCTCATTTGATTATATACCATGTGTTTTCTATTGAAACCCAAAAAACAATCACAAATGTCTAAGCTTGCCGGCCTCAGATCCGTCATAAAGCAAAATTTGGTGCGTTGAAACTTGAACGATCAACAGGCAAAAATGCCTTACATGTCATTCACATCCATCTTTATTTGATGCTTCTCCTTTCTGCTTTGAATCAGAAAGAATGGAAAATCATCATCATTCCTTGGAGCAAAAGCTGTGCTAAATCCTAAAATCTAACCAGCTTAAGCTTTTGCATCGATACATATAATATCCCAAATGCCAGATTCAAATAATAACCAGTTTAAAAAAGGAAAATATTAAAGAAAGCAAAAGGAACACGCATGACAAGAAATGCCCGCAGGAGCAGCAGGCACATCTTTCTCCGATTCTTCACTGCCCTGTCTTCTTGTCTTGCTTCTGAGTTACAACTCCTCTGTTACGCCCAACACCTTCTACTCATTGTCACCTCGATCAAATCTCTCAACTATGTACAAAAATGCACTCACGTCAAGACTCTCGCATGTTCCAGGTAAAAGTGAGGAACACACACCCATGTTGTTTGCCTTCCCAAGAGTTGTTGTGTTGTTATTAAACCTTGTCAGGTGTCAATCCAAAAGTCAGAACCAGGGTTCGTTTCGTCTGTTCAACTATGTAACCGTGTTAGCAACATAAGTTGTTCCTCCGCTTGAACCTTGGCTGGGCAACTCGATGACAAGGCTGCAGAAGCAGCATTTGGAATTATCTTCTTGCATGTTGTTAAGTCCACTTTAACTGAGAAGAGCGAATATACTGGTCTGTGGTCTGAGAATTTTGACTCTCCTCTCACGTACCACATCTGCTTTAGCCCTTCTCCTTTCCATAGGATTCTATCGCACCTAAAACAAAAATTTTAAATTTGAGATGGGTTGTTTCATGCATGTGATTTTTTATTGGAAACAATGAGAAAGAGAGAGTTTGCATTTTCAATCTTCAAGTTGGCAGGTGTTATATATATATATGCACCGTCTTGATTCTTAAACCACATTGGATAATACGAGGAATCGTTGCTAATGTTAACATTGACACGGTACTTTGTTTATTAATGACCATGCTTATGGTTGACTAAAAGGGAATTGAACATGAGCAAAAACATATTATCAATCATCACTTTCTAAACAAATGCAAATGGCTCTATTTTCAACATCGTGACCATAAATGATGTTATGGAAGATGCTTGCTTCCACCGGCACGATTCAGACTTCCTACTTGCGATAAACTAAATACACAATCGTTTAGAAGACAGAACCACGTAACAGAAACAGTAAAGAGTAAAAGAATATATTGATCTTTAATATATAAGATATATTTAACTAATTTGAGTAGATTAAAAAAATTAGTTAAGTTAGTTATTTGTAATGATTGTATGTTAGTTTTTTTAAAATATCTATTTAATCATATACATTTTAAATTATCCTTGATAGAAACCCTTTTAATATGTGTAATCATATAGAGATATTTTGGGGAGAAAATTATAATTTTAAAAGATAAAGTAGATTAGGGTCTTATAATTAGGATCAAATTAAATTTTCTCTCTAGCTATTATAATTAGGAGCGGACGGAGTAGTATTTACCAAGCTGGAGTGCGACGTTTTTCCTTGGACTTGGAGGTATGGACGACGTAGT
This sequence comes from Leucaena leucocephala, assembly GCA_037074615.1. NCBI lineage: Eukaryota > Viridiplantae > Streptophyta > Magnoliopsida > Fabales > Fabaceae > Leucaena > Leucaena leucocephala. Next base: position 8,047,553 of record CM073521.1, on the reverse strand, counting down.
GGTCGGAATTCGCCAAGTATTTGTAAGTGGGAGCGAATGAGATCGTACCTTCATTCCACCCTTCAAATACACGACCAGCTCTCTGCTCTATCCTTAGCTGTCATTCATTGGCAAATCCCACATCAGAAAAAGAACCAAAAACATGTTAAAGCTCCGAAAGGACTAAGCAGAAAGAATCTCAGTTAATTACCTGATCCTTCTCTAAAAGTGCCAGCCAATCGTTCTTCTCTAGTAGCTCACACGTATCCCCATAACCAGAAGCTAACCGATAATTCAAATCCCCAAGCCAAACAATATTACTGCACATATATACCAAGAATGAAGGAAAAGGCCTGATCAGAAACTATAACCAAGGTCAGTGAACTGTACATTTCAAGTATAAATTGACGGAAAAGAAAAGGACTTACTCATGTTGCAAGATGGTCTCAGGAGGGAGTCGAAGATCGGTAGAATTGAGAGAGTGGGAAAATTTAGTTCTCCTCAAAATTTCGGAGACGTCGAAGTTTCTTCGCCCCTCGTCACCGTCTTTCTCTCCTGAGGTTAAGTGGGTACATACGAAACAGAAGGACGTTTGGTATAATGTCATGGTAATCGATATAGAGCCCTGTAATTAAGAAAAGGCAAGTGTAATGAGTAATCGCACGTACGTTACTAGGATCAATTGGGGAAGCAGACAACATGGGGTCCAAATAATTAACCTTATTTCCGAGGTAGCCCATGATGCCTCTACCTACGCAGGACACCTCCAAATTGGAAAGGTGTCTGTAGAGGTCCGAACGAACCCACACGCACAAGAAGATACCGACCATTTGTTTGCTTGCTGCTAGAAAATATCGTCGTCGTTGATGATGATGATGATGTGGACAGCTGCAATGTCTCCCACTTGTACAACGCAAAGGAGAGTTTTCATCGCTACAGCTTGCATTTGCCTGATCGTCAGACAATTTGGCAAATTCTTCAGTGCCCAATTCGTCCTCTAACGTAAGAGCGTCCGAGAAACTGAAGCTCGGCTTTTGGCTTCCCTGTTGATTGGTGGTCTTGTCATGGTCGTCGTGGTCGAGGTCTTGGTCGAACTTGTCAGTGTTCAGGGCTTGATGAATAAGGGAAAGCCATTTGGCCGCTGGACCACTGTCCTCCGGGCCCAGCACGTTCCCTGCGTTCAGAGGCACGATTTCCTGGAACCTAAAAAGACATTACTTACTTTTAACCACGGCAGAACCCAACCGAGTTTAAGGAACTGTAATTTTTTTTCGTTTGTGATAAACTGTAATTTTATTGTCTAAAAACTAGTGCATATATTGCAAATAAACACAGAAATCTTGGAACATGGAGCTAGCTAGGCCCCTCCCTATTCGGGAGCCCTTACTCTTTAAAGCTAAAGGGTCAGTGCACGTTGATGTGTTGTGTTGTGTTGTGTGCGACAGTGCCCCAGTACCGTTAACGGCAGTGAATGTACAGTATACTCCAGTACTACTCGAAAATAAAAATAAAAGGAAGTAATAAATAAGAGGTTAAGAAGATGCAGTTCTGACTTCTGATTACTCTGAGTGGGTCTCAGTTATTCAATAAAACTATTACTAACCAACTAAAGACTACGGCGAAACCATTAGGGCCTACTGTGATCAGGGTTTGTCTGTCCTCTCGAGAGATTTTGTTTTTATGGCTGAAACTTGGAGTTTTGAGAGCTGAGAAAATTACCCAATAACGAACATGTCTGCTGGTGAAGGAGACTTGAGCCATTCCATCAAGTTAAGATTTTCGCTCGGAGACTTCCCTCCTAGGTTCCATGTCCCCACGAACATCCTACACAGTTTTCCCAATTTTCCCAAAGTCAACATTAACAGTCTTGTTTCAATAGTTTTCCGATTTCAAAGGCATGTTCAGTTCAATGTTTACTTGAGGTTAAGACTAGTATCCTCCACAGGTGGTGCCTCCTCATGCGTGCAAGGTCTCGTTCCATTCGTAGATTCCGCCAACAATCTCTCTATCAAAATAAAACCTCAAAATCAATAATTGACCCAAAAACAAAGCATACTAAATAATAGGTTTATGTATCTTAGTGTATAGCTAAGCCTATATAGCCTACAGACTGCGTGCGGGTCTGCTAGCCAGCTGCGAGAAACTAAAAACAGAGATCATAGGCTAATCGGGTTCCCGGAAGATAACGATGACGTGGCAGGTTTCTTGGGCCCCCCCGGAGAATTTCACTTTCAGGTGAGGACTCACCCAATCCTCCACCCAAAGTCACTACCTTTTGTTCAACGTCTTATCATCACATACCTTTCCAGCCGTCCATCTAACGGCTCGCACCCATCACTCTCATAAGCAAACGCAAGGCATCTAAAGTATGGTGTTGGTCGGCGAATCACCTGAGAAAGAGAAACTGTTCCTTACGGCGTCGTAGCAGTCTTGGTCCGAGCAGCTTTTCCTTCTCTCGCTCTTGCTTCCTGCGGCCAACAGCCAACTTTCAACTTCTATAATTTCTTAATAATAATCCCAAAAGAGAAAACACCGTTACAAAAATCAGAAGCCGAACTGTAGGAGTGGCTACCTAACGCTGAGAAATCTGAGCGAAATTTGTGAGCTCCGTTTTTTCTGTTGAGCCACTTCCTCGCCAATAATTTCGTCCAAGCAGGCTGAAATGCAACACAAATTGAAAATGAAGAAAATATTGGCATCAGCGAGAGATCGTGGATCGCAGGAATGATAATAATATCTCGCCGGAGAAGAATATTGTGGGGGTGCATACCTGGGATATTTTTCTCGGCTCTGTTCTCATTGTTGATATGCTACGGATCACTAGAGACGAAACCATAACAAAAAACAATCGCCGATTAGAAAATGCCATTTCAAGCGAAGTTGATTCCAATAATTAATTTTAATATTAACCACAGAAAGTCTGCACGGAAATTAAAAAATTATTGTTGGGTATGAGAAGTTATTGTTAAAAATGCTTTACAATAGTGCTGAGCGGTTTTCAATGGCAATATAAAAGGCCAAATTGTGGGGGAAATGTAGACAGCTTCTGAGTCCAGAAGAACGGAGGCAGAAGAAAAAATAAAAGAAAGGGAACCTTGGGGATATAATATAACAAGAGAGAGAATTAGAGAAAAGGCCAGGTTCATCCTTTTCTTTCAAGAATGATTGTTTAGGAACTCAAGTATTGTGCTTTACAGAGGGGACGACAGAGTGGAGAGATGAAGAATTAAACAAGTACAAAAAAAGATTTGGGATTCTTTCTTTTGTGTTCATGCTTCGTAATCATCTCAAAGAGAATGGGAGATCTCCTCCATCACACATCTTTTCTAAAGGTGCGACTTTTCTGACTATTCTGTTCTTCAGAGAAAGAACCATCCAACCAAAACAAGAATATGCAGATTAACTAGTTTATGGAACACCGGACAGAAAAAAGAAGCTAGCTTGCTTGCAGAAATTAATGAAAACAAATCAATCTAACTGGACCCAGAATCAGATTCCTCAAACATGCTTCACTGTCTTGCACCGGAGTGTTGAAAAATAAAACAAGAACCGCTAAATCCAAGCGATTCGACAACGCGGGACTAGCAGAGAAAGCTGAGCTTGATATACAGGCAAGGCAGTGATACTGAACAAAACAACAAGGAAACATTTTTGTGCCGTGGGTCAACGACATTGCTAATCAGAGGTTAATGCCGGAGAGTTTAAGGAAGGATGAAACAATGCGTAAATAATGAAGGAGCCATAGTTAGGCAAAGGAAACTGAAAAACATGATAGATCAAGCAAATTAAGAAATAAGTGGGTGTGGAGAGGGTACTTACAGGAATGAAGACTCGAGTTGTGAGTTTGGCAGAGAATAATGATGAGAATGAACGTTTAGGACAGAATCGCAGGTTTCAAGCTTTTATGTTTTTCTGGTGAAGGAGGAGGGGGAGGGTGATCCAGTCCCGTAGCTTAGTTTCGCATGAGTTGATTGGAGAAGGCGAAGAGAAAGAGGAGGCTTGGACTTAGAAGCATGGCGTTCCTCGGAAAAGCAAAAAGGGTCATTTGGTTATCAAATTTATATTGTGGAGATGTTGGAGATATGGGGGAGGAATATTATAGAAAAAGGAAAACAAGAAAATGTCAAGAAAACCTTGAAATTTGAAATCCAGAGTTTCCATAAAACGCATTATTTTCTGATCGGTGGTATTCTTGTAATTTCGGAACTGGGGAAAGCGATAAACCATGAACTCGTTTGGTTATTTTTCCCAGGAGATCTGGATGGTCCATATCTGTTTCGAATAGTCTATATTTAAAAAAATATATTTATAGTATTTAGATAACATCATTTTTTTAGAAAGTTACAATTAAAATATTAATATTTTTATTTGAAATTTTACCTAATTAATTTTAATAGTGTTTATATGCGGGTATTCAAATTGTCCCGTCTAGAGTTATCTCAACCTAATTCTAGACAATTTGGGATAGGTGCGTCCCGTCCTGTGAAGGGCTGAGACGGGATAAGAGGAAAGGTCAGGACGGGACGGGTTTTAATCTGATCCTCAGGACTCCCATCCCGTTCTAAATATTTAAAAAATAAAAAATATTTTTATTTTATTTTTATTTTTTATAAAAAAATAGAAATAAAAAATAGTATTGGTTATATCATATTATTTATTAGATAATTTTATTTTTTTCTTCTTTATATATATTTGTTTCTTTAAAGATAAAATAGTAACTTTAGTTAATGAATGGAAAAAATAAAAAAAATAATAGTATTTATAATATAATTAATAGTATTTATTATTTTAAATAGGTAATCATAATAAAAAGAATTTAATTTCTTTTATTATTTTTTATATTCTAATTATATGTTATTAATATATAGATTATAAATAAAATATCTAATAGTTTAATTTTCTTAAAATAAAATTAAAATATTCTGTCCTATCTTAAACTCGTCTTAATCTCGAAATAGAATACAAGACATGAAATATGTCTTTGTATACTATTTTAAGATGGGATACAGGATGAGATTATCTTGGTGCCGTTCTTACATAAAATACCGTGAGGAATGAGCTCTGGAACTGTCTCTGTGTCAATCATAAAATTCAAATTCTCATTTTATTAAATGATTCTCTCCCCACGAAATACTACTCTAGCATACTACCCCGTACATTTCCTATGGAATCCTCCCTGTCCCCTTGTAAAGAGTGCGAGGCTTCTATTTAGGGTACTCACAGGACGAGTCGGGATCGGGACAACTCCGTCCCGTGTTCTATCCCGATACAGTATACGGGACGCAAAATGCGTCCCGTGTCCCGTCCCGTCCCGAATTTGTCCCGGTCCCGATGGGACCTAGACGGGTCCAGGACGGGACGGGAATTCCCGATTTTTTTTAATATTATAATAAAATTATCTCAATAAATTATTCCATATAAAATGTCATAGCAACTTTCTCTAAATACCAACATTCTTCCCTAATAGAAAATAATAACTTACCCATATAAGAAAAAAAAATAATAGTAAGAAAGAAGAAAAATATCAATATAAAAATATCTGTATAAGAATAAAAATATCTATATAAGAGTGAGAAATATAGGATAATATAATATTTAAAAAAAAATACTTCGGGACGGGACGGGATTCCTGAGGGACGGGCCGAGACCCGTCCCGTCCCCATCCTCCTTTTGTCCCGTCCCGTCCCGGTAATGTCCCGGACCGGTCCCTTTCGGGACGGGACGGACCCGTCCCAAAATCATCGGGACCAGGTCGGGACACCCCGGGACGGGACAAAATGGACACCCCTACTTCTATTCCTTTTCTTGGTAGCTGCATGTCTACATTACTCCATCCAATTTATTTTATTAAGATATGTTTAATTAATTTAAAACAAATAAAATTATTAAATTCATCATATGATGTTTTCAAACAACAGGTTTAATTATCGAAAATTCATAAATACTATAAATTTATTATCAATTTATATATCAAAACGTGTATAACTTGTCATTGTTAGTGTTGAGATTTTTCTGCAAATAAGTATCATGTTTAAAATTTTATAATAATTTTTTTTAAATTTAAATAGTCTTTAATATTCTTTTTATTAAATATACTAAATTCTAACATCTCTCGTAATATAAAAAATATTTAATATTAATTAAAACTGTTAAAATTACTTATAAAACGAACTAAAAAATACTTTCTAGAATAACGACATGTAACAAGAGCATGTAAATTATGCTCGTGCGTTTTTTTCTTTCAATTGTTACTTCAACAATCCTTCACTTTCCTTTTCACCAGAATATTTTACAAAATTTTGATGTCCTTATTTATAAGAAATTTTACAAAATTTATGTAGTATTTTTTTATTAAAGGCGCCATATAAAAGATGCTTTTTAGTTAGTTAAAATAATAAAAAAAACGAGAGAGAGAAAAGACTATTTCGTAACATGTATTTTTGGAAAGATATAAAAATTTTAAAGGCATCACTTTCAGATAATTCTTTTTTCCTTGTTTAAAATAGATGAATGCATCTTTAAAAAAGGGACGAAAAGAGAATCATTGTTCCACAGAATACAAACAGTGAACTAGGTTACTTCCACGACCAATTTTAGAGGGTATTATCATCATCAATAAAAATAATAATAAGTAGAGCAAGTGTTTATTTAGTTAAATGAAACAAGATAAGTAAATAAATTTTCCTACTATCCATTGTCTCTTTTATGTAAATCAACTTATCCCGCAGCAAATATACAACGTTAATTTTTGGAAATAAAAAAAACACGTGGGATGTTAATATTCGCTAATCTCTATATATAAATTCTTTATAATATCGATATATTTTGTATATAAGAACATAATATATAATGTCTTTTTTGGTGAAAAAAATATACAAATAATGACGATAAAGGGTAAAAAAATGGTAAAGGGAGAAATGAGGTTTGCTGACATTTGACCAAAATAACATGTGGGGATATTAATAGAGAGCCAAATAATAATGAGGGGTTGGTTTAGGTATAAATTAGGAGCAAAGCCATGTGTACGAAAACAGAGAAGCCAAGCTGCGTTCCGAATCTGATGCTCGTTACGTATAACACGACGATCCATATTGATGGAAGCACCCCAAACGGGAGTCTCAAGAAATCGACACCTGTGTGTTTGCTTCTTCTTCTGGAATATCTCAGTCATTTTAAATTACACACATCTTCACCCTCCACCTGCTTCATTTAGCCCGACAGCTTATTTCCTTAATTCTTATCACTAACATTTCTCTCTTACAGACAAGTCTTCCCCATTCTTAACTTCCCCACGTACCTCCCTTTTCCTGTTGCATTGCATTCAATGAACATGTCGCGTTTTCTTTTTTATTTATGGTGACAAATTAACAATCTTAGCATCCCAACAAATTACAACCCAGCTAAGATATCTGAGAGATGCTAACACCCAGACATCCGCAGCGGACTTAAAAAATATATAACATGCGAACTAAGATTGATATTCCTGAGAAAACGATATTATATATATATATATAAGCTATGGAAACAAATTGTAAACCACCTTAAATTAAAGTAAAAGGAAGAGTAGAAGGTAACCCATCAACCAAAACCTACCACCTTTCATCTTGGCAAGACACGTCATGTATTTATTTATGTATGTATCACAACAAGGGACAGCAACACTCGTTAGCAGGGCTTAAATTTATATAATTTATTCTGTAGCTTTCCTTTTTCTAATAGAAAGAATCATCTCTTTTTTTTATTGAAAAAAGTTTAGGACGAGCTAAATCTCGATGATTTACTTAAGGTAGGACATATCTCTAAATTCAAAAAATATTCATGAATTATTTACTAATAAAATCATTATATTAATTAGCTTAGTTTAACCTCAATATGTTTTGGGGATTGTATGTCAAGTTCTTAATAACCCCCTTTGTTAACTACAAAAATGTAACCTCATAGTATAAGCAAATTCAAATATCAGCATAAAAATATACACTTGTAAGTAATATATTGGATGAAGAGTGCCTTTCTCGGAGCTCCTGACCGTCAAATACCAATAGAATACGAACATGTGTATATCTTGCTTACGTGCTTTCCAAGTTCTCATTATATTAAAAAAAAACAAATACGTATCCAATATAATGAAGACTCACCAGCCATGTTTGGATTCATAACACGTGCCAAGTCCTAATTTGGTTGCCAATATGGTCAAAGATCATAGCACATACGAAAGTAGAGAAATACGATATTGCAAAAAAGAGACGAATCTATGAACACTAACGGTGTCCCAATCAGAATCCATTATATATATGAGGCGCCTATATATCGCTGAGAGAGCTAATGACTAGTGCTAATTCAGTGCCTCCATCATGCGCCCCATTAGTTGAACAATTTAAGATAAGTTTGGGATTATTGAAAGATAATATATTCTTTTTATATCTTCATGCATGCTCTGGAATATAATAACAGACATGGACCAATGCTTGGCAACAATCTGTCATGTTGAAGCTGTAACCCTGCAAACACAGTTTTGCCTTTGTTTCGAGCTCTCACTAGCTGAGAAGATTCAAAAGATCACGCCTATAACCTAACCCCGATGAAAAAGCCACCAAGTTAATTAATTATAGGCTAAAATATTTCATTAAACTAATCGAAAACTCATATGAAGTAAAAGAGGACGTTAAATACATACTTTAATTACCAGGTTATATATAGGTCATATAGGGGCGGCTACTGAACCGGTAGAATCAATCGATTGTACTTCAATCTTACGGACAAGTCTGATGACTTGAATATATATGTGGCAGCAATTTTCCTTTCCCATTATCACGATTTGGTACACCTCAATTATTAATTTCATACTTATATACCTATATATATAATAATATCTCTTGAAAATAAAAACAGGATTAGATCACTGTTTGTTGAATTATTATCATCCTTTTGGAGTAAGGGGTACTTTGTACATTGTACTTAGAAACATATTCGAAGGGGGCTGGACAAGAACGGGTAAGTGGAGCCAGTGAGATGTGAATATCTTTGTTAAGTGGACACTTATAACAGATTATGTCAGATGAACTGAACTTCATCACCAATATAATTATGAGACAACTATTAATTTCTTTAGTGCATATCGAGACAGCGTAATGAGTCTTACGAAAGAATAACCTTAAAAAAATAGTCTTATAAAATTTTAAGTTCTCAGACTCTAATAACTATTTTGATATATGTTTCTTTTAATGATTTGTACTCGTTATAGGCAAGCCCTCAAACATAAAAGTTTGTGCATACTACCTTCTGTGAAAAAAATACGTAAAAACTAATATTTGTAATGTCATATATATTATCAATCTATCATCAGCAACAGCAACATTAGTTTTAATTAATTAGAATAAAGGAACATTTAATTGCACTGATATTTTTTATAAATTAAGTAACCAAGTAAATATGATTTTATTATTATTATGCAAATACGACGACCTTAATTCGTAATCAACTTATAGCCATACATAAACATTTTCTCAATGTTCAATTGCATATTGCTGACAAAAAGATTGCATATCAATATGTATATATGTGTTTCTCTTTTAAAACCATAAAAAGTTGTATTATTCATAAACTGTAAAAAAATTCAAAAAGTATTAATTATTTTATACAAGTTTGCCCTTTGAAAACATTCAATCAAAAGTCAAAACCTCTAATAAACATATACGCTTTCTTTAATTTAGGATGTCCAAATAGTAATTTACCTCGATTTGCATGTAAATGGAGAAGCCTCACTCTAATTTATTCAATTAATTAATTCCTAAGGTAGATTTGCATGTGATATCAGAATGCACCTCACGTTATTCTGGACAATGAAAGCGATACGCATCATGGAAATTGAAGTCATCGCCCTAATTCAATCTCCCACCGTACCAGATTTTCTTTGACTGTGCCTTCATCTTTAATTATTTTCTTTAAAATAATTATTTTCTTTGACTGTACCTTTTAATTATTTTCATATTCATCTTTAAACGTTTCCATTATCTAAACAAATAAATTATCCTCTGTGCCTCACAGATCAAACGCGACGTGGTGCAAAAACATAAGTTCCAGTCAATTAACAAGGCTTTGGTGGACACGTAAGCGGGTTTATCTTAATTACATTTTCTTTGCAACTTTTTTGACGGCCGCATTAATAATTTTAAAAATTTCACTTTTGACGACTAAAACAACCAAAAGTAATTAAAAATAATGACTATTGTGCTCAAAGATCTTGGCCGATATAGATAACTTTTCTTCAAAATTCTTAGTATCTGCCAAGCCATGAACAAAGGAGAAAAAATTGGCTCACCTATCAACAATATATATATGTTATTAATAAACTAAAACTAGAGATTTGGAATTATAAGACACGTTGGCAAACAGCGTTAAAATATGAACTGTCCAAAATTGTTGAAACACAATAGTGACGCAAGTGATGAATTGTCTCTTGTGGAGCTGGAAGGTGATGATTCATGCAGTATCTAGGTTAGCTCTCTTCGTTATCCTATGTTACAATATAGGATTTTTGACGTTTTTGTCTCTAGAAGGACTTGCTTAGATATGGCCCTTCGTGTCGCTAAACCTTCAGCTTAACGTGGCTTCACACGGTAAAAGAACTTATTAATTAGGTTAATCTAATGCTAGTTTTATATTATAATAAGCTGAAACTGGTTAATACATTAGAAATGACAGTGATGGCATTATGTGCAAGTACTTGAAAGAATAGGATAATAATCGCTGACTTTTGAAAAGCAAGAGGACATATTTTAAAAGACCATTCGCCCGCATGATAAGTACATAACGGTGCAAATCTCGCCATAGTAATGAACACCATGTTGCGATGAGTATCAAAACCGATTCTCCTGTAAATGTTAGACAGATCTAATGAACCTGAAACTAGAATAGTAATTTTTCATATACATGATACAAGGATTCAGAAAAAGTTTTATTCGATTAATAATATATTAAAAAAGAGACAGATCTTGATGAAATGGCATCATTAATTAGTTCTATTCTCTTCCTCGAGGACTTGCAAATTTATATAACTCGAAATTATTGGATACGTATATATTTGCGCCATTATATTCAACAGAGTCTCGTACTACGCTATGATGAAGCACTGGTCTTTCTTGGTACGTACGAACAATATTAATTGTACGATGATCATGTCACATAGCTAGCCTCATGGTTGAGTGTGAATAAAAGCTACATTTATTGTCACGTGGGATGCTGGCTAGCAAGCTAATAATTGGACAACTTGAAAAAGAGACAATGCCTCCTGTTCTTGTGCGCTATATATACATGATATGATCGTGATAATTTACTTTCCCACTTATATAATGATTATCGTCCATGGTGAAGTCTCTGTCACGCAAGCACGCACATTAATTAAGAACCATTTCATTTTTCCAGAACGATAAGATTACAGTAACTAGGCACACTTTTATTTTTTCGACAAATAATTATTCACAATCCCCATCGTCCATAGTGCATGCATTCATTTTGCAATATATTTTTATTGCATTCAATAGGAAGAGTAACACATGAACAAACATAGTTACTGCATAAATATTATATAGTGGATTTAGATTGAGACTGCTTCCTAACTTGGCACGCAGATATTTAATTTGATCGAAGCGGTGGAAGATAATTTAGTTTATGTAAAAAGTAAAAACAACGCCTGATAATTAACATTGTGTTATCGTCACCTCTTGCTTACGAGATTAATCTGGTTAGGGTTGGCAGAAAATAGCACGGTACAATTTTAACGAACATTATCTTTAATGTAGGACCATGAATCAATCTGAGCACGAAGAGATTTTTATGTATGAAAGGTTTCGATGAAGAGTGTTGCATATAGCCTATAGGAATCAAAAGCTAAACCAATTATTAGGCAAGTACTGGCATGATTATTCGGTGCTAAGCGTACTAATCATGACATCGATTATGTAAATAATATTTCGATTCATGCTTAGATCTTCCTCATCCTCATTCCATTATCTTTTTCTTTTTCAGTAATCATTCTGAAGCTTTTGTAGTGAAGCTTTATTGTTTTTGCGAGCTTTATTCTTGTCGCTGTTAATTATTCCTTTGCTCATATATCTGGTGGCTCTTTCTGACCAGCCTTTTGCTTAGCTTTTCAACTAATCTCGTGTTCAGCAAGTGCTTCAAACCTAATCCCGTGTATACCCACGCTAATACGTATTAATTTAATCACGTTAAATATCCATTAATATTGTTCTTCTGTTTTGAAAAATAAAAGTAAATAAGAAGAAAAGTATCGTATCTTGACTGACTTTTTTCACGTTTGGGAACTTCCTTCCAGATGCACAAGCTTAAGCTCCATATTTAATTATTTAGAGCCATCAACTCTTGAAACTAACAGAAAAAAATGGGAAATTATAGTTTTAATTATAGAAATACGATAATTTTTAAAACAAATTAGACAGCACGCGGGGCTTCCACGCTCTAATAGATTCCCATCAATTCTCTCTCTCTCTCTCACGCACACGTGTGTGTGTGTATTTTCATGTGAAATATGACAACCGAAATCAAATTTTAAACACCACGATCCTCACATATAGAAATATATTGTCTGGTCAAATTAAGATATTATTAATTCAATTTGTACCAATCATACAGCCTTAAAGTAATAAATATTCATTGGCATATGCATATGTTTGAACCTTGAAACAAATTGATTGATTTGCTTTAGGCCAGCATTAAGGTCCGAATGTATTTTAATTTCGGGGTTAACTTGGGTTCAATATTGGGCCAGGTCACAGGCTCCAGAAATCTCTTTAACCTATCGTTAACTAACAACTTGGTAATTCCTTCTGGTAAAAAAAAAAAACTATAGAATAGGATGATTGGCATATCTTGATGAGCAATCAAATGGGTTTTATATATAATCAGAATTCTAATTTAACCTAGAGTGAAAATTAAAAAGATAATAATGATCACTGAATTTTGTTTTTTTGTTTTTACTGTAAAGTGGGTGTCATGCATCGTAGTGCACTAGTTGGTTTCTAAACCAGACTCTATATATATTACATTACTCCGTGGTTGAAATGAATAAAAACGTTTCTAGTGAAATAAAGCATGGCAAGAAAACTCAACGTGCTTTTGCAGAAAATCCAATTTCAATAAACACGATGATATCATATACAATTTCAATATTGGTTGGATTGTTCCAGAGAACTTGGATGACTGGAACATCTGCCACTTGCAAGCGTAGTTATTAATTCTTAAAGAGTATGCCAGCTTAACAACATTAAGTTATGATATAAATATTACCTGGCATTAGAAATATCAGAGATTTCTCTATATATATATATATATATATATATATATATATATATATATATATATATATATATAGTCCGTCCAAACGTACGGGAGTAAAACATGGAAATTATGGAAACTGCAGAACATGTAAGTAATTAACTAATTATTGTAGGTGAGTGTTGTAAAGGCTTGACTTTATATAAGAGATTTAACTTGTAGGAATTATTGTATGGTCCATGACTATATGACATATGAATGCGCTACGATTCATAATACATGGCAGAAAATGAGGAGTATTCATAAAGGAAACGTTTCTATGCACTTGGCCAAACATCAGTATTTTTGGATCGATGCCTTTGATGGATTTGCTTGAACTACGTTTCTGATGAATGCCAAACAGTTTTTGTCCCCCCCCCCTATTTTAGACCATATTATATATTGACCTCATGAATGACTTCAGTATATTTGTGTTTATATATGCCCATATTTAGTTCAGGATGTCAACGCATTGAAGTGGTCGCTTCATCGATCACCACTTGCTCCTTTTAATATATATATAAGCACTAATCATGATCACCATTTTATTTTCAAGTTGATGTGCGTGGGTCCGTTATCAATCAGTTCAGGCAATTATTTGGGTTTCGTCATCTCAGTTGATTGCTTATATATATCTATATTGAACTCTCTTCCATGACCTTCGTTTAGAATAATTACTAACAACTTATCTTTTATGAAAGCTGTGTGATGGATCGTGAAATACCTGTTTATTTATTAAAATGATTGTCATGATGGAAAAGCTCATGGAATGAGTCTCTGCATGAACTTTTCTTCATATTTAAATTCATATGGAACCTCTATTTAAGTGTACAAATCATCATTAACGGTCTTATTGATATGAAGTTAAGTTCAGCGTCATAATCATAAACCCCAACAAACAACTGTTTCAACGCTATGATGACGGAAACCTTTTGCCAATAACAAAAGCAAAGAAATAAGAAGCAACTGTGTTGATTAAAATAACATGCCCTCTAGCTTCATGCTTGGACCACATATGTCTCGTCGTGATAATTAAAGGCTTTCATTTTCTTGTGATAAAGCTTAAAAGAGAGCGAGCCTGCATGTATGTGTGTGTGTGTGTGTGATAAAGCTCCTTTAATTATGCCATGACAGTTTCTGAATTTTGGGGGAGCTTTCGCTGCTTCTTCTTCTTCTTCCTTCTTCTTGTATCAGAAAGTAGGTCAATTATATTGTAAGATTGTTTCTGGGTGATATATATAATGGAACGTTCTCGCATGTGAGGAAGATTCCTTACTATTGCCTGCGTCATGGCCGATAGATGAACAATCCGCCATTAATAATAACTCAAGCATCTTGCAGTTTTTAATTATATAAATAGGAATCAATTACATACACACAGTTACGAATGACGTATTTCTCCTTTTTTTAGACTAAAATTATTATTGGGCATGTTGGTGGAATCTATATTCATGTTGTAGCAGTGACATATACATATACGTGGTTGTTGTTAGGAATTAAGGGGCTCCAGTCGTATTCATTGAAGCATTGTGACAGGGACAAGAATTTGAATCGCAGTTTTCTTTGAATTTGTTTTGGGTCCTAGATGAGCGTGCTGCACCTATTGCGACAATGACCGGTTCTTCTTAGTTCACACCATGAATCTTTCCATTTTTAGTCGATGTCGAGGAATTATGGAGCTTTCTATTTTTATACACAAAACCGGCCCAATGAAAGCCTTTTAATATTTGAGCCCAAGTAAAAGCAGGCCAGCTCGGCCCATCACATCTTCCCTATGATCCAAACATGTTAGCACAAAACACGTGTGCGGGTTTTGCCCCAAGAGAACGCGTATATACGTAATTTTAGATCGTATACGCTTACGTATAAATGTCAATTGGAGAAAGGAACATGTTCTAGAAGTAACATTCCTGTTCAATATTGGCAGTTCTCTCTGTTCCCACTTTGTTATTAGCTTAGCTATGTTGAGAACATGAATAACAATTGAACTTGTTCTCTTGTAAACTTCCAAACATTCTCACCCGTGTTCCATGGGAACGCATGTTGGCTGTAGTTTACCTACAATTGGATTGGATGTTCCGTTTCATACATATTATCGTATAGAAGCCATCGAGCCTAACTTTGGTCGTAACGACGAAACGAGGCGTGGCTATAGATTTGAGAAAAGAAAGGAATTGGAGTACAGAAAATTTATCAACAAATCTGAAACATTAATCTGTGGTTAAAACAATGCGAATTAAAGATCTGATAGACTAGTTGTAAACTCTTTTCGTGGACCAAATTGTGAATGAAAGATCATGGAAAGTATACACAAGGAGGGCTGAGAACAAGGCTATATAAATACAAATGGAATTCAGCAGAGCTGGTGTGAACAAGAATTAATTAAAAGAATGAAACAAAGGCGCGCGCACACACGCACACACACATATATATATATCAAGTGAGAGCCGGTGCCATATTTCCCAACAAGAAGTTCAAGTCATTCTGGAGAGGCGTTAAGTTGAGGTCCAAACAAAACACTCTGGTACTGTTAGATCTCTTAAGAACAGGGACCTTGGCAATCACATGGTCTTCCACTGGGTTGGCGTCTTGGTGAAGAGCGGCCCTGTGCTTCCTCATGTGGCCTCCGAGTGCTTGGCCCAACGAGAATTCGACGCCACAAATGGAGCACTCGTGCATTCTGGGTTTGTTCCCTAACTTGAGAGATTTGGCCTCTGCTTTCAGGTCGTCTTCTCCGTCGAGCTTCGGCCTCTTGTGGCTGGCCCTGTGCCCTCCAAGCGCCTGAAAAGACGAGAACTTTCTCTTGCAAGTCTTGCACTCAAATTCTGAAGTATCAACCTGTCTCTGCTGGGGAGCATGGGGATGAGACAGCAGGATCAGACAATTGGCGAGGTCCAAGCTCTCGGATTCTCTCTCCCTCTTCATGCCTCCAAATCTCTAAAAGCTTATTTAAGAATATAAGATGGGATATGTCGTGAAATCTGTGTGATGTGCGAGGAGAACTCGAGAGATGGGGAGCCATATATATAGAGGCTGATAAGGAGCGTAGTCAAGGCGCACTGTTTGACTGGTTTCGTGTCTCGGAGGGAAGGGGGCCTGCGTAATGTCGAGAATGCCCCTTTAGTGAATGATGGTCCCTTTCTGGTGTCGACCCAAGGAAGGGAATTCTGAGCACGTGGAGGTTACGCTCCAGGCAGGGACCAAGACTGTAGCTTCGGCGAGCTACAAGTGTGAAGAGGTGAGGCGAGTGAGTCTACCTGGAAACTTCGAGGGCCGAATGAGAAGCGTCGTCGCATTTCGACAAGAATTCAATCGACAACTGCTTGTGCTTTGACATATACTAATATGGTGTGCTTCATTTCATTAAGAAGGAACACGCGTTAATTAATCCGTCTTTGCAGCCATATCGGGGTCCAGTTAATTAATTAAATTCCCCCGTAGTCAATTACGGCTTTTCCAGAGTCCACAGAGGAGCATTTCAAGTTTGGTAACTAAACATGAGTGTGAATCCACTTCCATGCATGCAGGGTGGTAGGTATAGGTCCTCGCCCAATCTCAGGAGCCATTCAACCCGCACTATCATTTCACTCTGTCCGCATTGTAATTTACTTTTCCATGGAAAATGTTAACAGCAAGTAAATAATTATAAGTATAAAATACTAGTTAATTAAAGATTATAAAAGCAATACGAGGGAATTAATTAAAAGGAGCAGCGTTACGTTATATTGAATAGGGTTTTCGTTGAAAACATGCAAGCTGTTTGGCGGTGAACATATATATATATATATATATCCCTACTATTACATTTCATTTTCGTACTCTTTCTTCATGCTTGACCCCCTAATCCTATTACAACTTTCTTTGCTATCAATCTAGTTCTTGAGCAATTTTAATTTGTTCATGTTAAAAGTCTTTTCAAACTTCTACTTCATATTATTCAATATTATTTCTTAGTAACAAGTGAATTAAATTAAGTTGAGTCACATTTTCTGCTATTCCAAACAGACGCACGCGTTTCCAAATATGTGTACAAAGCCAGTGATTGAGATCGCAGCAGAGGCAATAATTAAAATATTTAAAAGCATACACAGCAAATTATACGGCGACAAAGAGGCGGCTTATGGTGAATATTATATTAGCGCCTGCGTTTTGAGCAGTAGCACTTTAAACAATTAGAAAATGCCACGTTGACTACTAGTAGCAGCAGTGGATCAAATAATTCATAAATAACATTCTTTTCTATCCTCGATATAAAAATAAGTTAAGAGATTAAATTTAATTATATATATAATATCTTAATTTATTTTATTTTTTATATATATTTTATATTAATTTATTTAATTTATAAGTTAATATATAATATTATACGATAATAGTATTATTTTATAGAGATTATGTGTATGATTGATTAATTTAATTAATTTTTTAATCTATTTAAATTAATTAAATAATTTTTATATTAAAGAGTATAAAGTAGAAATATACATATGGGTGTTGGAAAAAATAATAGATAAGTCTTGGGTGTGAAATTTGGAGTGGACTATTCAAAATTAAATTGGTTTATTTTAAAACTTGATCAGAAAGTTCTAGTAAGTTTTTCATTCAAACCCCAAGAGCACGAATTAAAGTTTTATAGGAAAAAATTGTAATTTTTAAAATTTTAAAATTTTAAAATTGATAAAATGGCTGCGTACGCCACACAACAACACATGCATTGAACAAAGGTTTTAAAAAGAAAACACAACAAATAATAAAGAAAAGTATGTTTTCATTGTTTACCTGTCATAATCATGACACGAAACCACTCCATTATTAACTGGAGTAATATCTTAAATAATACTTCAGACCCCCAAAAAGTAAAATAATACCAAATACTAATAATACCAAATTATAATCTTTTTAGATTAGCTTTTAAAGTATAATTTTTTACAAAAAATGATAAAAATAATTTTAAAAAATAGTTTCTGAAAAAATAAAAATGTTGCGCTCCAAACCATAATTTTCAACCATAAAGGGCCTTTTAAAAAAAAAGATGTTTGGTTACTTTTTTTTTCCTTTTTCAAAAGCATAGTTTTTACTTTAAGAGTGTTGTTTTTCCTTTATTATTATGCAAACCTGAATTCATCTCAAGATTTCTTCTTGGGGAACATAGGTCTGGGGCGTAAAGGGTGACGTATTAATTCTTTTTAATTCTCTAATTAATTTGTTGATGTCCAAACTTTTCAAGCAATCCAATTTGGCTGTGGTTGCATTAGTTGGAATACTTGCTGGCGACTCTATTATCTTGAGCACTCCACTATAGAATATTCCAAGTTTCAACCCTCTGTGTCCGCTTTTCTTTTGGTCAACGATATGTCAACTCCCCAAAATGTTCAAAATCTCAGCTTGAAATTTATTATGACACGAATATTTTACAAGAAATTTCAATTTCAGAATAGTGATTTAAATACTAAGAAAATAAGTATATTATGTGAAAAATAAATATCAATATAATAAAATATAACATTGATAGATAGTCACTCTATTTATAAAACATAAATGATGCAGTATATATTTTCCATTGTAGCTCTTTTACATATTTCATTAGGCTATGGACAAATTCTTTTATTTATTAATTAATATTTCTACATATACTTTGTTAAGTTTTAAATGTAAACAAATAAGTAGAATTTTGTAAAAAAAGCTGTAAATATCAATTGTAATTAGATATTTAATGGTAAACGTAGTCAGCAAGGCTTTGTACGGTTTTGATTGAAGTCCTTTATTGACTCATCTATGGTAATTACAATAATGCCCAAAGAGATGAGTCAGCCAAAACTAAGGAGAGAACAGAACCCTGGCGGGCTGACGTAATTGCTTTACTCACAAATATGCCAATCCATTTCATTAATTAATTAATTAATTAGTGTGACGTAAGGCATTGTCTCACCACGGCGGCTCATCCGACACACCTTCTACACTATTCAATGCTTATAATTTATTAATTTTATATATTTCAATCTCTGAACCGTATATATTATGAATAATGGGTGACTATGCAAATTTAAAATACATATTACTATTAAGTATTTTCCCCTGGTTGCTCTAAAAAGAAAAAACTGAGCAGGAAGAGTTGACCGGATGAAATGTCAACGTTTTTAAGCACACTCCGTCTCATAAGTTCTAGAATTACTAGGAATCCATGTCAAATAATGGTACTGCTCATTCAAATTAATATATCACTCCTACAAGCAGCATCCGCATTAATTCCTCCAACCCTAATATTTTTATTATTTTAGAGCAAACCTTCTTAGTTTTCCTGACAGTACTGTGCTCTTATTTAACAATTATACTCTTTTGGTTACATGTTTTTTTTATTTATAATAATCTTTTGTTACCAGTTGTCACTCTCTTAAATTACATGAAGGCATTTTACTTAATGTATTGGCAATATTTTAATTTATATGAATTAAAGATTTGTTAATCCAAACGCATTCATTTAAACGATAATAAATATAGATTGAAGGTAGAGGATAGTTTGCCTATAAATCTCTATGGTTTCCATTACGTGCATGGAAATTGGAAGGCAATGAGGCGAACTATTATAATCATGATTCCAAGTAGGAACATTAATTTATATCCAGGTTCCAGGGTTGGATGCTTTTGTAATTGATTCAGACGGAGGAGTTTCATCCAGAAGCTCCAAACCCATAACTCAATTTTAAGGTGACAAAAACATCCTCGTCCTGCATCAAAATCATGCTACACGGCAAAATCATGCTACACGGGTAAGCGGCTCGGTATCGCTTAAGCGAGGTCTCGAGTTCGAGCCTTGGCGTACGCAGAAAATCCCCGTTGGGAGACTCACCCACCATAGCCAGGTGCGCGACGCGGGTCGGATCCGGATGTAGTCGGGGCAAAGTTCCGGTGAACCGGGTGGGCAACAAAAAAAAAAATCATGCTACACGTGTACGCACAAATTTCATAAATATTTGTTCGTGGCTAGCTCTGGGCCAATCCATATATATATTTCGGCACTTAGCTAATTATTTTAAAACTTTACCGACATCAATCTTAAAATAATTTACCACTGTCGTATTAAGAAAGTCTAACGCTGTGCACGATGAAGAACAAACAATAAAAAAACATATATGAAGGATCAACACAACAAGGAAAGATTAACAGAAGGAGCCTTGTTCCCAAAAAGTAACTTCAAGTCGTTCTCTAGAGGGGTCAAGTTCAAGTCCAAGCACATAACCCTCTTGCTGCTATTAGATCGTTTCAGAACTGCGACATCAGGAACTACCTCAGTTCTGGAAGGAGAGGCGTCGTTCATGGCGGCTCCGTGCTTTCTCATGTGGCCGCCTAGAGCTTGGCCCAGAGAGAATCGCTGACCACAAATAGAGCACTCGTGCAACGATTTCTCCGAATTGGGTTTTGGAAGCTCTACTTGGGAATCAAGTTTGGGCTTCTTGTGGCTGGCTCTGTGACCTCCGAGCGCCTGAAACGACGAGAACTTGCGCTTGCAGGTCTTGCACTCAAATTCTTGAGGCAAGGACTTGTGGTGTGGTGGTGGCTGAGAGAGAAGCATTAGAGAGATTGCAAGATCTAAGCTCTCTGTATGTCGTCTTTTCATGGAAGGGGAAGAAGAAGCACGATGAAGTGTTTGAACTTTGAAGAACAATGTTATGTGATGAGATGAGAAACAAGAGAGCGTGTGGATGGGGTATATATACATAGAGAGCTGGAATCATGGCGGTTGGGGGACCGAGTGAAGAAGTTTTGACGATAATTTTCTAATGGCGAAAAAACCTCTTGCTTAACATAACTGCTTATGGAATACTAAATGGTCGTTTCTTTGGCGCGTGGATAAAGCTAAGCCACCGCGTAAAGGAACGTGGCCCGCAAGCAGCTTCATTAGAGATCCTCCTTTTACTGGTCGACTTTATTTATTTATTTATTATCATTATTTACATGGTGCTAGAATAATACTAGATTCTATTTCCATTACTTAGAGATAAGGAAATTAAGAATACTATTCATAACATATTTCATATAGAAATAAGGGCAGGCAATTTCGTCGGAAGACTTCATGTGACTTGCTCTGTCCCACAAACATCAATGTAATCCTAGGAATTTTTGTAGTAGGAAATTTAGCTGTGAGAGAAAATTCAAATGGGAATGAAGAGTACGCTACGCTACAGATTTACCTAAATTTTCCCTGGGTTCTGGGAAGAACCAATTGAAACAACATTACAGGGGAAAAGGGGAGGATATAAGTGGCGCTCATCAGGCGATGAGCTTCTTCCCCAGAACCGTTGAGCTAACTTGACTAACTCTGGAGGAGTCAAAGTCAATTGACGTCCGCAAAAGGAGTTCGATTTGGAGATGCTACTGTTAGACGTGGAATTTTTGAGTCTGCTTGCATCCATTTCGATCTCTTCTCGGACCAGTTTTCTTCTTCTGTCATTTGTGTCCTCATCTCTTCGATGCATGTATGGCTCGGCACAGCTATCACTCGTTTCTTCGGTGTTTGACCTGTGTGGTCATCAACCTGTTCTCATACACAAACACCACCAAATTTACAATTTAGCTTATTTTCATACCGTAATACAAACACGCGCGCACAAGGGCATTGCAGAAATTCCATATTACCAAGTAATCGTTTTCAAGGCACTTTTCTGCTTGGGTTTGGATGCTTGATATGCTTTCACCATGTTTCTCTTGTACGGCACGGAGATGCTCCAACCACTGTCTGGTCATAGAATCAATCTCCTTCTTGTTCTCATGGTCCAACATTAGTGAATCTGAAAAGTGCGCAAGTTTGTTTTTCTCACAAGAGAGTTCATACGATAATATGACATGAAGAAAGCTGCATAATATAAATGTTAAGAACTGTAAATTACCATTTACAGCTTCTACCAGGTTGTGGGTTCCCACATCAAAATCTGAATCCATACATGATGACGCAGACAAAAATTCTTGGTTCAAAGCGTGGTTTGAGTTTACGTTTGCCCTGTCAAATACATCAGCAAGAGTTTAGGAAAATCCAAAATTGTAATGATCGTCATACCAAATCTGATACACCAGCAAACAGAACTAACTTTACGGTATTTTCTATCTCTGAAAGATTGTTCTTGTTGAGATTGTTCAGGGACGTCTGCGCATTTTCCCACTGCTCGCTTGCATGGCACACTCTTTTTGAGCTGCATATCCCATTCCACAACAAAGATATAAAACCAAAACTCTAACCATTGAGATGAATCAAAAGCAATGTTAAAGGACATGAGACAGTTTCATACACAGCAAAGACAATGTCAAATCAAAACTCTCACATTGAGATGAATCACAAGCAATGTCAAAAGCATTCAAGTTACTAGCTTTCTAAATGTTCACGAACTCTTGTCCTCATGTATCTTGTTTAATATAAACAAAAGCGTTCATCTCAAATTCAACTTGAGTACGATTATCATGAAAAGGTTTAATATTTGAACAAGACCGTAATAACACTGCTTTTGTTCAACTTGAGGATAGAATCGCATTATTGATCATATATATAGCAGAAGTGTTCAATTGTTGGTTAATGTAAATTAATTGGTCCATAATAGTGATCATATATATAGCAGAAGTGTTCAATTGTTGGTTAATGTAAATTAATTGGTCCATAATAGTACTGTCAATGTTTTATGCGTATGCCCCATCCAACTAGTTAAGGACATCATTAGTATCATTAGTATATGGAAATGAGCAATTAAAGAAACATATGTAAGACAGAAAGAAAGATGATGATGAGGTAGAAGATAAGGAAGAAATAAACGAACAAGAAATGAAAACTAACCAATCATGGAGACAGTCTTCCATTAACTCTTTAGAATCACTTGCAGCCATCGATTGTGCCGTGAAATGACTTTTTACATTCTCTACATATTTACCAACTTCCTTTGTAGCATCTTCTGAAACTTGCTGCATTCTGTACATCTCAAGCTGTAATCTCTTGGACTCTTTCAAGCTTGTGCCTTGCATATTTCTCGATGCCTCTAAGACCTAAATCGTGATATTTCCCAAGTCAGAGTTGCAATACATAGGTGATTCGACGATAAGAAAATAAAAAATTAAAGAAAGGAAAGGAAAAGAAAAGAACACAGCTAACTCACCCTAGCAGTTCTCTTAGATGTCAAGGCTCCTAAAATTGCTGCGATTTTTTCCAAGGCCTGCTCTTCCTCTCTAGCAGCCTCTTCCTGTTTAAGGTGAAAGGAACAAAATTAACTGAGACTCACCGAGTCCCCATGAGACTTGAGTATGCATTGGGATAAGAAGCTTAAATTTTGCTTACCTTGAACAACTGCTCAAAGTTAGCTAATTGGTGGGTTCTCTCATTTTGAGTTTGTTCAATAATTTTCACAATTCTTGAAGAATGTTGATGAATGTCATCGAAGAAGTTCAAAGTTGCCTTCGATATCATATGGGCTGAAGTTAGACTCTGCTTCAATCCCTACATTTTGGATGAATTTACTTGTTTTAGCAGAAATTTAATATCATGTAAAACTCAACACACCCAAAATGAGAATTATGGGTATAAATGAAATCTACCTCCTGTTGTTGTTGAATGGAGAATTCTAACAAATATTTTTGCTCATCAACAGAATTCTGGACGCTGCACATAACATCCTTAGCCTCGAGCACAGCAGTGGTAAGAAACTGAAAAAGGGCACAGCATAATCAATCTTGAAATATAAATAATATATATTCTTTTGATATCTGATGTCCTATGATTAGTAAACTTCAGTATAACAGAACAAACTTCTGATTTCTTACACTCTCGGCAGCCAATGTCTGTGATGACACTTTAGATTGGATCTGCTCCATATCAGATGAAACTTTTACATGAAATGTGTTGGCTAGATCCTTCAGGACCCCTATTCCTGAAGTATATATCTCAGTCATTTTCTTGACCCTTGTTTCTAATGCTTGAGTTGCCTGGAGAAAATTATTGTTAATCAGATTATTATTAGGGTGAAAAGAGCTGAAAGAACTAAATAATAAGGCAAGCAAATTTTCATCTTTTTTCTTACTTCACTTTTACTCGTAAGATAAGAACTGGCATGGTCTTCCATGCATCTTAGTTGTTCCTGTTGTTGAGAAATTGACCCCGTGATCGTATCATGTAGGTCTTCTAATCTCTGGTTCAGTAGAGAACCAAAATTCAAGATTATTTTCTGATTTTCAGCCTCCATCTTGGTTTTCTTATCTGCAAGGATGAAATCCTCCAAAGAATTAGACTAAAGCCTAGATCATTCAAGATGTGAATGTGAAAATATCAAGGGATAAAATTGCCATACCCAACTTTAGGGACAGTGAATCAATATCATTTGATGCATGCTGCAGATCTGTACACAACTCCTTTGCACGCTCAATTAAACAAGTTTCTGTTTGCAAATCATATATGGTGAGAAAATTAGAATTTAACAGTCTCAGTATAAGAGTTGCCTTGTTGAGTGCCCCCAAGAACTCACCCGATTTCAATAACTTGGAAATTGTGAACTCTTTCTCCTTCAAAGTTGACACTACTTGAGTGTAATTCTCTTGGAGATCATGCAAAGCACTGCTTGTTTTCTCCAAATTTACCTAGCACAGTAATTTGATTGAGACCAAACGTTTGTGAGTGATAAAATCCATGAAAGAAAAAAGTTCCACTTAATACCTTGCAATTCTTAAGCTCACATTCAAAATCTAGTTTCTGTTCTTGCTCATTTTGGTAGAGCTCCCGGAACTTGTCCAGTTCCTGCAAGATGTATGGGAAAATGGCTATAATAGGTAACATTTGCCAATGAAGATGGAGAATATGTAACATGGATTCCAAGAATACCTTCTCACTAAGACTGAGGTCATTCTCTAATTGCTCTATCTTCTCATTTCTTGCCTGCAGGTTATAGTTAAAGCAATAAGCTATGGGCAACCACACATGTATCTTTGATTCAAGAAAATAAATAATGAGACAGTTGACTGGCCATTTCATAATTAGTTATCAGTTAGTCCTATAATCCACAACATTGCATTTTCCCTTAAAATCCAGGTTGCTAAATCATCCCTATGATTGATGCATTACAATCCTTAATGAAACTCTCAAGATAAAAAAAATGAATGCTGACTGATAACTTTTGTAAGAAGTCAATTTGACTTGTGCAGTGTTATGATTTGATATACTTGACTTGTATTGACTACAAGTTGTGTTGTTTAGTACTATAATTTAATTTAATTAATAATATGTAGAAGGCTAGTTTTAGATTAAAAACTTTGATGTTGAAAAACAAACTAACAACCTTCTTTTCTGCTTCCTCTCTGGCAAATCTCTCATAAGGAACATATACACCATTCTTTTCTCTCGCTGCTCGAACATCTGCACTTCGTATTCAGTCACACAACGCCGTGAGCTTAGATCATCCTTATATATCTTAAAAAATTCAGAAAATCATGGTGAATAATAGACCTTCTTTCATCCTCTCAATTTCCATGTACAAGTCCTTCAGCAAAACAGCCTTCGAAAACTTTTGGTTCGCCTGTTAATAATAAATATGAGCTTCCGTCATCATCTCAAAGCAAAATAACTGCACTTAGAAATCCATGAGACCACAACAGCTGAAACTAACCTCGGGCTTATTCTTTATGTTCTTGGCACGACTAGCATAATCCAGTGTACTTAATGTTTCTTCCAAACAATAAGCAGATGGTGAAATAGTAGCTATTATGCATGTTTTTGTTTTCCCTCCTAAGGAGTCTCTTAAAATCCTTGTAAGTTTACTATCCCTGGAACAAAAAGCAAAATGGCATGCATATTAAGTAACACATAAAGACCTAAATGCATGCATTAGGGTTGAATAAGATATTTGGGTGAACCTATAAGGCACATGAGCAGAATGCTCCACAAGTGCATTTATGACCCGTCCAAGGGTGAGCAAGCTCTTGTTTATCTCCCCTGCTTCTCTTGCCCGACCCTGCAAATCGATAGTTGTTAATTTACACAGAATTAAGAAATTATTGTAAGCTTACTGAAGGTCTAAATACAAGAAAAAATGACAGAAAACAATTGTCATGAGATGTACACTAAAACACAGAATCTCATTCTGCTTGCAAACAAAGCAAAGAAAAAAAAAGGAAGGTATGCATGTTAATGGGATTGGATGTTCAATTGAACATGATACTAGTATTGGTGCCTAGCTTGTTGATGAACATGCTATGAATGAATGATCAGGAATTAAGTGGAACTTTGCCTGTACCTCACGTGCTCCTGAACGCAATATATTTTCTGAACCTGCCAAATCAACAAGATTAAGCTTGCCACATTTAATCAATTCCTCACCACCAATGACTGCTTCTTTCACATAGATGGTAATTGTTAAGACTGAATGTGAGCGGCTGCACCAAAATAACAAGATTAGGTGAAAAAAATGGTATCTTTAGGTGAAAAAAATGGTATCTACTTGCTCAAAAACTTTGGTAAAAAATTAAAAGGAAATCCACCTGCTTCGCTTGTTAAGCAATGTATCTGCTGTGCGTCTTTTTGAGGCCCCACGTTCCAACAGGGCATAAATTTCATTTACTCCATACACGGATTCTTCTTCTAGACCTCTCACAAACACACAGCCCTTCCCATCTTCCATAAGAGTGGGAGGTTTCTTTTGCTTTTCTTCTACAGACCTAGAATTGTCTTCAGGGGCCAATAAATCGGTAATTTCTTCATTGTAGAGTTCAAGAAATGTCACTTTCATGGTATAATCAGCATTCTGTGCTTCCAACATATCAAAAATTTGGCGAACAGCCCTAGGAATAACACCAGCCTCGACTGGTAAATCTCCACCCTATGTATCAATCATGGCACATGACATATTTGCTATGATAAAAAGATATATATATATATATATATATATATATAAAACATAATAAGGGAAAATAGAAGTATGATGGATAATAAATCAGTACCTTGTTTCTCATCCCACCCTCCATTGTATAAGTTTTACCGGTGCCTGTTTGGCCATAAGCAAAGATAGTGCAGTTAAAACCGTCAAGGACTTCATTAACAATTGGGGCAATTGCTTGGTCATATATAGATCTTTGCTGTGCTTTGGGCCCAAAAACCTTACCAACACAAAAAGTAAATATTAACTTGAGGTTAAGTGAAATTACTTCGCAGCATATATCATAGAGCAAGATAGCATCAAAAGGTAAAAGAAGTATACCTTGTCCAAGGCAAAAACTCTATCTATTTGCTTGTTAGCTAGAGTTTGCGTAACGGTGACTTCTCTTTTATGCTCATTACATGACACCATGCTGGGAACGTTCAACCTTAGTTCATCGTCGCTTAATGGCCTGATATTAGAAAATATTTAAAGATTGAACATTCAAATTTCTCATCAAACCCGATCAACATGCACACCCAATATCCTAGAATACAAACAATATATACAATACTGAATATAATAGAATAATTTTACAAGCTTGCCACACTTGTAGCTCCACTATCCAAATTATCATTTGATTACAGCTCAAACTGTAAAGTAATGCTCTCTGATGAAGAATGAAGGACAGATCACGAAGGGAAAACAAAACAAAAACAGACTTCGCAATGTAAGTCTTTTAGAAGTTTAAGCATATGCAAGAATCGAGAGAAAGAAAACGCAATAAGTCACCTGCATCTAAGCAAAACTTGCACATTAGCCTCTTTATCCTTGTCCTGACGGTTAGGGTTCCAGTCAGAGCCTCTTGAATCGGGGCGTCGGCGCTCTGGGCGTGGAGTGAGAAATGGAGATGGAGATGCTGAAAGTCCCATTCCCAC
Organism: Leucaena leucocephala; assembly: GCA_037074615.1. Lineage (NCBI taxonomy): Eukaryota > Viridiplantae > Streptophyta > Magnoliopsida > Fabales > Fabaceae > Leucaena > Leucaena leucocephala. Next base: position 8,019,433 of record CM073521.1, on the reverse strand, counting down.
TTTCCTAGATTGATCAGGCGTTACTGACACCATTTTCTCTTTCACAATAGCCTGCATAAAAAACGAAGAAGCCCCCCATCAGCATATTGTCATAAAAATGATAACCTCTGTCGGACATAGTAAAGCTCATGCAAATTGAACATCTCAGATCGAACGACCAAGGAAGCCCAAGATTGAATTGAAAGCTCAAAATTTTCAGCAACCAACGAATCCATAATTGAAGTAAGAAGGTGAAAGACCAGAGAAAAAATGTACAGTGATCTTGGCTGAGAATATACACGGAGGACCCAAGAATCTGAAAAAAAGTGATCGGAAAGAGATGCTTTTGAGTTTTCCTTTTACGATTTGAGTGTTGCCCAGACCACTTTCGTAGTTCTACTTGGGAGGTGAATTTCGCTGTTTAGAAGCGTATTTTCAAAAGTAAAAAGTGAGAGTGACATGCAATGGCAACGGCTAATTGAGAATATTTGTAGGCCGAGATAGCCGTTAGAGAGGGATGCAGAGATGACCAGCAAAGGGCGGTACGTGGGACCCCCCCTCTCTTAAAATTTCAAACGAGGAGCTTACCCTGCTTCTCCGACTCTCACTTTTTTTATTGGGTCACGTTATTGAGCTGAAACTCACTTTCAATATTTACATCTCAGCACTAACTAACAGGAGTTGATCTGAGTAGTAAGTGGTTCGATATTATTTAAACGAGGTCTCGAGTTTAAACTTTAACGAATGCATAAAATTTCTGTTGGGAGACTCACCCACCATAGCCAGATGCGCGACGCGGGTCGGTCCGGATGTAGTCAGGGTAAAACTCCGGTGAACTGAGTAAGCAACAACAAAAAAATTACATCTCAACAGAGAATAGAGAATCTACATTTACATTTTACATATCGCATAACTATTGTTTTATTATTTCTTTATCATCAATATATAATATATTTAATTAATTTAATTAAATTAATTAATACATATTCTTCTCTTTCTTAATATAAGATATATTCAACTAATATGATTAAATTAAAAAAATTAGTCAAATTAATTAATATGAGATATTTTGTCTAAAATATCATAATCATCTCTCTTATCTCCTTCCTTTCTCTCTTGCTTGATTACTATAGAAGGAGTATCAATAGGTATAATTTAAAAAATATTAATAAATATAAAAAATAAATATTAAAAATAAGATAAATATCAACTCTTCAGTTAAGTTTATATTAAAGACAAGAGGAGTATATTTTTTCTAAAATATCTTAGTCATATTTATTAACTTTCTCCTTCATTCTCTTACTCGATTATTGTTAAGAGAGTATCAATAGGAATAATTTAAAAAAATTAATAAATAAAAAAAAATATTATATTTAAAAATAAGATTAACTCCCTAATTAAAATTGCATATACACAATGCACAGGATGTTTTTAATCATTGAACGAAAAATCAATAGGTGTGAAAATTTTAAATATATGTTAACCTTGAGTTTCATATTCCAACATATGTATCATGATTATAGAATATATTTTCATTTGCCATATATGCATACATATATACATATATATATATATAAAGAATATATTTTTATAACTATATTGCAATATAGATAGTTAGTAGATTTGGAAAAACGGATCGGCCCACCTCTAAACCCACAAACTAGATAACCCGCCACTACTTTTTTTTTTATTTTTTTTAAATATTAATAAAAATATTTAATATTATATTAGTATAATAAAAAATTATTAATATTATACTCTTACAAAAATTTATTTTTTATAAAAAAATATCAAATTTTATAACTATAAATATAGATAAATATTAATATAATATTAAGTAATTATAATTTATCAATAAATATCAATAAATAAATTATATTTATTAATATTTATCAATAATATTTAAAATAATATTTAAATAAAATAAATAATAATAATAATTAAAAAAAGAGCTCCCGAACCCACCCATTTTTTATGTAAAAGTTTTGATAGTTGGTCCTTTAAAACCAACTATTTTGCCCCCTCACCCCCAACCAAACAAACGGCTAAATTGTCATATTATACTAATTTGCCCCTGATGACTTTGAATATTCATCATTCACACAGATAATAATAAACAATTAATTTATGCTATGTCTAAAAATTCAAATTTTAATAATTTCATTCAATAAATATATTTCATAAAAGTTAATCATGAGAAATTGCAATCTAACTTTTGTACAAATTTAATATTTAATATTTTTAAGAATATCAAATTTGATGGGATTAACTTAGTTTGTTATACCGATCCATCAACATTAATTATTTTCGTATAATCCCTGTAAGTTAATCGTAGTTAACTTAATCAAAAATTTGTCTACTATTTGAAATTAATTATATCATCTTGTTTTCCATAAAAATATAGTACTTTGTAATCGTGCAAGTAAATAGATTCAATGAATAAAATTGATATGGTAGTAATTACCCATTGTATAACTAATATGAATATTTTTCATGGAAAAGTATTGGCGTCAAATTGGTCAGGTTATTTTTTTAGTATAATTTTTTTTTTAAAAAAATTAAATTCACTCGTAATCTAAAGGCAATATAAAATCTCTCTTTTTCTTAATCAATAATTTAATTGGTTAAATTATTAATAGTACTAATTCGTAATATGTAACATCCTAATTTTTATCCTTATATTTAAGAAAATTTTAAAATATTATTTATCAATAATTTAAAAATATTATGTAATTAAATTATTATAGTTTAATATTTTTAATAAAATATGATATAATATATAGATTATCCTATTTTATCTTAATTAAAATCTTATGATTTGATTGTTACTGTTAGTTATAAATTTATTAAGATTTGAATTCAGATTTAGATATACAATTTTATTTTAAAAATATGGTTTAAATTTTAAAATACCTGATAAAATTCTGATAAAAATAATAATAAAATACTTATATTTTTTATTAAATATATATCTGATAAGATTTTAATAAAGATAATATATGAATTTAAATTTTAAATTATTATTATGGCTTTATAAATAGAGTTAAGACTCTGAATTATTTCTTAAACTTGATTATTGAGTCGACTCTTCTCTTTTTAGTCCTCTCTCTCAGTCCCTTTCCTATTTCTAAAGAAGGTAACTACTTTTTACTCGTTGTGCGTGCTAATACAATGTTTGTGAGTGTTTTAATATATATAAATCTATTGGTATTGTGCTAATTATATTGAGAAAATTTATTTGATCATTTTTGTTAAAAATAGTCTTGTGGGATTTAAAGTTTAATTTAGAAAGTTTGAGTTGAGATTATAAATTTATTATATCCTGGTATTGAAATTTGAAAAAAATTATTATCTTGAGAAAAATTCTTTTGTAATATTTATCAAGCTATTGAGATTTTGATTAATATGATTATTTTGAGAATTATGCATTGGGGATGAGTGATGATTGAGTTATGTTTTTAGCACGTGGTATAGCCACCATCGAAGCTTAATAGATAGCTTTTGTCCTATCAATTTACCGATGGACGTACCCCACCTATTTACCGGGGGCTGCGACACCCCCACCTGTTTACCGAGGGAGAATTAACACATGATTCGGTCAGGTGCTCTGTGAATTTTTGTCTATCCATATCACTTGATCGGTTAGCTGTTTGAGGAGTAGTTACCACTAGCCAATGGGTTCGATCGACGGGAATAAGACGGTTCAGTTAGTTTAAGGGAAAGAACTTGGGTGGGTTATTCATTTAATTTTATTATGATAATATGTTATTTTATATATATTGTATTATGTGATCTGTCCTACTTAACGTCTTATGAATACATATTAGTACTCATGATGAGTAGAACTGCTGGTTACTAAGACATTAGTCTCACCCTATTTTTATAACATTTTTCAGGTGATAGTTTCATCTTAAAACCCTAGGAAAAACTTCAAATGCTTGATTAAAACTATATTGATTGTATAATCTTCTCCTTTAAAAGTATGTGTAGAATACTTGTATATTATCACAATAGATTTTATTTTACATACTCATATATCCCATTACTTTATTTATATTTAAAAAAAAATTATAACCATGGTAGAATCTATTTAAATTTTAGTTAAACTCTTTTTTATCATGATTAGCTCTTTTAAAATAAAATAAATTTATTTATAATATTTTTTTTAAATTATATTAAGTACAAAATATGTCTAAATAATTAATAATAGTTATATTTTAAGAGAATTTTATACACCATATAAATGAAACAAATAAGCCGCATTAATTATGGCAGGGCCATCCCAATCAACACTATAGAATTGTGAAAAATAAACCACATTAATTGGGTTAAATGTTATACGTTTATATACTATAATAAATAGATAATTTAGGCCTAAAGAATAATACGAGCAATAATAACAATATGATACTAAATTATATAAATTAAAACTTGTGGTTTGGTACGTTAAACTTAGCTTTATATTAATAGATTTGGACTCTCTATTTTGGCAAAACAGTCGGGCCTAAGCCCAAGAGGCCTTTTTTTTTCACATCTTGTATTTCCTTTCCTTTGCTTACAAGAGGAAACGAGATTTCACCTAGTATGATTTAGAAGAGGGAAAACTTTCACTCTACTTTTAAATTGTAGATAAGCTACCAACGGTGAGTCCCCCATTGTAGATAAGCTACCAATAGGAGTTAGTCCGAGTAGTAAGATACTCGGTATCGCTTAAGCGAGGTCTCGAGTTCGACCCTTGGCGTACGCAGAAAATCCCCGTTGGGAGACTCACCCACCATAGCCAAGTGCGCGACGCGGGTCGGATCCGGATGTAGTCGGGGCAAAGCTCCGGTGAACCGGGTGGGCAACCAAAAAAAAAATTGTAGATAAGCCTAACAATTATACCTAAAACTTCAGAAAACAAAAGGATTTGCAGGATCAAATGAAACATATATCTGCTGGTAGACCAACAGAGGTTAGTCCGAGTGGTAAGCGGCTCGGTATCGCTTAAGCGAGGTCTCGAGTTCGAGCTTTGGCGTACGCAAAAAATTCCCGTTAGGAGACTCACCCACCATAGCCAGGTGCGCGACGCGAGTCGAATCCGGATGTAATCGGGACAAAGCTCCGGTGAACCGGGTGGACAAAAAAAATATATATCTGCTGGTAGGAATTTATTTTCCTAAGGAAACGATGGATGCAATGCAGAAATAAAGCCGTCCCAAGCTAAATTGGAAAATATTGAAATCAATAGTGAGAGTAATGGGACAAATTTTACCATTTTATAATACGGACAGCTGGAAAATCCCGAAGACTAACCATAAATATCAGCGATGACACACAGATTAAAGGGGTAAAGATCCGTAAAAAACTAATTCAGCTGGGCCAGTTAAATACACATGATTATTCTCCTCCTTCCACTCAATCTCCAATGGCCCTCCGGGTAGATCAACCCTGCAAATCTGTCACAATTCCCAAACCAACATTTTAATGGCCTCAATGATTATGAAACCGCATCAAGTATAACTGAGGTAGTTTGCCCAATTAAAAAGCAAAATATCAAGCACAACACTGTGGATCATAATCTGCACTAGCATACTTACCCTCTTGGCACGACCCTCGAGAACTGCTGCAACAACTAAGGCACAAGCTCCAGTTCCACAGGCTAGCGTTGCTCCTGCACATTAAGAATTTAAATCAAGAGCCCTCAGATGTAAAAGTCAGGTGCACCTTTGATTTCACCAGATGCTGACTAGCAATAATGTCTATGTACTTATCAAATGCATTGGGTTAGATTCTAGTCGTTCTAACCTGCTCCACGCTCCCAAACACGCATCTTTAGGTGATGATCGGACAGAACTTGGACAAATTCTGCAAATGAAATCACATGACAAAACCACACCAATCATGAGAGTGAGGAATAGCCACAGAATAAGAGTGATTGTCTCAGGCATCATTTTCTGTTCCTGTGTCTCTGACTTTCTATTACCAGCCAATACACTCAGCATCATAACCATGTGCCCAAAAAAAGTAAAAGGAAAGCAGGAAAAGGCACAAATGATGGGGGGAAATGAAAAGGGAAGGAAGAAAAACCTGTGAAGAAGTGTAAAATAGCATTTCAATCATATTAATAGCCAACACAAACCTGTGTTCGTTCGTGCGGGAAACACCTCGTGATGTTCAAACTTAGGACCAATTTCTGCTAGATTCAAACCATCGACCAATATATTCTGTTCACAACAAGCAACAAAATAAACATGATCTACATGCCCAAAGGGAAAGAAAATATCAAATGTATGGCACAGCTGTAAGAAAACATATGCTTGCATTTAAAAGTAAGCCCATTAAAAACTAATGAAATTTAGAAAAAGCAGATTCTTAACAAATTTTCTTTTGACGTAGTTGCGCGTCAGCATCTACAAGCATGTGTATCCTATTAAAGGTACATTTCTTTCCAATACACTTCAAAGTTCAGAAAATAGAAAACATGATATATCAATTATTAAGTTCCAACATCCATTATGCATCTGTCTCTAGAATACTCACCTGACTTTCTTTTGTACCAAATGTTACACAATGTGGATTTCCCATGCTAACACATGATACATTCCAGATAACTCCATCTACATCTAGCTCTGCCTTAACAACTGATTGATCCTTATTTGCAGGTAATTTAGTAGGCACATCTGACGCTTTAAGAACTGGCTCCCCCATGTCAACTCTGACCTGAACCGGTATCATTGTGTAGCAACTTAGATAAAAAAATCGATACCAGACAAGGGACAGAAAGAGACCTCCCTTACGTGTTAAAACCATTCAAACCGGTAATGACTACAGCATTTAAGCATGAAAGGCACTTTGGCAGCTAGGTGAAATGACCTAATGTCTTTAAAGTATATATCGATACGATCCCAAAAAAAAAAAACATACATTTCCATCCTCAACGATTTCTGGAATAATCAGGCCAGCACCAGTGTGAACAGTAATTCTGCAACATAAGAAAACGAAGTTCAATAAATATGAACATAAGTCCGTTATCTAATCATAATTATAAAGGTGCCACTTTTTAAGTATCAAAAGATTACGTTTTTAACATAAACTTCACAACGGAATAGCAAAAAGAGATCGAAAAAGAAGACTCTACCAGTGGCTTTTTTGCCAAAAGAAGGGGGGGGGGGGGAAATGGACCAGAAATATATCAGAATACAGTAGTATAGAAGGTCCTTTACCTTTGCTTACCCTGTAAGTTGTCAAGCTGAGCAACGAATTTGGCATAGCATCGCATTCCATTTCCACACATCTAAGGATTATAAGGTTAAATTATTAGACATGATGGAATCTATCGTCCAAATAAAAAAACAAAACAAAAAGCAAGAAAGAACTAGTCCATCCAGCGCTATCCAAGAACTAAAGATAACAACGCGCCCCAAATTCCCAAAAAAAAAATACTCACAGGATGGTAAGATGGGGAAATATAATACTTGAGGCAAGAGAAATCACCTCAGGCTCACTACCATCAGAATTGAAGATTCTCATGGTATAGTCAGCGCCATTGGTGCCAGCCATGACAAAGATAACTCCATCAGCACCAATCCCAAAGTTACGATCACATAGTTCAACAGCTTTATCTGGGCTGATCTTGGGCTCCAGAGAGTCTCTGTTGTCAATCTATTTACAACCACTCAAAATGGTCAAATTAATTAAAATCACAGTGAAAAAAGAAAAGCAACAAATTACTTCCGTGAAGAATGGAAGGCTCCAATCATTGACTTCAGACTTACCAAAATGAAGTCATTGCCGAGGCCGTGATACTTGGCGAAATGGAGAAAACCGGTCTCTTTTCTGTCCAAGAATGAAACGGGCGAACTTTTCACGGGGGTTTCAATGCTCGTTGAAGAAGCTATGATGCGAGAGCTAGGGCACTTGACGGAATATCGAAGTAAGGGCAAACTGGAAGGGGAAGCGTATAAGGATGTTGAAGGACGAAGGGGGCAGCTGGACGAAAAAGAACGATGGGGGGAGGATATGAGAGGAAGAGAAATGATGGCGGCTATGGCCATGTCGGACTCAACAGTGATGGATACCCCCTCTGGCTAGCCGTCTTCTTTCGTCACCCGCTCCACGGCGGCGTCAGTTGTCACCATAGTTTGGTAGTTTGCTTTATGTATATCATTGGACTTGGGCCTAAGTTATCATCAGGCTTACCTGCAGATTGCCCCCTGAATTTTTGGGCTTTGGTCGTACATGATATAGTTAAAGCTGGTATGAATTTTTTTTTTTACCAACTGAAATTAAATAAAGTAGAAAGGGTTTCCCTATCACGTAAATTAATATTCAAATTTTGAATGAAAAAAATCAACGGGGGTTGGTTTGAGTGGTAAGCGGTTCGGTATCACTTAAGCGAGGTCTCGAGTTCGAGCCTTGGCGAATGCAGAAAATCCCCGTTGGGAGACTCACCCACCATAGCCAGATGCGAGACGCGGGTCGGATCCGGATGTAGTCGGGGTAAAGCTCCGGTGAACCGGGTGGGCAACCAAAAAAAAAATTTTGAATGAAAAAAATATCTATATTTGGTGCCTAATAATTTTTTTAATAGAAGAATGACTATGCTTAAAAAATATATTTTTTTACCAATTTAGTTGGGTCTAATAAGAGGAGTTAGTCTCTTATAAAATAATAAACTAATATTCGAATATTCATAAAAAGAGTTTCTTAGATTTAGTGTCTAATAATATCTCAAATATAATTATCTTAAATAAGAGAATACGTGTATAGCTACAAATATATTTTTGTTCATCAAAGAGGCCGTGAGATGTTGGTAAAAATTGTCAAATTTGAATAGATTGATATAGCCATCCAGATGATTACGCAACACATCTTGGTGCTCATTGAAATGATGAACACCTTAGCTCTTCAAATCTGGATTATCCATATTTGATTTAAACATTCTAAATTTAATATTTTTTATATTTACTTTTTAAAAAAATTATTTTAATAGGTAGAGGATCTTAAATAAAGAGATAATCTCTCAACTATTATTTTTTTTAAAAAATAAATTTTTACTTAAAAAACATCAATTGAAAAAAATAAATTTAGATCGTAATAATTTAGATTTGATGAGCTAATAATATTTATCAAAATAGCGAGCACCGAAATGCGTTCTGATTAATATATGCATGACACATGATTTTTACACTTTTACTCATAATATATTAGGTTATTATCGAGATGGACTGTAGATTATATACTCTTTCAGTATTTAATATAAGATTTATTTAATTAATTTAATTTTATTAAAATAGTTTGTTAAGTTAATTAATATAATATATATTTTTTTAAAATATCTTAATCATTTTTTTAACTTATTCCACCCATCTCTTATTTAATTGTTATTAAGAGAATATTAATAAATATAATTTTAAAAAATAAATAAATATAAAAAATAAATATCATGTATAAGACTAACATCAACTCCTAATCGCACAGTATTTGCTTTTCAAAAAAAATGTCGCCACCGTATTAGTGAAGGTGGGGACTGTTTCTGTTCGTTTTGTTTTGAAGGGACCGGACCGACTGCATCACTGTTTAGGAAACCTTCCACAACTCTTGTTTTTGAAGTCAAAATCATACGGGTCCACCATGACTTTTTCTAGCGGAAATTGAGGCTGTCGACTATAACTTGCAAATATACAAGCATAATTAGTTGGGTACAAAATGGAAATAAAAAAGAGCAGTGAAGTTCTTTTTTTTTAATAAATATATTGAGAAATTATTTTTTTCCACGTAGGTCATCATTTTGTGATTTAGGAAACACGTACACTACAAATATTTTGCACCAAGCCACCAACCCTTTCCTTTTTCTCAGATCCCCTCTTCCGTATGCCACACATAAGGCAATCATAGTCTTTATATAAGATGTCATGATCATGCATGCACGTATTATAATGACATACATTTCCGAGTGCATGTTAATTTGCTGCAATGTAGTATGAAAAACAAGGGGCGGCGTTGATCATCCCGTGAAAGCCTTTAGTAACTGTGTAATGGAATGTAGGTCCAAACACAGTTTGAGTTGACAAAGATTGACGATAATTTAGGGGGAGACAGAATCCCTATAACCACGGATGGAGTGTGTAGTTATCTCAATATCATCGGCCGGCCTGCTTTTTTGGTTTTACTAATCTGTCATTAATCATTTTCTTGTCTGTAACGAAACTTTTGGTGCATGTATGTACTATGCGTATATAAGGTTGTCTCCTCAACCTCCGAGAAAAAGTCACCCTCACCCGACCAGCCACATCGTTTCGCCTGCCTCCTTTCTTCTTCCTCTCTCTACATTTCATCTCCCTGCAGCAGCCATGATGCCTCATCTCTGGACCCCTTACAACCAGGTACCTCCCTCCCTCCTTCATCTTCTTCTTCTAATATCAGAGCTTCATGGTGGCAAAAGGACAAGCCGGTAAACTATCTTACATAATACTTATGAATTAGCTAGTCACTCTCGATGTTCTTAGCCACATCTCAGTACAAATTGAACACAATAAGCTATGCGCAGTGACGAGCTAAGATTAAAAGTAGTTCAAAATCGATATCTGTTTCGTCCTGAATTTCAAGTTCCAAACTAGTTCGTGTTTGAGAAGTGATCAACAATTCTTGACTCAATATAATTGTGGTAGTTTTTATCGTTTAATTTGGAGAGCATGTGTTATGTTAGTCTATAATAAAGAAACTGTGACTTCAACTATTCTTAAAGAATAATTCGTCCTAATCATATATTATCACTAGGTGGATGGACTCATCTTTCCAGATTTTCACCAGGGTGATTAATAAGAAGTTTAAGCGTGAAAGTTTTTGAAACTGATGTTTCAAAACAATTACTGTTACAAGTAGCAAGTCATCAGCTAACTGTAGGATGTAGCCGAGCAAGCCTGCTTTTGTTTTTGTCCTTATAACTTACTCCTCCGGTCTTTACTATCTTTACTATTGGACATATTTAAGTAATTAATTTGATATATATATTTCTCTTATGCTCACTTAGCTTTTGAGTTTCCGAGGGGCTAGCTAAAACTCCATTTAATTTGCTAATGACAGAGTATAGATGATGAGATTAAGCATAAACTCGAGTGCACCAGATATCAATGGAAATCAACAAGGATGGAAGACGACGCAGTGATAAGGAAATACGAGGAGACCATTAAATGCTTAATGCAGCGGTTGAAAACAGTTTGCCAAGAAAGAGACGAAGCAAGACACCAAATTCAAGTCCTACTCAGAAAATTGCAGCCATCTACTCCACAGGACACGATCAATAAGAAATCATCAACGAGCACCAAACGTTATTGTTCTTCAGATATGAGCTATAAATCATTCGCTACTTCTCATTGTGATTTCTCTATGGTGGCCAGCTTTGACAGAACAAAGGCCTCAGATTATTATGTCACTCCTAATTCTAGAAACATTAATATGATTGATAAACTGGTTTGTGGCAAACCTTTGCCTCGGAAAGGTAGATTGCTACGAACTGTGACGGAGGCTGGTCCTTTGCTTCACACACTTCTCCTTGAACCTCTTCCGCAGTGGAGAAACCCTCCCCCTTTTGACAACGATAATGACAAGGTCGATGATGTTATTCCCACTTCCCTGAGTTTAGCATTTCATGGGAATTCTCGAATGTCTTCACCATCTTTGGATGCGAATCCAGGTATCGCTCACCTTAATCATAATAATTTTACTGGAAAGAAGTGAAGGTTTCTGTGAGGGTTGAAAGCTAGATATAGCTCTGTTCCCCTCCCCGTTTAATTAAGCTCTACCTAGCTTTAGTGTGCCTGTATGTATCTAATAATTTTTCCAGGTTTTGTGTGTGTATGTGTTGATACAGTTATGACAGGTACTTGTGTGTATATTGCGATGGTTGAATAGGTCAACTTTACTTTTCTCAAAAGAAATTAAAACCGTGCACAATTTACACGTATAAAATTCTCACTGGTAATTTAGGTTAGGCCTGTGGGCCTAACTCGCTAACTCGCCAAAAAATAGCGGGTTGAGTTGCAATTTTTATAACTTACTTGGATGCGGATCTTTTTGACCCGTACCCGCGGCGGGCTAACCCGTCGGGTTGGTGGGTTGGCCCTTTTTTTTTACTTTTTTATTATTATTTATATTGCATATTTTTACTTTACTAATTTGAGAATACTAACTAAACAAAAGATATTATACTTAATTTATATTAATTTTATCCCATTGAGTCATTTCTTTATATATATTCATTTTATTTTATTATTTTTTTTTTGTGATAGTTTTATCTATGGATGGTGATAAAGCTGACTAAATAAATATTTTGAGGATTTCAATCATGATTCGAATCCAATTAATATTGATATATGTAAATTTTTTTTTAAAAAGTTAGCATATAGCCATATACATATAAAAATATATATATAAAAAAATGGTCGGTTGGCGGGCTGGTGTTTCACCAACCCGCCTCTATCTTAACCCGCGGCAAGCCAACCCGTATTTGGCGGGTTTGCCCGCATTACCAGCCTACTGAGACCACATCGATCAGTCAGGGTCACTAACTCTAATTGCTGATGAGTAGGGGTGTTCATGGGCAGGGCTGGGCAGGGCGACCCCCCTGCCCGGTGCCCTGCCCAGAAAAAGCATGGGCTGTATTTTGCAGCCCGATGCCTGGCCCTGCCCGGTAAAAGCCCTAACCATTTTGGGCTGGGCATGGGCAGGCTGGGCGTGGGCGGGTTGGGCATGCCCAAGTTGTGATGCCATGCTCATGTTGTGAAAAAAATCTGCAATTATAAACTTTTAAAATAATATCATATTCATATGTCTTCAAGAGTTAAATAATATCTATAATCCACTAAAAATAAGGTAACAAAAAGATAATAATTAAAGTTTTAAAATTCATTGCATATAAAAAAACCTTGAAGTCTAACTAGTTTATAATTACAACTTTACATCAATTTTTTAAATGTTGACAAGGATGAAGTATCTAAAAAAATAAAATAAATAATTATAATTTGTAATGTAATCATATTATGATTAATAAAGTTAAAAAAATTAATGTAGTTATAAATATTAAAAGATGCAACTTACGTACTTAACTACTTATATTTCTAAAATGACCCTTTAGTCACCAGTAACTATCATATTCTCCTTTCTAAGTGTAGCATCTACAGAGAAAATAAAAAAAAATAAAAAAAGGGTGCTCATGGGCAGGGCAGGGCAGGGCAACCCCCCTGCCCGGTGCCCAGCCCGAAAAAAGCATGGGCTGCATTTTGCAGCCCGGTGCCCAGCCCTACCCTATATTTATTGGGCTGGGCAGGGCTATTTTTTCGTGGGCTCGGATGGGCATACCGGGCCGCGGGCTTTATGAACACCCTACTGATGAGGTCCACGACAATGCTACAATATATTCTTTAAAAGTTTCATGTTTAGTATGTTTGGAAAGAGTTAGAAACTTTCATGTGGTACCCATAATACCAATACAGAAATATACGCACGTGTTTTGTACATATTTCCACGTGTTTCAAATAAATCAAATTCCCCTACTGATCTAAACCAAACGTTCAGGCCCCTCCCTGTTGGTAAAAAAGAAGAAAAAAGCCTAGCATTTATTAGGTACACGCCTTCTTCTAAACCTTACGTTTGGTATATCTTCTAAACATGTGTAGCCATAAACTGATCTCAAATGTACCCGTGATTTCTCTTCTTTTATTTATTTATATATATATATATATATATTCTCTTTCTTTCACGGGGCTCGACATCACATTAAGTATAATACATTAAAAATATAGAATTAAAGTCTATAACTTTATAAATCGTGGTTTAAATTTTATTTATATCATTTATAGACACGATGTATAATTTAGGTACAAGGATAGGCATCATCACGAGACTAAGAAGGGGTGACTTGGACAAAGGATAAGCTTCTGAACATGTGAGATCATCATGACCTTAATTAAAGTAAGTGCGTGATTGAATATCAGATTAATACTTTAAATATATTATTCAAATCACAACACTCTCCACAGTAAAGCGAGGATGACACACATCATGTCACCGTGCTTTACCCTTAAAATAATGCTATGGCCTTTTGACGAGGAAAAAACACTATGCCACGTTTGAGATTAAAATAGTTAGAGAGAACCTTTTCTTTCGATAAGTGTATTTAATTTAAATTATATATACGAGAAATTACGTTATAATTTGTAAACATTATAATCATAATTTAAGCTGTAAAATATAAGTGATCGTTAATATAAGAATTAATTAATCAATTTAAATAAATTAAATATAAACTATTTTCACATTTAAATGTTACGTACGATAAGTCGAAGGCCTCCGACACGAACTGTATTGTTAACCGGACTAAGGTCTTCGTCTAAACCCAGAAAGATCCTTAATCTGTTCATTTAACCATTCGGATTTGTTGACTGGTTTCTATATGTGTATATTCCTATCCTACCCTTTTCTTTTTTCTTTTTTTAATTTATTGGCCCTGTATTACCTGTCCTTTCGAGGAATATAATATACATGTTTGCTCAAAAGTAAAAGAGCGTGGGCACAACTGATAATTTAATTATAATAAATATTAGATGCACACCGCACTAAGGCAAACCCAGCAGATTTCAAATGCATGAGTGCAATTAAGTCAAAATTATTATACAAAACAAATATAAATAGCCTTTGCAGAAATGATACTATGGTTGACGATAGAACTACATCAAACCAATCTTGGACTCCTCAGATTTAGTGTATGTTTGGCTTTCACAGAATAGATTATGACTAAAATTACGGTTTGAAATTTTTTTATACAAATAGTTATTTTTATTGAGAATTGATTCTGGGTAAAACCTTAGTTTGAAACCGCGGTTTTGAATAAGCCACTGAAAATAATTTTTTCTTTGAAACATAGGTTTTAGATTATCCAATTACTATTATACCCTTATTTTTTTTTACACCCTCTCTCCTCTCTTTTCTCTGTCATCTCTCCTCTCTCTTCTCTTATTTCTCTTTTTCTCTCTCCTCTCTTTTCTCTCTCCTCTCTCCTCTTTATTCTCTATCATCTTTCATCTCTCTTACTTTTAATCATATCATACCCTTTTTAGCAATTTACCAATATAAAAAGTGATGCTACTACTAATCATCCAAACATCTTTATTCCTAAAATCTATTATACCCAAAATCTATTCTCCAAAATCTATTCTTCCCATAATCTATTCTCCAAAAGCTAATCCAAACACACCCTATATAAGATTTAAAAAAATAGCTTATAAAAAAAAATTATGAACAGCTTATAAAAAATAGATTTTAGAGAAGAGTTTATGAAAAAAAAAAGTGGTTTTGAATAAATAAGTGTTTAGATAGTTATTTTTAGAATAATTTTTTATATTAGTAAATTATTAAAAATAGTATGATTTGATTAAAAATAAAAGAGATGAGAAAGGTAGAGACAAAATAAGAGAGAGGAGAGGGGTAGAGATGAGAAAAGAGAGATAGTGTAAGAAAAAATAAGGATAAGATAGTAATTATATAGTCCATACGTTCTTTTATTGTTAAAAAACTAGTTTTAATAACTTATTTAAAACTATAATTTTATCAAAAAATATTTATGAATAAATATAAATATTTATTTTAAAATTTTTTTAAATTAAAATTTGGGTTAAATTTTTTTTAAAATTATAATTTTAGGTCTTACCAAACAAGCTTTATTCTACCATATATTTATTAATTTAGACATAGCTATAAAATATTAAATTTGAAAGAGAAAATTGAGACAAAAAAAAGTCAGTGAACCAACGTCACTGTCTGCGCGGTGTTGCGCAATGGCCATACCTGCCAAACCCTTATTTCGAGAGTAATAAAGAAACAAGTTGGCAAAAAAATGTTTTTACCAGTTATATAAAAATTAGATGAAGATGTTACTTTGACTATAATATAATGCCGAATTATTTTATTTTTAAATATTATAATTTTTTTAAAAATATTCTCATATAAGTATATATGTTAAGAGATTTTATATTAAAAATAATTTAAATATACATAATTAAATGATATATTTTAATAAAATTAATATATAATTATTATATAATTAATTTTTTTTAATTAAATAAATTTTATATTAAAAATTAGAGATAATATTAAAATAAATAGATATATTTATCTGATCTTAAATATATAATTTATTAAAATAATATTAAAAAATTAGTTAAATTAGTATTATAGTATATTTTTTAAAGTATTATAATTATTTTTTTAATTTTTTTATTATGTAATTTAATTATTATTGATAAAATATAATAAAAATAAATTTTTAAAAAAATAATAAATTTTATATTTAAGATTAAATTTATGTTATATACCTAGGTGTGAGGAATTATTTATTTAAGAAAATGAAACACTTTGCTGCAAAGCGAAAAGCGGAGCATCACCGTTGGATATTTCGCTGGGTTGATTATGACTGTTGGATTCTTGCCAAAACAAGCAAAGTGTACAGAGGAGTCATTTGCCGTTGGTAGGTAAAGACACGGGGCCCACAATTCACGTGGACAATGGCCCACACCACCACGTCATCATAAAAATTCATGGAATCTCCTCTAATCGCCTCTCCACCAATCGCTGTTCTGCTCCCACGTGGGGCGATCGACCCCACAGTCAATGGGCTCGTCTTCGTCTGTGTTCTTTTTACTGTTTAGGTTTCAATATTCGCTATTTTACTGATATACAGTGTAGCTCAAATAATTCCCCCTTCGTTTTGCAGCTCTTTCCATATAAAGCCAACGCCTTCTTCATCTTTTCTTCGTCTGGCTCCTTTTTCTGACCTTTTTCTTCCCCATCTCTCTCTCTTTTCCAGATATTCTGCGCCTCCAACTCAAGATCCTTCTCCGATACGATCTCCATTCATTCCCTCTCCTATATATATGATCTCTCTCTGATATTCCTATCAGAAACAGAGCAACCAATCTGATCAACTTGGAGACCCCATGGAAAACTGCTCATCCCCTGCTTCTTATATCCGATTGGTTAGTTCTATCTTCGATTAATTCATCGGTTCTTTCTTTCGGTTAAGTTGATGACTATTAGCGAAAGGGCCGAACTGATCAGACGCATATGTTACAGGTGCACCGTCTAATTGAGGAATGCATCCTATTCAACATGAGCAAGGAAGAGTGCATGGAAGCTCTCTCCAAACACGCCAATATCAAACCAGTCATTACCTCTACCGGTAATTACTCACTACTCAGACCTGTTTTTTCCTTTATTTCTATGTCACATAATCATAAGTATGCAAGTGTATATACACGTTAGTATATATTGTGGAGGTGTATATCATTGAGATTATTTCTTGTTGGGTTGAAAAATATAAAAAATGAATATGATGTAATGATTATGTAATACGTGGGATAATAAATAAATGACGACCCACGTGCATGCATGGGGTGTGGGCAGTGTGGAAGGAATTGGAGAAAGAGAACAAGGAGTTCTTCGAGACATACACGAGAAACAGAGCAGAGGGTTGCAGAGACAGAGACAATGGATCTTCTTCCTCCTCTTCCTCTTCCTCCTCGCGCGGAGTTTAGGTTTCAGACGCAAACAACCTTAGTCGTTGAAACAAATAATTCAGGGCCGACACGCACCACCTGATTCTTGACTAGTAGGGATATTTCCGTAATAACGCCCCTGCCAACTAGCTCCCAACATTTTTCTCTTCTTCAGAAAATATTTAAAAAAAGAGGACGAAACGTCGTCGTAGTGGTCGGTCCAAGAGTAGAAGAGGGAACGCTACATTGACGGGGTAGAATGACATGGCGTAAACGCGTGTAGATGTGAAGGGTATTGTTTGTCCAACGGTAGAAGCGTGGATATTGTGACGGGGGTGTCGCGTGGTGCGCGCGCGCGTGTATGTGTTGTGCGTGTGGTTGTGTGTGTAGTTCACACTGGTGAATGAATGGTGATGGCAGTGACTTGTATTGTTTTGTAAGGGACCGAGTTGGCTCGGTATGGATCGGCTCAGCTTAATTATGTGCGTGTTTCGTAATGTATTTTTGGAAATGTATAATGACTCTTGGGACCATACCCGTGTTTCATATATCTGGGGCTCCTCCCTCTGCCTCTCGCTCTCTGGTCCCGGATTAATGACCATGTCTTAATCGTTTACCTCCTTGTTTGATTTCTCGTGATAAACACTGCTATTTTTTCGTTCTTTTACAAAATATAGTATTATTCAATTCATTTTTCCAATAGAAATACTGCTATCCTCTCTGCGCGCGCGCGTAGATATTGCTATTGATTTGACTTCTCAATCTTGCATGCATGGATCATAATTTAAAAGCTGCTATTCTCTGCGAATAATAATATCCCATTATATTGGTCGCCTCATATCCTTCGTTTGTTCGAGAGAGTTGTCACCTGCCAATGGGTTTCCATTATTATCGGAAAGTTTTCCCAGCCTACAGAGTTTGTTATGCCTGATTTAAACTGATATTCTGCTCCATTTTCTTCTCCTCTCTTTTTTTCCCCTTGAGAAGGTTAATCTTTTAGTGTATATACCTTTATACTCTGTTTAGACTCGGGCTGGATAAGTTAGTTTTTAAATTTAAACATGATGCAGTTCAATTTTTATAATTTTTACTTAATTTTGTAACTTAATCATCTAATTTTTAGTCAATGCGCAGCCCAATCTTTATAATTAATTAATTATATTATATATTTAAAAAAAACATTTATATATTTCGTAAAATTTAGAGATACTAGAATTTTAAATAGTTAAAATCGTATAAGACAAACTAACAAACTGTTAGTTGATATAGTAAGCGACTTCATCTCGTAAAAAAAAAAGCATACATTCACATATTAGAAAACAAAATTGTTAGGACAAGTAAAACTGTTTATGCTATAATCTTAAAAAAGGATAAAGATACATTTTACTAAATTAGAAAATCATTAATTTTTCTTCTTCTTTTTTTTTTTCACTTCTTATAAGCAATTTGGTAATAGATAATCAAATGTGGACACGCATGCATGTGTAACTGAAGACTCTACATCATATATGAATGATTAACGCAATAAACGGAAGCACGTCTAGTTTATTATGCAATATATAAATATCAACAATATATATGTGATATAAAAAATGAATAAATTATCCCATTACTCTGGATATGACATGGTTCTTTATGAAAAAAAACACCTGCGTGGTTAGCTTTATACTCTACGGCACTTTTTTTTATTAATATTATTATCATTTTACTTTAATAAAAAATATCGTATTAAATATATAAAGTTATATATTTAAGTCTTCTCTTTTTTATTTTTTATTTATTATGTATATTTAAGTTCTAGGGAAAATGACAGAAAAAGCCCACCTGAATTTCAGAAAGACAAATTGGGCCTCCCAATATTAAAAAAGACAGATTGGGCAGGAGACTCAATCTGTCTTTTCTAAATTGTTGGCCAAAGACCAAATTAGCCCTCTGAAAAATGAAGGAAAAGGCTGACATTCGACGTATCTCACTCTCAAACACGCATATCAGCCCGAGAGAGAGGATCTGAGTCATTGGAGCGGAAATTTGGCGACGCCATTGCAGCACGACGAAGCAGCAATCCAGCACCATCAAAGCCTAATTCCCCGACCACAAAAGATTGCCGGACGCCGTTATTATCGAGGATTGTCATCGTCGAAGGTCAGTTTGCGTTTAGGAAGATTAGGGTTTAGTGATTAGGTAAGACGCCTTGCTGGGAACCTTTCGTTTTTTTCACATCTGTCGCTGCAGACTACTTGAACACTCTTAATCCACATTTGGGATTCTACGGTCTTCTGTTCGGTTTATCCTGCAGCATAAAGGTGTAATTTTTGTGTGTTCTGTTCGTTGAAGGTGAAGTTTTTCTGTTGTTGTTGTTAAGTTCTTTACCTGAAACGGTTATCTAAATCCCTTTCTGTTCTGTTTATCCTTCTGAAATTTAGTGTATTTGTTGTTGGCTGATTTAATATAACTACCCATTCATGTAGGATTTGAGTTCGGTTATGTTGATGCTGAAAATGAAGCTACGGGACCTGAAGCTCTTGATCCCTCTCTTCCCTTTTCTCATACTTTTTCGTGTTATATTCATTGTTTCAATGCTTATTATCCATCTCTCTTTCTTTTTCCTTGTATGTATATTTTATAGATGGACCCCTGTGTAACCCTGTCTCTGATATCCCATCTTGGGCAATAAAAAAACCGTCACCTCCCTAGTATCTTTCAACTTTAGCTACCTGGCTAGTTTACCCGTCTGTGTTATGAACATCCTTAGGTCTCAGAGCAGTTGGGGTACTCAATACTGGAAAGATCCGTCGTTTGTCAATCTGTTAGAGCTTATGCTTTGCAATTGTTAAAATCAGAAATGGGTGGTGATTTTATATTTGAAGTTGTGGGATTCATCTTAAGAATTTGTCTTTCAATCAGCTTTACTTGCTTTAAATAAAGCCCAAAAAATGGGGTTTACTCCTTGTTAGAGCTTATTAATTCGTATTTACTTGCTTTAAATATTGCTACACCTGTTTATGCAACTTACCATGTACTGGTTGTTTTTTAGCAGGAAAAAATGGCGTTTCAAGGAGGGACAAGCAAACAAGTGAGGAATCCGTACATTCTCTTTCGCAATGAATTCATCCGTTCGGGCAGGAAGTTCAAGAACATGAATGAACAAGCTAAGGAGGCAGCATTGGCCTGAAAGGACTTGTCAGCTGATGATCAGAAGTGGTATAGAGAACAGTTGCAGAGTTCAAATGCTGATCAGAAGAGGGAGAAGAAACTGATGGAGAATGAGGTTGCTTTCAATACTCGGTGTTCACCCCGTCAACTGAAGGCACTGATGGATTTTGTCAACAAAGATGAAGGCTTAGTGGCGAGGGTGAAAACTTTAGGGTTCCACAACTTGCTTGACGTTGGAACGACAAGACTCCCCCGAAACTTGTTGGCCTCATTGATTCAGTCATATGATCCCCCAACTAATCAATTTAGAATTAGGGGGAAGACAAGAGGAATAGGAGCTAAAGATGTTCACCAGTTACTTGGTGTACCTTGCAATGGGGAGGACATAAGAATAGATGTTGATGATGACGATGAGATGTTCAAGACGTTAAAGACTCAGTATGGTAAAGTGTCATATACCAAAATACTTGCATATATAAAATCTGGTCAGCAAACAGATAAATTCGAGTTACTGTTTATGATGTATGTGTTTGGGACATTTTTGGCTCCTAGTGCGAGCACAATGGTGAGTGAGAAGCTGTTGAAGGTTATCACATTCACCATGAGTGGATTTCAGCGGTTTAATTAGTCCCAATACATCATAAATATTTTATGGAAAGAGATGGCGGTTTATGTCAATTCTCTTAGAAAGAGTAAGGGAGGGAGGTGCAACATGGGAGGCTGCATTTACCTACTGTTGGTATGTGTTTATTGTTTATGCTTGTTCCTAGTTCCCTTTATTGAAAATGTTCCAGCTTATGTTGTTGCTGTTGCAGTTATATTTTGGAGAGCATTTTGCATTGCTAAAAGCTGGACAGCATGAGTCCACCAAACCTATGCATTTTTGGACGGATGAGAGGTTGAAGGAAATGGTAAGGATTGAGAGGGAGAGCTACATGGGAATTCTCTATTCTGAAGCTCGTACTGAAGTGAGGGAGGGGAAGGAGGCTACAACAATCCATTTAGACCCGGTATGTGTTATGATTTGTTAGTTTAATGTTACAGTACTGAGTTAAGCCTTTGACTACGTTCTGATTGTGTTATGCAGGAGTTGAAGGAGTTGCATTCACGATTGGTGGGTGCAATTGAAGAGAGCAGTCTTAGGCTTATCAATGTTGTTGAGAAAGAGCTGCTAAAGGTACAGCTCCATAGACATGGGAAGCGTCACAGAGCAGATCAACTAACCATTGAACAAGGAAGTGAAGGAGAAGAGGATTCTTTTCCACATGAGGATGAAAGGAAAGGAGACGAAGAAGGAGAAGTTGCTGAGAAGGGAGAAGGAGAAGGACATAGAAGTGGTGAGGGACATATAGAAGAAGAGGCTGGTCAGAAAGGACAAGTGAGTGATGATGGCCCCATCTCTGTCTCTATACATTCTGAAGGCCACATAATGGATGAGGCGGAAGTGTTAGAGGAATTACAACTTGGAAGATCAAAACGCCAAAAGAGACCTGCCGCTTCAGTAATGTCTCCGTGGTGCTGACGAAGGGAAATGAGAGGAAAAAGATGGCGGCTTCTGCGAAAGATGTATTTTTCACAATGATAAGTCGCATGTGTTCACGTGAGGAGAGTCAACAGTAAGTTTTCGCGTGTTAAGTCCCTTCTGTTGGCTTTTCTGATTTGCTATCCACTTGTTGCTAACGACAAAATTACAGGGTTTTGGTCAACATAATGGACGAAGATATCAGCCGCGATCAACTCTACACACTTGGTGGAATTCAAAAAATAAGTAACAGAGTAAGTGTACAACAACTGATCTTATTTTTGAGTGAAGTGCGGGATTTGAATGGTTGCTGAATAGAAGATGCTCTTCTTGCTGCTTCATACAGGTTATGTCAGTGGTGTGTAAGACATTAATGGCTGATATGAAAAAGAAAGGACCAGTGAGGCGACACCTGTTCGACGCTGACTTCATGGTGAGCTTCTTCTCACTGCAGTTTTTGCTGTGCAAATGCTGAGTTAGTAACCTTCAATATATTTTGCAGACGATTATGGCATCTAACCCCATCACTTGGAACGTTAATTCGAGGAAGAAGCAACTGATGCCTGAACATGTTGGTTACAACTTGGCCGACTGTGATTTGATTATTGGACCTACACTTGTCGGGGCACATTGGTTCTGTCTTGCATTAGAGCCGAGGACAATGAACTTCTATATATTGGATTTGTTGGTCGAGAACGTTTTCAGTAAGAAGAGAAAGAAGGCGAGTGCAAAGGGGAACGAGATGACATTTGTTGTCAAAGCATGCGTAAGTGCCTTATTCAGCCCTTACATCTACATAACGGTTATGACTGTAATGGCTAACCTATGCATTTATCTTCTGTGCAGAGAGACAGGTTTTATGATATCATTGAGTTGGTTAAACCCAACCTCCTCGGGAAGGGAAAAAAAGATAAAGGGTAAAATTATTTGGCCCCAAGTTCCTCTACAAAACAATTTGTAAGTCATTGAATTAGTTGCTGTTAAGAAGTGTACGTGGTTAATTGGTACAAGTTGGTCATTTCGTTGTTATCATTGTCTATGCAGGGGAGATTGTGGGGTGCATGTACTCATTTGGTTGACAACATAGGAGCCCAATGTTGCACTTGACTATGATGATGAACACGTTGCAGAGTTTAGACGCAACTTATTGTGGTGGCTAGTAAATCACGAGCTAAACTCAAGTCGGGAATTTGCGTTAAGCTTACTTCCAGAAAGCAAGAGTGCAAGGAAGACCAAATTATGTTTAAATGGTTGTAATGACTGTGTACATACTTACTATTAAGGACTGGTGACATTAGGCAAACACACTCCCCTGTACGACGGTTGGAGTATTAACCTTGTAATGAGCATGATAAAATTTTGTAACCACTATGTACATACTTTATGTCAATGGTAATCAGCTATGTTTTATTCCCCTATGGTGTTTGGCAGGGCCCCGATGTCATTTGCAACTTCCCTAATGTTGGTTTGCAACTTCCCCAATGTGTTTGCAACTTTGACAATAGGGTTTGCAACTTTCCCAATGATATTTGCATATTTGACAATGGGGTTTGCAACTTTCCTAATGGGGTCGCAACTTGGCCAAAGGGATTTGCAACTTAACGAATGGGATTTTATAATTGACAATGGGGTTTGCAACTTTCCCAATGATATTTGCATATTTGACAATGGGGTTTGCAACTTTCCTAATGGGGTCGCAACTTGGCCAAAGGGATTTGCAACTTAACGAATGGGATTTTGTAATTGACAATGGGGTTTGCAACTTTCCCAATGATATTTACAACTTTGACAATGGGGTTTGCAACTTACCCATGGGGTCGCAACTTGGCCAGAGGGATTTGCAACTTAACCATTGGGATTTGCAACCTTCCCAATGGTATTTGCAACTTTGACAATGTGATTTGCAACTTGCCCAATGGTGTTGCAACTTGCCCGCTGTGTTTGCAACTTGCACAATGGGACTTGCAACATTCCCAATGTAGTTGCAAATTTCGTAATGGAATTTGCATCTTTCACAATGGGATTTGCAACTCTCCTCATGGTATGGTAGCTTCCCCGCTGTTTGCAACCTGTCCAGTGGGGTTTGCAACTTACCCAATGGTATTTACAACTTTCAAAATTATATTTGCAACTTCCCAAATGGCGTTTGCAACTTACTAAACGTGATGTGCAGCTTCCACAACGTATGATGCAAAGTTGCAGTCTCCTTTGCAACGCCAGCAATGGTATTGGCAACTTATACAATGGTATTAACAACTTACCTAATAGTGTTTGCAACTTCACTGAAGGCAGTCGCAAAAAATATTCTGCCCATAACACCAGTTACATTACATATGAACAAATGGACAGCAGGCCTTAGTAGCACACTTCACCGTACTGTATGAATGCTTAACGCTATACATCATCTTCCATGCACTATACACTTTGTTCTAATACCCTAAACATCATGGACAAAAAAGTTAAGATAACTACCAAAAAATCATCCGTCATAGGCTAACACACAACTTCACATTGGATTTGGATTTTTGCATGTTCTTCTAGTGTGGCCAGCTTGGTGGCAGGTGCTGCAGTGATATATCTTCTTGTTTTGGAATTGAGATTATGTCCGTTTGGTTCTTGGCCTTCCTGGTGGTCTGGTTGTAAGAGGTGGTGTAAGACACATTTGGTCATCTCTATTTTGGAGGCGATAGTCATTCTGTTGTGGCATGTCAAGTGTGACCACTGGAAGCATGGTCCTTCTATAAATCTTCTGCTGGGAGGTAATCTTGTAGCACTCATCAACATAGTCATATACATTGAGATGCGAAGCCTTAATGGCCATACAAGCGTGTGCACATGGGATGCCTGACATTTGCCACTCCGCACAGCTGCATTCATGTGAACCAAGATTCACATGTAAGGCTCCTTCAGAGGTATGTACACAGACCTGCCCTCCCCCATAAGGTACAGGAGTCATATGCTTAGCAGTAGCCACATTCTCCATCACTTTTGTATTTATGTTTGGACCTACACCATTTTTCCATTACTTGTACCTATTGTTGCTGCGTACATCTTCTTAGCCACTTTCTCGCGATGCTCATGGATCAATTGGGTAATGTTATGGCGTCTCTCTTTGACAATCCACGCGTTGAAAGACTCAGCAACATTTGTCGTTATATTATCCCACCGTTTAAATGGAAACTTGTTGAGTGCCCACTTGTCTACGTCACCATGATTGACAACCCACTCATATAACTGCACATTGAAAGCTCTCATGTTTTCCATTGCTTTGTCAAAATCAGTGTCAAGCCTTGCAAATGCAATATCATCAAGCAACTTTAGTCCATCGTCCCTTGCTTGTCCACTCATCTTTCTCTTACCTTTGTTTAGTTTAATCATCTGTGTGCTGAAGTTCTCCTTGACATGCCTATAACAGTATGCATGGATGTCCCTTCCAAATATTGCTTCGACAGCACCGGCTATTGCCTTGTGACGGTCAGACACAATTGTCACTTGCATAGACCCAACTATTCGTTTAATCATGTAAAGAAACCATGTACAGTCCTCTAATGTCTCTCCCTTCACAATTGCGAATACAAATGGAAACAATTCATTGTCTGCATCGTAAGCACTAGCTGCCAACAACGTCCCCTTGTAGGGTCCACTTAAATGAGTTCCGTCAATGTACAAGACATATCTACAACCAGCTACGAACCCTTCTATACAACATCCATACTCTATGAATACACGCTCAAATGTGTTCCCACTAGCCACCCATTCAGCCACAGTTTTGTTATCACTTTCCTTCAACCGTTCACATATCCATGGTATTAACATATAAGACTGATCAGGTCTGCCATGTATGTCCTCCAATGCTTTTTCTTTAGCCCTATATGCTTGCTTATATGTTAACTTCACGCCATAATCTCTCTCCAAACTCTTTCTTAGTTCATTTGGACGCTTATCTACATGATCCCTCACCTCATCAATTATAATTGCTGATGTCAAGGTAGCACTTCCACCATGTGTCACTTTAAGATTGTCTTGGGCGCTATGAACATGGTCGTTGCTGAATTTCGTCACACGTAGGAAAGGTGTGCTCTTGCCAAGTGCTCTTGCAGTAATACGCCACGGACAACCTTCAACCTTACATTTCACGTACATATTATCCTTATAATTGTTTACATATTTGTACTCAAACCGATGCGCAATACTGAACTTGTGCAATGCCTTCTTAAATGTGTCCACATTTGCAAAAATCTGCATCCCTCCAAGCAACTCTTTCTTCCATTTTACAGAGTTCATGCAAGCCATTGATGTTTGTGACCTTTGTACTCCATATGGTATGCTTAAATTAACTTCTCTACCACCCTTACTAGTCATAGCTCCAGCAGTAGTTTGCTCAGATAGGGTCTCCAAATTGTTACCCTCGCTCCACAAAGAGGGGTACATTTGTTCTGACACTCCAAGCAAATCCTCAACACTGTCAGCAAGAAAACATGTTTAGCAAAAACATTAACACAATCAAACAACTAAGGACTTCCATAAATAACCACAACAAATTTCACTTACATATCTGGATCATCCCTTTGTTCTGGTATATTATCATTTACTCTAACTGCTACATAAACATGTGCACTGTTGTCATTAAACTGAAACAGATTATAAACTTCACTATCATCATTGAGATCTAGTAATATGTTCTCATCAAACTTCACTGTATATTTCATGACACAAGTATTCTCATTTATACCAAACCATCCACCTATCATTACCCTCAATTCTTCCAGTTTCATCCCCTCCTTTATCGATTTTACCTTCACATTTGCACGCATGCAACTTCCTAAAGTACAATTATTAGTTTTATTATTTGGTTGCCGCCGTCAAGTACAATTATTAATTGTCCAGTTCGTTTCAAGATGAAGTACAATTATTAACATCGTATCCATGCCAAGGGAAGAGATCCAATCCAATCCCGTTCCCCCAAGGATTTAGTCCGTCTTAAGAAACAGCGTTAGGGATTTAGTCTATCTTATCCAGCGAATCTCAATCGTTGCCTTAAGAGTGCGTTTTATTTACGATATGTCAAAAATATATTTGTAACACTAAAATTTAATTATTATAACAGAAATTATGTTTATACACAATTTTTTCAAAAGTTTGCTTTATAAACTGAAAAGTGGGTTAGATTATATAAGTCAAAAGTATTTTTAAATGCATAATTGGTAAAGAAAAGTATAAATTGACGTGTAATATTTCTTATATTAAAAAATATATAAAAATGACATATTAAAGATGTATGAGTAATGTAAAATTAGATATATTGAATAAGAAGTTTTTTTTATATATATATAAAAAGTTTTTTTAATGACCAAAAGTTTAGATAGGCTCAGCATCTGTCTCTCACTAAAGTCAGGGTACCGCCCTAGATCTCAGAGGATGCTTACAGGGAATTTATGATATCCCCTATCAAAGAAATTATCACAACGACAGCGATAATTGAACTCATGTCTTTATGGGACACGAGTCAGTTCCTTACTATTTGTGTCAACTTGCATTAGGTATATATAAGATTTTTTTTATATACAACTATACATAAAAAGTTTTTTTTATATAAAAATTAAAAAAAAATTAGGCTCATCTGAACAAGATGAAATCTCTTTTTTTTTGATAAATTATAAGAGGGGCAGGGAGGTTGCTTCTTCCCTTCCCAAGCCCTCAAGCCACAAGACTTTGATAGGGCTGAGCTTTCTCGGCCACCTTATAAAATCCAGGCCCACTAAATTCATACTACTCCACAAATGATCAAAGCTAAAGAATGGGCTATATTGGTTTTTTTTTTTATACGAGAAAAATTAGTTTGAAAATTTTCTTAATAAATAATAAGCACTCCTTAATATAAAAGTTCCATTTGTCGTTGCACTCCAAAACATAAAATCTAGTACAACATCAACTCTTGGTGGGCCCATTGTGATGGTCTGCAATTTTGAATTCAATAAGGTTGAACTAACAAATGGGGTTAGTCCGAGTGGTAAGCGGCTCGGTATCGTTTAAGCGAGGTCTCGAGTTCGAGCCTTGACGTACGTAGAAAATTCCCGTTGGGAGACTCACCCACCATAGCCAGGTGCGCGACGCAGGTCGGATCCGGATGTAGTCGGGGCAAAGCTCTAGTGAACCGGGTGGGCAACAAAAAAAAAGTTGAACTATAATCAGATGCTAAAAATATGTCGTTGAGGAATTGCATAGGAGACACTTATAACTTAATATTTCTATAGATTTAGAAGACGACCCGGTTGGATACAGATACACCATGGATATAGAGAGCAAGACATAGTGACTAATACTTTAGCGAAGAATGGATTGATAAGCACTTCTTTGATAGACATGTATCTGAGATTGAATTCCCCATAGCTTAGTTTAGTATTTTGTTTTTAGGGCGGTAACTCTCTCTTTTGTAAAAAAGAAAAGAAAAGAAAAAGAAACAGTAATGCCTTGTGTGGCCTTTTTTTATGACCTTCATGAGCTTTTGGGAAACCCCCAAAATCAATTTAAAAGTACTCGAAAAAAACTATTCTCACATATTTATATGATTCAATATAAATTATTTAAAATAATTTAAACACACAAAATTAAAGTGATGTGATATCATTTTACTCACAAAAAAAGAGAGTCCATTTTAATTTTTTTAAAAGTTACACATCTCTATCAAAGTTCAAAAGTGATGATAAAATTTAAATTAAATTATTTATATTCATTATGTGAAAACTTTCAATATCATTTTTTTATTTTAATTTTTTTAATATTTTTATTTAATTTAAATATATAAAAAAAATATTCGACAAAATTTAATTAGAGTATTTGACGTAATAAATCTAGGATATAAGTATTGTAAGAAAAGCTACATAGAGAAGGCGAAACGACATCGTTGCTCAATTCATCCCTCACCCACCTCTCTCCTCAGGGCAGGGTCAGGGGTTTAGAACATCTCCTTTCGTTAATGCCATTTGCAGTCTAGAATCAGGGTTTTAGGCTGCCCTATCTTCGCCACTTCTCCCTCCTTCCCTCAGAGACCTCACACTATGGAGTCTCTGTCTAGATTGCACCACTGTGCTCAACCATTGCACATATCAACTTCTCACCACCGTTCGTCCTTTCCAACCCATTTTTCTTCGGTTTCCTTCAGGGCGCTACCACCACCGGCTTCGCCACTCCAATTTCCTTCTGCGCCCATCCGCTTATCACCTCTCAGAGCCTCTTCCTCATCCTCATCTTCACCCACTGATCCCTCATTTCATAAGTCCGGACCCATTCTGACCCGTCTGCTCCAAACCCTAAATCCCCTTCTGTCACCTGTTGTCGAAACTGCTTGCATCGTTGTAGCCGCGTCTGCATTTTTCTTCATGCGTTTTCAGCACATGCCTGCTATTGCTGCTCCGGTGGCGTCACCCACGGAGGAGTCCTCCCGAGAGTCGATGGATAGACTTTCGTTTGAAGAAAAGGAGAGGACTATTGAAGAGCAATTGATGGACAACCCCAATAACGTCGAAGCTCTTCGGTCTCTCATGGAGCTTAAAATCAGAGCGCATAAAACTGAGGAGGCTGTTCAGGTCATTGACCGTTTGATTGAACTTGAACCCCAGGACTCTGAGTGGCCGCTTATGAAAGCTCATATGTATATCTATAACGGTGATTACCAGTTATCCAAAAGTTTGTTCGAAGACATTCTGAATAAAGATCCATATCGTTTTGAAGCTTATCACGGCCTTGCAATGGCTACGTCGGAATCGAATGAGCCATTGAACGATTTGGTGAAGAGGGTTGAAAAAGCGGTGGAGTTTTGCAAGAAGGAAAAGAGGAACTCAGATGTCAGAGACTTGAAGCTATTACTTGCGCAGATTAAAGTCATGGAGGGATCCTTTACTGAGGCTCTAAAGGCCTATCAGGCACTTGTCAAGGAAGAACCAAGAGATTTCAGGCCGTACTTATGTCAGGGCATCATATATACCCTGTTGGGAAAGAAAGATGAAGCGGAGAAACAATTTGAGAAGTTCCGGAGGCTCGTACCTAAGAATCACCCTTACAAGGAGTATTTTCAGGATAACATGTTCGCAACCAAGTTTTTCGCGCAGAAGTTTGAGAGGGACGGAGCTGGAACAAGGAGCTGAGAAATATGGTGCACTGAATTTTTTCCCTATACAACAATGAACGCGTTCATAAAAAGGTTGTCCAGCACCTTTCCTTTTTTTCGTAGAAATTTTGATTTCTCTTGCGACTCTTTCCTTTTGTCTTGTTGAATGCTTTGGATAATGGATGCTGACCCCATTCATCATTTAGACCACCTCTTAGCCCTCTAACGGGGTTTGAGAATAAGTGCTTGTCTTTCTCTCTAGTGGATATATAGAACTGTTAGGACTTGGGGGGTCAGTGAAACTTTTTTTTTTGAACGAATGAATCACATCTATTGAATCATGTTAGTCTTTATATTATCCCTTTTGCTTCCTACCTACTTCTGTAATATGGATCTCATTTTATCTCTAATTTCTTGTCAGCAGAGCATGTATGCATCGCTTTCATCCCCACTTGCCATGCTTTATTAAGATGATGATGAGATTATATTCCTGATTGAGTGCGAAGATGCAAATTCTGGAAATGCTAAACCCATTGAATCTTACGAAAGACATGCAATGTAGTTTTTGAGTCATGGATGGTGTTGCTGGAGAAAAACATGACGATAACTTTTTTTCCTTTGGTTGAAATTTGCAAGTTTCTTTGCATTCTACAGTGTATGTTATAATTACATACAACATGAATAGTGTTGTTGAAGAAAATATCTTTTGGTGGAGAGATACCATCGGAAATGGGACTCTGATACAAGTGCATCGTTTTCTGTTTTTTATTGGCTGAGTTCTGAATAGCGAATGTGAATTCAGTGATCCTGTAGCCTTTAATGCATGTCTATGAGTCTTGATCCTACTGAAGAATCAGAGGGACACGTTGAAGGTTCCACTTTGTTTTAGTAAAATTCACATCTGTTCCTGTTGCCTTAGAATTTTGTTAGTATTTTACTTATGGTCTAGTCCCTTCTTTTAAGGGACAATTGCACCCCCCCCCCCCAATCCATTACAATCCTTTCCATAGGATAAGAGAACTCACAAACCTATGTTTGAAGTTTGGACCAGCAACCTCCTCTTTTTGGGGAGGTGCTTGATGCCATTGTGTCACTAAGCCACTTTCATATTGTAAGCGTCATTCTAAAGCCCAAATGAACTGAAGAGAATCCCTATGATTGCAAAAATTGTTGGATCAGGGGAATATTGTAAAATCTAATTAGTTGTCCCAATTGAGGGGTCTGTTTTTTTTTGGTATCTAACTGGGTCATATTTATGTATTGTCTAGCCTAATTTAAAGTAGATCTCTTAAAGATATTTTTTTATATTAACATAGATTTAAATTCTAGAATTTATGTTTAAATAATTAAAGTTTCTTTACTTGAACTAAATGCCTGTTCTTTAGGATATTTTCCTTCCACTTAGACTAAGCCCATTGATTGAGGTGTCACTTTTTGCCAAAAAAAGAGTTTTTTTGCACTTCCCATTGCCGCTAAACTTGCCATCCAACGCCCCACCTGGGGTCCTTTTCTATAATCAAACGCATGCCTTGGACAACTTATTCTCACTGCATACTTATCTTCATGTATTTCTTGCAGCAATCCCAACCAACTTTACTACCAAATATATTGATATCAATATCGATATATTAATTCAATATACAGCGATATAAAATCTAGATAGCAAATAAGTATATTGAAAAATTATGATTAATATGACTTATTTTCAAATTTTATATATATTATATAAGGGTACCTCTTTTTAGTTCTGCTATAATTTCTTACAACCAATCAATATTATGAGAGCCCTATATTGCTTTGGAGTAAAACTATAGTTTTGATAAAAAAAGAAGTAATGAAACATTATTTTTTCTAAAAACGATTGAAAACCGTGTTTTGGGGGGGGGGGGGATCGTGATTTTCCTTAAGTCTAAAATTTTATTTTTTTCAGAAGTTATTTTTGACAAAAGTCATTTATATTATTTTTTTCTATAAACTATTTTCTAAAGATTAATTCAAATATATGGTTGAAACAAGATCGCCAAAACAAAATTTTAGAGTAGACATTATCTCGTACGCCGAATAATCACAACTATACCATATAATTTATGTTTTGTATGATATCTTTGACACATGAATAATATCAATTTTTCTAAGTTATACTATTATATATTGATATTGATTTTTTTAGCCAAAATATATTATTAAATTACCTCGTTTTAACCTTTAATATCTTTTTTGAGTAATATTTAACAATTAGTTAAAAAAATTATCATATCAAATCCAACAGTTAATACTTGTAATACTTAACTGATATTTTATAAGATGGGTATCAATTGATGTTTCACAGTTAAGGTGTTATTTATTATATTTAATTCTTTTAATCTTTATATCTTTATTGAGATTCTATTTATTTTAAATTATTTATGAATGATTATTGTTCTATTAATTAAACTTAGGCGTATTCTATAAATTAGAGGATATAAAATCTAATGATTTTTATTTATTAGATACTGAATGCTGATACAATCAAAGAGATATTACAGTTTTTTAAGGGATTCAAAATTTATGTAAGAAATATATTAACTTTGTTTGCAACAAGCATTGTGGGGAGTGAATTAAAGTCATTTGTTACAAAAAAAAAACAGTCATTACATTATTTAATATTTTGATTAAATAATATTCTAACCCAAATACTTGTGGGCGAGAAATATTGTGCAACCTGGGTTTATTTTTCTCGCCTCTTTATACTAAAGACTTTTTGATATTTACTTCCCCAACAAATATCTTGTTAGTTAAAAAAAGAAGAAGAAAAGAACTCAAACTCTGGCAGGTTACAATTGCAAATATTAGAGTAATTAACTACAGAAATTTTGCTGCCGATAAAATATGAGACATTTGGAGCGTCTAATAAATGTCAACGGAACGTCTTGATCCGTGAAGAAACCAAATTGGCACTCTGGTTCGTAGTAGAACAAAATATGAGACAATGGAAAAGCCCTAAAGAACATAAGCATCAAGTATTTGAATATAATTGACGGTGTAAATCCATGTAAGTGGAATAAAGCAATCGATTTTTGGCACGACCTCTATGAAGGTTGGCATATTTGCAGAAATACCTGAGATTAGCAATACTACAATACCCAATCATCTGTCCCAGAAACAAAAACAACCAATTGGCGGATTTCTTGTTGGAAATAAGAGGTTCGACACAATTGCTTGGGCCACAAAGCTTACAGTCCAACTCCTCAGGATTGCCCCACTTTTTCGGTGCTCGATCGTGCATTTTCTCCTCTGTCTCGGCTATGAAATTAGCAACCTCTGAGAACTTGGTTTGCAAATCGTACTCAACCTCGTACTTCTCTTCGCACTCCTTGCAACGAATGTCGCCACTGATCACAGTAATATTCTGGGACAATAATTCCTCCATGCTTTAAACTTTGGCCCGTCTTGATTTAGCCCACGGATATGGGGGCTCTATTGATGTCTCCTTGTGTTTTTTACGACAACGTCTCGCACCGGACGGACCAGCTTGGCCTTCTGATGGTGATGAAGGAGTCGCTTCTGGTGGCGCTTGTAACTGCTGTTCGGGTGGTTGTGAAGAAGCATATAGCACCGTCGTTTAGTACTTGTATAAGCATATTGTGATATGATTTTGGATTATTGAATAATTAAAATATTTAAGTTTAGAGTTAATGAAGCAAGAGAATTCAAATTAAAAGTATGATACACACATGTATATGTACATAAAGCCCTGAATGAAAGATTATTTCCCTCTCTTACGAATCTTTTTGTTTCTTGAGCAACCTCTTACGAATCTTAAATAATAGAAATAGAAACCGTGAAATAGAAGATAGGTGGAGAAAATTGAGAAGATGGAGAGTATTTAAATATTTGGATGAAAGTGAAAAACAAAAAACAAAGGGAGAGAAAATTGTTGGATATATTTTATATTTATTTAGATATTGTGATATGATTTTAGGTAATTAAATAATTAGAATATATCTCTTCAATGATCCATCCTTAAATCAATCGACTCGGTTTAAGTTCAGAGTCAATTAAGCAAGAAAATTCTAATTGAAACTATGATACACAAATGTATATGTGCATCAAGGGGCAAATTAGGATAATAATATTTACTATAAAGGATCTTAAAAATTATAATTATTCAGAAGGACTACAAATTAAAATATAATTATACAAGTACTAAATTACCCTTTCCCAACTCGCTTTATTCCCTCCAGTCATTCTAGTTGTTCTCTGTTCTCATCTGGCAACCCAGACTCCATCGTGTTCGTGGTGCTCGCCAAAGGGGCTTTTCCGGTTTCAAGATATATGCTTGAAGAGGGTAGTAGTTGTTTGCTAATCCAATTTATTTGCTAATCCGCTGTAACATGTGTTTGTTGACCCGAGCGATCATATGCAGAATCTTCGTCTGGAAAACACCCTAGTGATGGTTTTGATGATCTTTAGGATAGTATCTCTACAAGTGGAATTTCCAGATTTTAATTCTGATGATGCAAGCACAGATGCATCTTGATCAAGTTGCAAGCTATAGTTGCCTTGATATTGTTATCACGAAGGAAGACTTAGCCCTAACTTTAGATCGTGGTAAACCCAATCTTTTCTAAAAATTGATGTAACAAAAAAAAAATGTAAAAATAAACTAAACACTGCATATATAAGCTTTTAGCTATCATCTTCTGGGCAATGGCTCAACCTTCTTTTTTGCACTTACTTATTTGTCACATTTACAATGAATTGGTTGAAAAATAAGAGTGAGTTCTTTCCTTTAAATTTGAAATAGGTTAAAATTACTTGAGATTCATTCATTTTTACCTCTTATATATACTGTAAAAAGAGTTGAAGAAGCTACCCATAGTTGCAGACTCTGCTACTAAATTATCCAATGCCTACTGATTTCAGATATAGCAGTGGGAAACTAACGCTTATTGCTTTTGTTTTTTCTTAACAAGCAGAAACAATATATGATGGTGGGAAACAGGAACAAACATAAAAATATGTCAAATATATCTTATAACAATAACCAAAAGATAAGACGCCTAGAAGAGAGACATAAATGAAATTATGAGCAAATAATCATGTTATCTCGAACGACGGATTCTAGCTAGCAGCTGTTGTTGCTGCCAAAGAACCTTAGCTTCTGATGAAAAGCTTTTATCATCAAACCAGTTACCAGTAGAAGGAAGGAAGACACTTATTATGAATCTGCCTTTGTCATGAAGAGTGTGTTTTTCTTCTATCCTTCATCTCAATGGGTCAAAGCTGCTGGTTTAGACTGGGTTCTTCAATCATGTGTTAACGAGTGCAACAGCTTATGGGAATGGGGTAATTTGAATTGATATCTGTTAGTTACTAACAGTTAAACACTTAATGCGGTTAGAGAAAACATAGGAAGTTTGGCTAGGGACAATTACTTTTTTTAATTTTATACTTTTGTATTAGGTCTTTCTAAATAATTACTATTTTTATGATCATTTTTAATAAAATATTAATTTCCTTCGGTCTATTATTCTAATTTTCCCTACATAAAGCCCTGAATAAAAATTATTTCCCTCTTAAGGAATCTTACAAACAGAAGAGTTTGGATGTTAACCGTTGGAGTAAATTATCATAAGTGGAGAAAAGTGGGCATGTTTGATTGAGATTGCAAGATCCAATCATTCATCCCACGATTTCAGAGTGTGTGGCTTGAATTGGATTAAAGAAAAGGAAAATAAAATTAGGAAGCCCATTCAAACTCCGACATAATATTTTCTTTAAGGAACAGTCTTTCCAGCTACAGGAAAAGAGACCTACAATATCAACTTTCCTACCTCGTTAGAGCTTTCCATGATCCAAATACATTAATTAAATCACTACCTAATCCACATTAAAAATCTTATTCAACACCATATTATTAATCTCACTTCCTAATTTCAGTTGTACCAGAAGCTGTTGGTGTTGCAGGTACTGGCCAGAATTGTGCATTCTTCACCTTCGACACACTTGCCAATACACTCAATGGAGTCACGTCTCCAACTATTGTCACCTTTTTCGCAGCAAAATCTATGTTGAACGACGTAACTCCTGCCAAAATCGTCAGAAAATGATTGAACCTTTTGTTATCAAATATCAAGAGAATGAATGATGTTCTTGCCAAAAATAAGTCGTGGGGCCAAGAAAGTTGAAAGATAAACTTGATGACTAGCTGACCTTCCATTCTGGAGAGATGTTTCCTGAGTTTTCCTTCACAACCTCTGCAGTGCAGAGAAACCCTCAATACCACCACCTGCAAAAAAGATCCATACAGATATATATACCATTACCCTGAAATGGAGAATCCTAAACATACATCGTGGAGATGGCTAACCTGGTCTGAGGAAGCAGGTCTTGAGAGAGAAGACTTAGAGGGTTTAGAAGTATGATTGGTTTCATGCTGATGAACAGATTGAGACTTCTGGTTGTTATCATCAAATGGGGTCAAGGCCAAAACAGGGTCATAGTTGGGCAAGCCATCCAATACGGAAGTCTCAGTAAGCAAATATCTGGAAGAACCTGGAGGAGTGATCAAATCAGGAGGTGGCTTAACACAGCTTCTTCGAAGAACACTTTCAATTGGCTTAGAAGAGTAACTGTTTGTGATATGTTCAGTGAGCCTTCCTGCAGCACTTTTCTTCCTCTGATCATGACCCTTCCTTGAGTTCCTCTTGTTCTCGTCCCTTGTCTTTGAAGAAGATGAGTTCTTCTTGGCCTTCTGGGGTTGCTCCTGAGGTTTTGGATCTTTTGGTGGCAGGGGCGAAGACGAAGGAGAAGCACACGGTGCTCTTCTTGAATCGCTGATAATGGGGTTGTGGCGATCAATGGCTCGGCCACCAAGTTGAACAGATTTAGAAGAGGAAGACGACGAAGACGAGGCTTCATCCATACTAACACATATGGCTGTTGAGGCTTGTGAAGCACAGAAGATTTCTATGCCTTTCATCTTTGGTAGCAGTATAAAGAATAAGCATAAAACAGAGAGGAAGATATAAGAAGACTAAACAGCAAAGCAAAAAAAGTTGGAACCGTTTGCTTTTAAACCTCAATTCCTACGGGAGAATGAAATATTTTGGGTAGGAAAGGCTTAAACTTTTTCCACATTTCTAAGAAAATGGATGAAAGAATCAAAGGGCTAATGGTGAGGCCATGGTTATCTTCCACCAAGACTTAAAATTCAAATCAGTTTGGATGTATGTTGTAATAGTGTATTAGCACCTAAGACAGTTGCTGGCACATACCTATTTCTGTGGGGACCCCACTCACAAATAAATATGGTAACTTGATTTTAATGGTCTCACAAATTCAGAGGACTACAGTTCTGTTGTAGCTTCGATTCCCAACTTCCTTGTTCCTCAGGAGCGTGTCTTTTCGTTTGAAATGATATTGTCCTAAAATTTTGAAACTACATTGTTATTATAATATATGTGATAGGGATATGCATTATTTACTTCCAAGTGAAGCGAAGTGGGAAAAAAAATGTGGGGCACGAATAACTAAAGCACTGTGAAAATGCGTGTGCTCTGTGAACCTGCTGGCATGTTGGGCATGGCCTGCAGGTTTTAATTCAGACCATACACTTGAGAGCTATCTGTCTGTAAATTTCTGTTGAGACAGAGGGCGCTTGATTAGATCAAGACATTAAATCAAACATCTTAAGTGCAGTCTGACGCTAATTGACGTTAATGAGTAAAGCTAAGTTATTTAAAAATCACTAACGAAAGTAGGTATTGTTTTCTGGTTATTTTGAATAGAGCAATTAGAAATCGAACACATCATCTGAATTTTAAAAATGGCATTTGAAGTTGAGAATTATGCTTTCTTTTGTTTTTTGTAAACCTTTTCTGAAAGCACAGAGAAACTAAAAAGCATCAAACTAGCACAAACATTCGATCCTGGTTGCACTTGAACGGTGAAACTCAAACTTAAATGATAATAATAATGAAGAAAAGAGACAGAGAAAGAAAGGACTGAAAAGATAATGGAAACGCAATATGATTGAGATTCTAAGGGAACAAATGCTGCCAGTTAGCAAACCATTTCGAATTTTGCTTTGCTGTGAGAGGATGAGACGCAAAGCCACTTTCTTGGTCTCTTCCATTAACAAAAAAGAAAGTCATCTTCACAATTTGCGGAATCAGATGCTTCCATGGCTTTCCTTCTTCCTTCCCATGCCTACCCCATCTTCATTTTTAAGACTTAACTTGATGACCCCTGGCTAGCCTTTTCCTGTTTTCTTCATTATTTGCCGCGCCCTTATTAAGCTTCTTTCGCAAGATACTCTGTTTTTTTTTTTTTAAATCAAGTTCAGGCCTTCATTGAGGCACGTAAGAACTGCTAGAAAGGAAAACTTAGAAAGTAGCATATATTAATAGAGCTTTCTCCGAAACGCTGCAATATGATTATGAACCGAGAAAATAAATTAAAGAGTAATATCGAGTCAATTTGGGTAAATCTACCAAAATCGTTTTAAATACTAGAAGGAATAATTTGATTCTCAGATTTTCCAACAAGCAGATAGGGTTGTGATTCCTCTAGAGTTCTGAGACATGGTCCCGGAGAACAAAGTGGGTGCGATCACTGATCCCAATTACCCATCAGAACCGAAAGCACCAAGAAAGAAATACAAGAGCGTCTCTTTTGGGTTGACGAAAGTTGCCTGCTTCCATGAAATATCGCCCTTTTTTTTCCTAACATGAGCCATTATACCATGATCATTTTGAGAAATGTGGGTCGTTTGCATTTGCAATACTATAATGATAAGGTCTGTGTTTTTGGGTAAACTAGGGCCATAACAGAAACTGGGCCTGGACAAGTATCCAAGAAGTGCGGACTGAAAGGCTGCAATTAAATTGAACCAAGCACCAACGGGGGTTGGTCCGAGTGGTAAGCGACTCGGTATCGCTTAAGCGAGGTCTCGAATTCGAGCCTTGGCGTACGCAGAAAATCTCCGTTGGGAGACTCACCCACCATAGCCAGGTGCGCGACGCGGGTCGGATCCGGATGTAGTCGGGGCAAAGCTCCGGTGAACCGGGTGGGCAACAAAAAAAAAATAAAATTGAACCAAGCAATAAAAATTGAGTATAGTAAAAAAGACTAATCTGTCAACGTAACAAACTACTTTTTAAATCTTCACTAAAAAATATATTTATATTTAATACTTAATAATACTTCGAATAAAATTATTTTCAATAAAAAGATAACTATACTTAGGTAAACAAATCCACAGTAAAGGCCAAGCCTGATGCTTCTCAACTTCCTAGGGGTCCTTTCCCTTTGCTATAAATGCGAATGAATCAATGAAACTAGTTTTAGTACCAAATAAAACTTGAAGTTTGATTGTAGGTATACTCAGTTCTGAACACAATTTAAAAGAATAGAGACTATACTCCAACCAAAAAAGAATAGACTCGTACATATGACGAATACTGAGACTACCAGCAACCTGCAATATCAATTTCATTTTTTTTGTTCAACTGACTAATCACATCACGATTTCTATAGCATACTTTCATTCAGGACTAAAATGGATACTAAATCATCTAACCCATACATTAGGCAAGAAAAGTGCGGGTAAAAAAATTGCCAAAAATTTAACATAATAAGTCAATCGGGAGCTTAGCAAGCATATATATAAATGGATCTAAATCTAATGGCGGTAATTCTAGACGCAAAAGTTGAAGGGGAGACGCGCTCTTCGCCGTATAATTACAAGGTCTGCCTCCATTCCTGTTTCATCCCTTCTTATTCATCTTCAATTCTTCATTCATAATCCTTTTCCTTCATCTTCATTCAAAATTCGGTTTCGGAAATCGTTGACCATAAGAGGCAGCCCTTCTCTTAGTGAGATTTTTGGCTCCCAGTTTAGCAGTTCTTTTGCTTTGCCGATATCTGGTTTCCTCATGTGTGGATCATCAGCTGTGTTAGGTTTGTATTCAATTGTCGCGCTTGAATCAATTGTTTCTTTGACAACCTGAGTATTGCATTTATTATAAAAAAATAACATTAATAAAACATACAGAGAGAGAGAGAGAGGTCAGAATAAATCTCTGATCTTTGCAACCCCCTTATCCCTCCCCGAAAAAGAAAAACATATTCTATGGATATCCTGATTTGGAAGGATATCCATTCATTTAGGAAAAAGTGTAAAATATAAACATCCAAATCTGATTTGGACATCTATATAAGGAACAGGTATGATTAGATAACAAAACAAAGCAAAGAACAAAATAAGAAATAAAGATAAGATACCTCAGCCAGCTCTAACATGGTGAACTCCCCAGGGTTACCAAGGTTGAAAGGTCCCACATGTTCCCCTTCCATCAGAGCCACAAGCCCTTCAACCTGTGTATTGGATACCTTTTAAGTTCATCATAGTATATTTGTCAATGCCGCACAGTTTCTCAGAGACTAGATCCCAAAAAGAAACTTTAATTTGAACCTATCCGATGCAATATATTTCCATCTTGAAAGACGAAACGGAGGCCATCATATTTTCATATTCATCTTAATTGAACGTATATGTAAAGACCAATCATTTCATTTGATCTTCTAAAAAACCATTTCTATAGAGATGCTGTATGTAATCTCAGTTACTCACAAATAAAGTCAGGTCATGCATGCCAATTAAGCATTTTCAGAACACGGTAATTTTTATGCTTCCACTTTTGTCATGACATAAAAAATTCACATTTAGTGTATCATCATTTAAAACTTGACTCTGCCAGCTAGAAACTTGCGCTACATTAAAAAGCTTTCAATAAATTTTCCAAACTCCAAACAGGAGCTTCAAAAATAAGCGATAGCAGTTGGCACAAACAGGATCCAAAGAGATTGTCTCAAAACAAAATAATATGCGCCCTACCAAGTCAGAGACATATTGGAAGCTTCGGGTTTGTTTCCCATCGCCATAAACTGTCATCGGTTGTTTGCGAATGGCCTGGAAACATGGGAAATAATTACATGTGCTTAACACCCCCATCCATATCTCTTTTTATTTATTTTTTTAAACCAAACAAAAAGAAAAGATAACAAGGGAGTCAAACCTGTGCAACAAAATTGCTAACTACACGCCCATCATCTAAACACATACGAGGCCCATATGTGTTGAAAATTCGAGCAATACGAACCTACAAACCAGAAAACAAAGATCAGTCTCCACAGTGAAATTTGTTTTGGAAGACTGACTATAGCATATAATTAGATAATTTACCACGGTCAGGTTATATTCAGTCGTATTGGATTAATATCAATTTTTCTCTGTATGAAGAATTGACATCAAACTCTGCATTGAACTGAGATCCCATCTGGGGTAGTTGGGGGTTTTTGCTTATTTTAAATCATTTTTATTTCTCGAGTGGAGTTTCATAAAAAGTGATGTGAGAAAGAGAGTTTTAAAAAATCTCCAATATGTTACTATGTTTAGCAACTATTCAAATAGAAGTTCTTTTTTGTATTAAGAAAAAATGTAAGTGCTTTTTAGTGTCAAAATACTGAAAATGGCATGTGTATAGATTTAAGTAGAGATTGTGGGGGGGAAATGTCAGGAACAAATTAATGATCTTAAGTGAAAGTATTTTGATCTTCAAAAATATTATTTTCTGCTTCTGTTTCGAAGTAAAAGCTTCAATTTTATGCTTCATTTCTGTAGCCAAAAAACAAAAACTATTTCTGTTACCATTCAAAGGGAGCTTACTTTTTTTTGTTTAGAATCATGTCCAAATACCTCCAAAAACCAAAATAAGTACTTCTTTAAATGGTAAGCAGCTTAGCAACTCAGTGGGCAAGTCAATAAAATTTCATAGACACAAAAAATCAGACTTAAAAGAATTTCAATAAAGATTATAAAATACCAACAACTACTAAGGCTGGAAAAGACAAGGATTTTCTAAGTTGGGTCTTAAATGGTGCTTCCTTTTATTCTTAAGAAACCTGTCATGGAAACTATAAAGCTTAGGCGAACAACAGATTAATATTTTTTTCAGGTATACTTATTATAGGTGTCCTCAGAGACGCATAGTTGCTTTGATTTAGGGTTCAAAATCGGTCTCCAATTTGCAAAATAACATGCAGATAGAAATACTTTAAGTCCATGCTCAAGATTAAATGTGTTATCTTTTCAATATGAAGATCCCAAATAAAGTAGAGAGCAATTAAAGGGGAGGGGAAACAGATAAAACTAAAAGCAAGAAAGGGTTATGCAAGGATGTCTCAGAGCATCAAGGGGCACTCATGCCTCACTCTCATGTTTGCTGAATTATAATTTGAAGTCTAGCCATGTGTGCACGAATTAGAGTGGCTCATCAGAATTCTAGAATGATTAGATCACCGATTGACTACAATGGCTACTTAAGAGCAAATCTTAACAGGTTGAAAATCTCAAGGGAAGATCATGGTGGCAAGCCTGAAAACTGACCTGTGATTTACATTCCTGGGAGAATTAATCATCTAAGAAGCTAAGGATTGTTGAGAAAATCGATAAGAACAGTGTTAATGAGCACTTCAAAACCAATAGAAATGAGAGAGTCTGACTCTGTTTTGTGAAATGCATGCAGCAATGCATGCTGTCAAACTTCCTAACCAATAGTAGACATTAAAGTAGCTAGCCTACAATAGCCCCTGATGAATTAAATATCTAAGTTACCTCAACGCCAGCACCTCGGTGATAATCCATGGCTAAGGTTTCTGCAGTGCGTTTTCCTTCATCGTAACAGCTCCTCTCACCTAAAATTTTCGTTCAGCTTTTCAACATAGTTGCATACTGGATATTATTAAGAATTTTCCAGGATACTTTGAACAAGCACCTCACCTATTGGATTCACATTCCCCCAGTACGTCTCTTTCTGAGGATGCTCCAGTGGATCTCCATAAACCTCGCTAGTACTGGTAAGAAGAAACCTCGCGCCAATTCTTTTTGCAAGGCCCAGCATATTAAGTGTGCCCATCACATTGGTCTTGTATATATATAGTTAAGAATCTCAAAACAGGCTCAGATTAAATTCCAACCAACATCAAATGCTAAAGAACTAATATATCAAGTAATCTCAATAACAACAAAACTAAGCAGGATATGATGGTCTTGATCGGATTGTACTTATAATGCACGGGTGATGCAGGGCAAGCCAAGTGATAGATCTGATCCACCTCCAAGAGAATTGGCTCAACCACGTCATGACGAATAAGCTCAAATCGCGGGTTGCCAAGAAGATGTACCAGATTTCCCTTCCTGCCGGTGAAAAAATTGTCAATCACAATCACATCGTTCCCCCTGCCAATAAGCTTATCGACGAGATGGCTTCCCACGAATCCCGCGC
Source organism: Leucaena leucocephala (assembly GCA_037074615.1). Taxonomy (NCBI): domain Eukaryota; kingdom Viridiplantae; phylum Streptophyta; class Magnoliopsida; order Fabales; family Fabaceae; genus Leucaena; species Leucaena leucocephala. The sequence goes on along the minus strand of CM073521.1, from coordinate 7,975,810 downwards.
CACCGGTTACCACAATCCTCAATCGACGGCCGCCAATACCAACCGGGACTCTCCCCACCTTGCCTTTCACCCCATAAGAGAAGGAAGACGAAGTCAGAAGCTGATCACGCCGGGAGAATCCAGATGAGAATGATACGGGAGAGGGATGTGAGTCGGACGGCTGGAGCCGAGAGAGGGTGGGTTGGAGGATGAAGAATGTGGATCCAATCAAAATGCCCACTAAGATGAAGAGAAGTCTTTGCTCTCTCAAGATATAGTTGATGGATCTAGCAAGTGATCTGTGATGTTTAATAGATTTGGGTGAATAGGGCGAAGATTGAGAACCCGGCATCTCTTCGTCCCTCCTGTGATTCAAGCTGGATTGTTTGTGTAGTTGTTTCATGATTTTGAATTTTCTCAGCACTTCCCTGTAAGGTATATAAGCCTCTGGGCGATGAAAATAGAGAATAGAATAACAGGGAGAAAGAAGGATTTGCGAATAGCAAAGTGGGTAAAACTTAGAGGTGAATCTGTGAGATTTGTATTAAGTTGAAGTTACTGGCCTTGCTTTAGAAAGAGATGGAAAGGGGAAGAGGCTTAGAAGCTGGAGGTGAAAAATGAAAATGGCTCGAGGGGGCGAGAAACGCATTTGGACATAATCTGATAATAGTGGTGTGTCTCCTTTTTCTTCTCTCAGACGTGAGTCTGCGAAATTTGCGATCCAATTCCATTGTCAACATGATTTGTAAAATAAATGGAATAAGAATTTGAAAGTGATTTTAAAAATTAAAAAAAAAATCTCACCAAAATTTTACTTAAATTGCAACAATTTTTATAAAAAATATATTTCCTACACTATAATAACTATTTACAAATATACAAATTCTTAATTTAAAATTTTAAAACTTAAATAATTTTTTTGTTGAGATTTTTTTTTAAAAAAAGCCATTTTAGCATAATATTTCTCTAATTTTTAATATAAAATTTATTTAATTAATTTAATTATATTAAAAGATATCTTAAAAATAATATAAAGGAAGAGGTAAATACCCTGAAAATAGTTAAAACACGGAAAAATCACGTGGTAAGAGTCGCTTAAAGTTGAAGTTGGAAAATACTCAAATATAAGTTGATTAGAGGGAAAATCTCATATAAAGTTTTTTTTTTTAATAAAAATATTTAGAAAGGAATTGAGCTCACATACTATCTAATAATAGGATAAGATTTTTTTTTCTCCTAAACGATATTAATATCGAATAAAACGAATCATCTATTATCTTCAAATATAAATTTAAATATTTAAAAATTAAAATATTTTTTTAAATATTATAATTTAAATTATAATAAAATAATACTCTGGTGTTGTTGGCGCCATATTGGGGGCATTTGTGATTATTTTTTGTGCCAAACAGTCGGCCCCTATCAGCTAGATCTGATTAAATGAAACTGGGTCCTTCCATGATGACATGTTGAGAATTTTACCAGAGATCCTATTTATAACCAACTCATACAAAGTTTACTCTGTTCAAATCCCCTTAAACAAACTTAATATAAAAATCCATTTAGTCTTCATTGAAAAAGCAAAAAGTCTTTACAAGTTTCGGCCGGGCTGGATGGCCTAATTAGGGCCTGGAAGCTTTAATTGGCCTCTTTTTATTAAAATAAAACTCTAGGTCTAACAGAAAAAGTTACAATCTCGCTAGTAATAATTTTATCCGTGATAATAAATATTAATTTAGTTAATAAAAAATTAACTCATAATTTATAGAATAGTAAATTTAAATCTCATTGTCGATATACAAATTTTATTAGTAGGCAATCTGTAAATAATTTTATAAACGATTTTTAAACTTAAAAACATGTTCTAACTCTGGTTACTGGACCCAGCTCATATAAGATTTTTTGTACAAATAAACCCTTATATATAATCAACAGGGAGTTAATATAGTAATATAAAGTCTCTATTATATCTCTCTATGTCTTAAATTTAGTTCTTATAGGCTATACTTATGTTAAAAGAGACAATTATAAAATATAAAACTATATACTTAATAATATGATTTAGTAGTTATTGTAAAAAGAAAAAAAGCCCTTGTATATACATAGGGTTGATTACTTGATCTACACATTTTGCCATTCTGGCCGGAGGCATGAATAAAATATGCTCAACAACATGGCGGTTAGGATGTTGGTTAATGACATGTTTAAGGATTGACATTGTAATATTGTATAATATACAATGGCGATTGCGTATTTTGGCCGGCCCTACATGACTCTGACCCACTGGCGCATTCCATCTTCAATCTTAATTTGGAATAGACTACCAACGGTTTGCTTTCATCCTATATGCTCGGGATACGCTACCGTCAGCACATTTTTAATATTACCTATAAATTAAATTCTCATCTTTTTGTGTTATTTTGGATTTAAAAAATAAGTATATCCTCACAAGCCCCAGCAAGGGAATTAGCCATGTCGCGGCCATTGACCAAGCCTCGTTCACTTTACTTCTCTACATGTAATCCCTTCTTAAAACAATATAATATAAACACAACGAAGGCTCTCTATCAGAGCCACGCATATATTCATACATGACCATGTATTATATATATATATATATAATACTTATTCTTGCAAACTCAGCATACATGTGTCTGCGTGTTGTGTAGGCTATTTAAAATTAAAAAGCCCCCCGTTTTCTTTTTGTTTTTTTATGATGAACAAGTCGCGTATTCTAAATAATTGTTGAATATGAGAAAATAAAATAATTTAATCTGTTAAATGTGAGTTTCTAATTAATTATAAAAATTAGGATGCCTTATCTAAACTACAACTGATAATGATAATCATAAAAATTGATAAATGAGAGCGGGCTCTGCTATAATATTATCAAAAACTGAAATGACCACATAAATAACGTAAGTGTCGGGGTAGTTTCGGAATTGACCTAGTGGACCTTGCAATTGCCTGGAGCTTACACGAGGCGGCCACGGTTGACATTGTTACCGCTGCAACTTTACGGACCTCGACAACAACACCTTATTTCATTCCGATTCGTTTATCCAAAAAACAAAAAACGATTCACTCGATTTTTTTTTTAAGGGTCTGTTTGGATTAATTTTAAAATTAATTATTGATGGAAAAATATTATTGGTTTTCTTCAAAATAATCCAAACACCCGAATTATTACGCCAAAAGCTATCTATTTTTATCCTAAAACAATTAATGATCTTGTTAAGCTACATCTATATCCGTTTCTATTTAAAATCTGATCCAAATAAATTTTTAGCACATGTGCCAAATATAGATGCAACTTATATATTAAATAAATAAATTAATTAATTATAACTAATATAAGAATTAATTAATTAATTTAGATAAATTAATAAATATATAATATAAATTCATCTTAAATATTCGTATTTAGTTATAATTAATTATTTTTTTAGTTTTTATATTTTATCTAATAAAATTAATTAACTCATATATATAAGATATTTTGACTCAGCAATAAATTTTAATTAAATCTCGGGTCTTTTGAGAATTTACTAGGAACAAAAGGTGGGAAGAGACGCGAGAGAATGATATGCGGGACTAGATTTTCTAGAGGAGCAAGCTAAATACAAATGTTGACAAACTTGTCTACATGAGAAATGACATGAATATTAACTTACCATAATGTTGGAGACTACTTTAGAACTTATCCATCGTAATTATGTGACATAGGCTTCTTTTGTCGTGACCTTGCTTTGCTAGCTAGTTGATTGCTACCCTTTGAGCCTTTTTCCTCGAATTTGTGGAAAAGGACCGAGTTCCTGTGAGCCTTTTTCCTCGAATTTGTGGAAAAGGACCGAGTAGAAGTCATTTCATCCTATCCAAATGTAATTATGTCACTGTTCTGTATAGAAATTGATTAATAATCTATGCTCACACAATCGAAAGAGTTATCACCACCTATAATGTCGTCAAAAATAAAAAACTTTGGATTAATGAAGAACTTCAGAAATACGCAACGCCAATAATTATAATTTTGTAGATTTTGTGCTTTTTTTTTCAAATTCAAATAATACTTATTTTGGAGATAGTGATGATAAAAATTGTATTTGAATCCATGAATGGAGTGATCCAATTAGTTTATGTATGTAGCAAATTTAATATATATTATTTACGTTCAATATTAAATATAAAATTTATTTAAATATTTTGATTAAATTAAATAAATTAATTATTATAATACGTTTTTTTTAAGTTCTATAATTATTTTTTGTAATCACTTACTTGATTATTATTTAGAATATCAATATAAGTAATATGAGAAATAGTTAGTAAATTGGATAAATAAATTTTATATCTATAACTAATATTAACTTCCCAATTAGACTATATATTTAGGATCCGAGGAGTATGCAATAATCAATGGGGGTTATTTTTAGCAAAATGGGCTATTATCTCATAACGTATCAAACCAATATTTAAATCTAATCGAGAGAGACGCTTACATTTAATACTTAACAGTATCTTGAACAGTGTCTTGAATATGGTTATTTTTAGTAATAGGATATCTTAGGGGGGAAAACTATACAGTATTTTTAGTTATGTCATACGAAATCCAAATATAGGGTTTACTCGAAATTAAATACTATATTTATGGATAATCTGCCCTTGTCTAAAATACTAATTCAAAGTCTTCTTTTAGCATACGTATAAATGGAATGGCTGCGTTAGCTGGCGTGGGGTTTACATGTGGTTAATTGAGTAGTAATAATAATGGCAGCTGCACGAGATTGACTTAATTTGTTAGGACATCTGTATCAAAATGCCCATGTTCTTGTCGTTAATTAAGCTAAGTCAAGCAAAATATTTTTTTCTTCACAAATTTTCATTCCTGCCGCCAATCAATGAATGCAAGACGATCTCGCCCACATTATGATCTATTGACAATGGATGGGGCAGCCGTGCATCATTGTGATTGTAATTCTGAAAATAAAAATGATCAAATTTGATGTTGAATTTTGCTATAATTTACTGAGAAGAGTAATTAAATGAAATGTATTAATCTTATAATTTTCGCAGCAAAAAATTGATATAATTGTTAAAACTAGGAAGGTAACATCACCTCTATTTACACACTTGACCGTGCTATATAAAAGGCCATAAGTTTTTGAAAAAAAAATTATAAGAAAAAAATAATTTTTAAAAAAGTACTTATACATCAAAATTTATAGAAAAAAATAGTTATAAATAAATGAGTATTTATATAGTTATTATTATAAATATTTTGTGATAAATAATTTACCAATAAAAATATGAGATAAAAAAAATAAAAGAAAGACACGACTACTCACAGAGTTATTTTTTTAATGATCATTTGTCACTTTTCTTCTTCTTCTTCTCCACATATGAGCCTATTGGTTTTTACTTCTTCTAGAGACCCAGGAGACAGAAGAGTGGAAGAGAATGGAGAGCACGACGATCGTAGTGATAGAGGAGCGCGGCCCACGACCAAAGAGCACGACTTCCAAATTTAAAGAGAAAAGCGTGACCCATGATGACTTCCTCTTCTTCTCCGACGGTGAATTCCTCTCCTCCTCTCTACTACCCATCATGAACAATGACAGCCTTGTACAACGTTGGTAAAAAAGAAGGCAACGGCCAACAACACAGAAGATAAGAGAAAGGAGAGAGAATATCTAAAAAAATAAAAGTAAAATAATAATTGGGTAGTTCATCAATTTTTTTATTATTTTAAAAGATATTCCTAACAGTTTATTCAAAATTATTATTTTAAACTATAGTTTTTGTCCAGAAATTTTTTTAGATAAATATAACTATTTAATTAAAAAAAAATTAAACTAAAATTTGAGCTAAAAATATTTTTAAAATTAAATTTTAAGGCTCGCCCAAACACACACACAAATATTAAGCTTAATATGCGCAGATTCTATTTCTGAATCTTAGGCCTTGTTTGTCACGCACGAATTTGGAAAATGAAAACTGAACTGAAAACTTGGCATGTAAGGCATGATCGATGTGATTGGGAAAATTATCTCGTAATCCTTTAATTTGCACAAAATCTTGCCTTAGCCGACAATCCATGTTGCGCTAGACGACGAGAAGCCACCTTCCGTTAACTGGTCTTCGTTTCTCTTGATTTGCAATTGCCCCGTGAGTTCGGATTGGCTTGGATTAACGTCGATAAAATTAATTTTTATTCTATATAATTTTTACAAATTGAAAATATAATTAGAGTGAAAAACAATTTGTATAATATAATTTATATTTGTAAAAATTTTAACAAAAATTTATTTAAATAATATATTAAAAACTGAGTTTTAAATCTGAAAAAAAACTAAAAGTCAGAAATTTAAAAACATTGAATCAACTTTAAAATAATTTGTAGGTAAAGCTTCTAAAATTATGCTAAATAATTTTTTAATCTTAAATATATAATTTATTTAATTAATTTAGATAGATTAAGTACGTTAATTATTATAATATTTTTTTAAATATTATAATTATTTTTTTATTTAATTATTATTGATAATATAAATAGAAATTTTTCATGGAACTAAAGTTTGAAATGCTTTTCATGTCGATAAAAGTAAAATACGCCGTTGATTCATCAACCCCAAAATCCTACTCTCACCTGGCCTTGCCAAGAAAAGGCAAAGACGTGTGTGTTTTATACGGGAAGAGAGAGAGAGAGAGAGAGAGAATCAATTTCAATTATAAAAATATATATGATATTAATACGTAGGAGTGTTTTCTTGTTTATAATTAATAATATAAAAAGCACTTATATTTGAGTATCGGTACTGTATGAAAGGACCGTCTAGAAGTCATGGGGATTAAGATTAACGGTGCAAGACGCGAGGAGTGTAATAGTGTATTTCAAAGGAAGTTATTAATGAAAACCATTGTTTTTCTGATGTTTTGTGCGCAAAAGCGCCGTTGAGTGGCTCTCATCCCTCCAAACTGGTCCCATTCCAAGACCCACCCCCCAACGCCCTTCTCGTTACGCTTGTTTTGTATATTCCGAACATTCTTCCGGTATTAATTCCCCATCCCCTTTTCACACCCACATCCCACGCTTATTCGTTTATTAGTAACCCCCCCCCCCTTCTCTCCAGTATTTACGTGTGGATCTTTCTTTATTCCCACACTCTTCTCACTTCTCTCGCCATGTCTTTTCTTCTCTGAAATTACACTTTGTGGCCATTATTCTGGTCTGGGCACTCATTCTCCCAATTTTGATATATTTTTTTAAAAGAACATAAATACGATGCATATGCACATTGTTGAATGTATATTACAACTGGTTTAAACTTGAAACCAATTCGGGGTTGCAGCTACATGGGGCCCTATTGTGCGAAAAGGGGCGGACGAATTCAAGGTCAAAGTCAACAAGATAGACTCTGATTGGGACATGAGGATCCCCAAAACGCAAATCGGTCCATGTGGGACTGGGCAAGAGTCAATTTGTAAGGTCCTGAGGGACTATTCTTGAGTTATAACGATTCGCCATAATACAATAATACGATTCCGCCCCCGGTTAATCACTCCGCCCCCCTATGTAAACTCCCTCCACAGGCTCCTCTAAGGAGCTAGCCACGCGTCCTTTCCCTCCCTCCCTCTATATATAGCCCCTCTTCTCATCATCGTCACAAATCTAGCTCCTTGTACACAATTCATCATCAAATCCCAAGCTGGCCAATACCCGACCTTCTTCTCCCTCACACACCGGAAAATCCTTCCATTATTTCGAAGAGGAAATGAAAAGCATCTGCTTTCGCCCCAAGACGCCTTCCTTCTCCACCATGACCAGATCTAATCACTCATCGCTATCCTCAAACCCGAGCTCCTCTCCGGCGATGAGCCTTCCTGAATCCAGCATAGACCGCTGCATTGAGGCAGCCCAAGCCTTGATCCACAAGTGGAACCCGGAAACTTCTGCCTACGCCAACATCACTTCCCTCTTCTACGACGACAAATCTGAGGCCATGCACTTCATCAAATGCGTCAACCAGCTCCACAAGGCAATGCATCTTCTCCACTCCCTCCAGACTCCACTCCACTCCCAGAAGCTAGTTCTCGCCAACAGCTTGATGCAGATGGCCATGAAGAGGCTTCAGAAGGAGTTCTACCAAATCCTCTCCGTCAATCGGGCCTTCTTAGACCCCGAATCACTCTCCACCATCAGTAGAACATCCACCTCCGTCAGTTCCACCATTTCCGATTTCGATGTCGAAGATGCTACTGCACCGGAGGACGACGTCCGAACTGCCGGTGATTCTATCTCTGAATTGGAACTTATCTCTTCGCTCGCCACCAAGGATCTCAGGTCTATAGCCAAGTGTATGATCTCTTGCGGATATACGAGAGAATGTTTGAAGGTCTATAAGGTCATTCGAAAATCCATCATCGATGAAGGCATTTATAGGTTGAACTTGGATAAATTGAAGCCTTTCCAAGTTAATAAGATGGATTGGCCGGTTCTTGATTTGAAAATCAAGATGTGGTTAGAGGCCGTGAAGGTTGCAGTGAGGACGCTCTTCAACGGAGAGAGAAAGTTGTGCGATGATGTCTTCGCCACATCGGATTCCATCAGAGAGAGTTGCTTCGCCTATATTTCCAGAGACGGAGCCACTATTCTATTAGCATTCCCCCAACACGTCGTCTCCAAAATTAAGAACTCGCCGCCGGACAAGATCTTTCGGGTGCTTGAAATGTACATTATGTTAACTTCACTATCGCCGGAGATCCAATCCATCTTCTCTTTCTACTCGACCTCCGAAATTTTAAATCAAGTCAACAATTCTCTGCTTCGGCTCAGCGAGTCCGTTCGAACGACGCTCTCTGAATTCGAGTCCACGATCCAAAAGGACACATCCAAGTCGTCGGTAAAATCGGGCGGAGTTCACCCGCTGACCATACAAGCTATGGACTACCTCTCAATCCTCTCGGATTACAGTAACGTCCTAACTGAGATATTCACTGACTGGAATCTACCACCAAAATCGCCTGTGCCAGAATGTTTATCAGAAAGTCCAGATTCCGATGAAGAGTCGTCATCGACTCCATCGTACTCCTCTAGAATAGCTTGGCTGATTTTCGTTCTTAACTGTAAGCTCGACAGCAAAACAAAGCATTGCAAGGACGCTTCATCGTCGTACCTATTTCTGGCAAACAATCTCCAGCACGTGATAGACACAGTGCGAAACTCGAACTTGCAGTACGTGCTGGGTGACGAGTGGATCGGGAAGCACGAAGCGAAGTTGAAGGGATTCGTGAGTAAGTACGAGAAGTTGGGGTGGGGCGGAGTGACTTCGTGCTTGCCGAGAAATCCAAAGGAGGGGATGACGGCGGAAGAGGCGAGGGACATATTCAGGAACTTCAACTTCCGTTTTGAGGAGGCATACCGGAAACAGATTTATTCACTGTACAGGACAGGAGATTCAGAGAGGAGATCAGAGAATCGATAGCGAGAAGAATAGTGCCGATGTATGAGGAGTTCTATGAGCCGCACAGGACGACTGTGGGATCAGTGAGAGAGATGACAAAGTATGTGACATTTCACCCCGACGACGTGAAAGATTATCTGGCGAACTTGTTCTTTGCCGGGACAACCTTCGGCAGCGTAACGATGTCGTCTTCGTCGTCAGCGTCTTCACCAGCGTCATCTCCTCTACGGCAGCATTAGAGGAATGAGGAATCAGCGTAACGTGATCAAACTGGATTTTTTTTATGCGGCACGTGTAAAGAACGAGATACGCATACAAAATAGAAAAATTACAGTGACAATCAATTCTTTTCCCATAATATGCATTCTGTTTTTTTTTCCTTTTAATTTTTCTGTATATGGTTGAGTAAGGTCTACATTATTGGCTGCGGATTCAGCTTTCCAATTTTATTTTTTTAAAAATGTCTATAAATAAACTAGCCATTATATACGCACGTGCGTTTCAATTAAACGAATAGATTTATTCCCTTTTTTCCTATATAAATCAGGGTGATATATTTCCCAATTCAAGTTGATCTATAAAAAAAAATAGTTCAAACGTAGTTCTCCTAGCATAATTTTTTTAGTGGCACCCTGCTTAATATGGGATGTCATATATATTAATCAGTCGAGATTAGAGTGGATTCAAATATCAGTGAAGTTCTCTCACATAATTTTCTTCATCATACACTTCCTTCGGTCTTATTAGTAAGAACTTGTCATCTAATTCACTCGAATTGATGTGCAAATAATCTGTGATAGTTTTTATGAAATAATATCTATCCTACCTAATTAAACTATTGACTTTTAATCATTTAGGTTGGACAATTTTAGAATAAAAGTGCAATAAATATGAATACTTTGAAGGAAAAAAAATCAGCGTGGTAGAATTAAAAAAGACATGGGAGTGTTACGTTGAGAATAAAAAAATATTGTTTGGATAAAGAAGATAAAAAAACATTTTACTAGTATTTTTGAGAGCTTTTTCTTGATCTCATTATTTGTCGCTGTTACGAAGGGTGACGAGTACTTTGTTGCTGTTACGTAACGCGTATGGCTTGTCGTTGGAGGAATGACCTCTGGCCTTAAAGACTGTTAGAGTCTCCGTATATTGGAGGCAAGCAGTAAGAAATAGCCACAGTTGATTGGCTAAGAAATTTCGGATAAACCATCTTTAATTCATTTTCTCGAGGACCTATCATTCCCCCCTCTCTTTTTCTTTTTCCTTATTTTGCTAACAGAGCACCTCTCATTCATCATATTTTAATTTTTAAGTGTATCCTGGCCATTTATCAGAGGTTTTAAGAAGAATTTTGGGCATTTTAATTATACCATATGTTTGGTAAACTTTAAATGCGAAGTTTTAAAATAATTTTTGACCTAAATTTTAGTTTATAAAGATTTTAAAATAAATAATTATATTTGTCTAAAATAATTTTTCGATCAAATCATAATTTAAAATTAAAGTTTCAGATAAACTATTGAGATTAACTTTTAAAATAGTAAAATAACTTATAAATTATCTAATTACTATTTTATTTTTATCTTTTATTACACTCTCTCCCATTTCTCCTCACTTCTCTTTACCCTCACTCTTCACTTCTCTCTCATCTCCCCTCTTCACCCTCACTCCTCACTCTTCTTTCCACTCCACCCTTACTCCACTCTCTCTTTCACTATTTGTCCTCTTTTATATTTTTAATAATATCATACATTTTCTGATAATTTTTTAATTATAAAATTTTTTTTAGTAATAATTATTTAAATACTTATTTATTCAGAATTATTTTTTTTTATAAAATTTTATCTAAAAATTATTTTCTAAAAGTTATTTAATTTTTTTTTAAATAAATCCTCCTCTAAACTCTTATCAAATTGCCCATAATAATTTGAGACGCTGTTCAGTTTTGTCGCCCATGCTTCCGCCAAATTCTGTTAAAATACTGGTACCTGAAAACGGCCGTTGCGTTCAGAGGCGAAGCATTACAGACCACGACGCAAGCCATGGTCCACGAAGCATTACGTATAATTGTTCGCGCTTGGCTCGAGACGGAAACCAACAGCATAATTCTTGTCTTCATGTGAGATGAGACGCCGATGAGAATCGGGAGACATGTTTTGCTGCAAACCCGTTACAACCAAAGGGTCCAAATCGTCAGATTGTTTCTTGTTCAACGAGTCATCGCCCCAAGGGGCGGAATCTTCTCCAGCGGGGGCTCATGGATCTCAAAAAAGCAGCCGTCCTCAACAGTACTCCCTCTGAACCCCCCACACCCACCACCCCTCGTCCCACTCTCTTCCTCTCCTCTTCCGGCAAGGCCCTCCTCGTTTCCAACTCCGGTAAATCTCTCCAGGTTTCCAATTCCAATAAATCCATTCTCTCCAATTCCAGCAAGCGTTTCGACAAGAAAAAGTACGTCAAGCAGGTCACCGGCCGCCACAATGACACCGAGCTTCACCTCGCCGCTCAGCGTGGCGACGTCGCCGCCATTCGCCACATTTTGGGAGAAATCGATGCCCAGATGATCGGAACCCCTTGTGGAGCCGATTTTGATGCGGAGCTCGAAGAAATTAGGTCTGCCATTTTCAATGAGGTCAACGAATTGGGGGAGACGGCTTTGTTTGTTGCAGCCGAGCGGGGCCACATCGACGTCGTGAAGGAGCTTCTGCCCCATGCCACCAGCGAGGCCCTTTCCTTGAAAAATCAATCCGGCTTCGATCCCTTACATATTGCTGCTAGCCATGGTCACCTAGGTATTAATCATCTTGCCTTCTCTGTTTTCCCCCCTGTTTATAGCTGACAAAATGATATTTTACATTGTGGCATTTGTTTCAAATAGTGGGTCGGCCATTCCTAATTGGAGACCTTAGTTAATTAATTTCCAGCTAATGGACATCGACAATAATGGCAAAGACATATAAACCTTGTAGAAATATGATAAACTCAAGGAAGATTATCAAGAGGCTTGGAAAGTTTGCTTGCGACTTCACCCTTGGTTTGCTTTATATATCCTGAAAAAATGGCTTTGTAGTTAACATTGAAGGTAGAGACCAAGGACATTGATGCTGCGTCATATAAAACAATTAACCGATTTATATATGAATTTTCGGCAGCCATTGTTCAGCTGTTACTGGACCATGATCCTGGGCTAATAAATACATTGGGACAATCAAATGCAACTCCTCTCATATCAGCAGCTACGAAAGGGCATGTAGATGTTGTTGATCTGTTGTTATCACGAGATCCTAGACAGGTGGAGTTATCTAGGTCCAATGGAAAGAATGCCCTCCATTTTGCTGCTCGTCAGGGACATGCTTGTATTGTAAAATCATTACTCAAAAAGGATCCACAACTTACTCGAAGGACTGATAAGAAAGGGCAGACTCCGCTGCATATGGCTGTAAAGGGGGTTAGCTGTGAAGTAGTGAAGTTGCTTCTTAATGCAGATCCAGCAACTGTTGCTCTACCTGACAAGTTTAACAATACTGCATTACATATTGCCACCAGGAAGAAGAGGGCAGAGGTATCGCTTTGTTGGCTGAACTTCAAACAATTTTATCAGAAAATCATGCAGAAATTCATAAATATAATAATTCTATTCCTTGCTTTCATGTGTATGATAACGAGATATGATTTTTCCTGAGTAAGCAATTCCTAGGAACCGCTGATGAATTAGCAGGACTCAGTTATATAAAGAAGCAAAATTCTTGTGTTGTGGAACTGGTTGAATCATGTTGGGACTCGTTTGTTTATCTATGTAGGCATTACCTATATGTCATGTGCCTGTCTATTTATGACCGACATAAAATCATGCAGATAGTGAGTGAGCTATTACTTCATTCTGAAACCAATGTCAATGCTCTGACAAGGGACCGTAAAACATCTCTTGACATTGCCGAAGGACTCCCTCCATCTGAGGAAATCCTAGAGATAAGAGATTGCCTGGTTCGTAGCGGTGGGGTTAAAGCCAGTGATCTAATTAACCAACCAAGGGATGAGCTAAGGAGGACCGTGACACAGATTAGGAAGGAGGTCCATATTCAGCTCGAACAAACTCGAAAGACAAACAGAAACGTGGATGGGATTGCCAAGGAGCTACGCAAGCTGCACAGAGCGGGGATCAACAATGCTACCAACTCAGTTACAGTGGTTGCTTCACTCTTTGCAACAGTTGCATTTTCTGCAGTTTTTGCAGTTCCTGGTGGGGATTTGGATAGTGGGGAGGCCATTATGGTGACCACTCCATCTTTCAAGATCTTCTTTATTTCTAATGCAATTTCACTCTTTACATCACTGGTTGTTGTCGTGGTTCAGATCACAGTTGTTAGAGGGGAGACAAAATCTGAAAGGAGGGTGGTGAGGGTGATTAATAAGCTGATGTGGTTAGCCTCTATTGGTACCACGATTGCATTCATTTCATCATCTTATATAGTAGTTGGTCGACGTAACATATGGGCTGCAATCTTTATTACTGTGATAGGGGGAGTGATAATGGCGAGCGTTCTTGGTGCTATGACATACTATGTGGTTAAATACAAACGTATTCGGAGGGTGAGAAAGAAAGCCAAATTTGCCAAGAAACATTCAGGTCATCATTCAGATTCAGAATCAGAAATAAATCCCATTTATGCCATTTGATGCCATTTTGGACATCAAACTGGACTCTGAAGTTTCTGCGCAATACCTGTATGCACATACTTCTACATTTGTCTATTATATTTACATATTATTATAGAACACTCTTTTTCTCATGATTTTACATCTTAAAAATAGGAGAGATATTGTTGTTAAGGAGACTGTTTGGAAGGAACCATATGTCATGAAGTAATTGGCCCATATTCTTTAATTGATAGAAAGAAAGACTTGAGTAATTGCATGTAAAAGGTTATTATTGCTAAGCACGGTGATTAGGTCGATAGGCTTGTATTTTTTGCTGTGCTTTGTTTATTGTTTTGGAAAGAATGGGGAGGTCGTTCTACCCTGTGCTCATATAACCTATGCGGTTCAAATCCTTTGACATACTTTTGGACCCATTTATTTCATCTGCCACCCGTATTTCTTGTGGGCCTATTTGGGAGAAGCCTGTTGCTAAAAGTGATGAAAGCATGAAACAAATTAAAATGTAAAAAATCTACGGTATTAATCCGAGTGATAAGTAATTTAATATCGTTTAAGTAAAATTTTAAATTTGAGCCTTTACGTATGCAGAAAATTTCTGTTGGAAGACTCATCTACCATAACTAGGTGCGCGATAAGGGTCAGGTCTGAATATAGTCAGGGTAAAACTCCGATGAATCGGGTGGGTAACTAAAAAAATAAAATGTAAAAGTATTGTATAAAAAATGTAAAAGTAAGAAAATAGAATATTATTGAATTATGTAACAAAAAAACAAGAATATTATTGAATTGATATGATTAACAAGTGGTGGGATGAGTGGAGGGAGTTGTTGACGAACACGCAAGTCATGTGGGAACACAATAATAATATGGCAGATTGTGGTTTTGTGGCGTGGACTCAGAGACAGAGTCGTACTGCCCTACAACTGCTGTTTTTCCTAAAAAAAATATTTTAAAGGAGAAAATGTGTCTTCAAGATTTATATTCTTTTAACTAATAAGATGTTGAGACAGTTTGGCACACGAAATGTCCTATAAAGTATAAATAATCGATTTGGATGTTGTTTGACCATAGGATATAGGAAAAGTATCAGGATACTAGATGGTCAAAAACATATAAAAAAAAAACAATATGATGATTAATATCCTTTAATTATTAATATTGATAAGATTCACTTGAGGGATTCAAATCTCTTTATTTTTTTTATTAAACGTTTTGGTCATTATGCTTTTAAGTACAATCATATAAATTTAAAAATGGTTAAAATTGGATGATCTACATTTTTTTTTAAAAAAAATGTTATCATAACATTTCAAAATTATCCTATTAAAATTATTATATGGCATGTAAGACTCTTTTTTCCCATGTATAAAATCAAACATTTTCGCCAATTGATGTTCGTCTTTAAAGACGAAATTTTAAGTTCAAGGGTTTGTGATTTTTTTTTTTTTACAAAAAGCAGTTTTGGTATTTAAATGATTTTGGAGATAAGCTAAGTACTATTTTTAATTCTAGTTATAAAAACTATTTAATTTTTTAAAATAAATTAATTATAAATAATAAAAAAAATTAGTTGATTAAATTGAGTAGATTAAAGAGTATATAATATAAATTTATTTTCATAAGTTAAATTTGATTATAATTAACTGATTTATTTTATTTTCTTAAATTATTTAAAAAAATTAACTAACTCTTATAATTAGAATAAGATAAAGTAATATTTTTATTAATAATGAATAGAATAATATTATATCATGTTCTTATTCTTAATATAAGACCGATTTAATTAATTTAAATATATTAAAAAATAAATAAATAAATTATGATTAGATTTAATTTTAAGATAAAGTTAGTGGTATATAGATATTTATTAATATATTAAAATTAATTAATAAATTTTTATAAGAAGAGTATCATTATTTAAAAGAAGACAAAAATAGATAAAAGCAACATCTTAACGAACATGGCCAAATTTTTCAACCCAAACTGCAGGCCCTCAATTATTACGTGCGGCGGCCACCACAAGCCCCAATATTTGACTCAGTCAACTCTGATACTTTTTTTAAAATAAAGATTTAGCCACTAAAAAAGTTGAAATTATAAAACGACTCTTAAAAAAACTTGATACATGTAAACTTGATATTCTATTTCTGTGGCTTAAACTCCTGAACAAACGTTGTTAGTCCAGTTAAACGAGTGGGGATTTGTTGGCTTTTGAGAACCCCCTTGACTATAAATCGTTAGGAAAAAGATATAAAACAATTCCCATTCCTTAATTCCATTTGAGGTTTTAGTTTTGTAATTGAAAAGTGAGCAGTTGATTGAATCACATGGGAATTTCTCTTGGCCAAGAAAAAAAAATGCAACACGTGGCCCACAATTGTTTAACCGACTCCGTTCAATTGGATTATTGGGCAATCCCTCATGAAGCACACATTCCTTATTGGCTTTTATTTAATAATTAATTCCCTCATTGACCTTAATTAAAGGTCGTATGACCATAATCTTATCAATAATGAAATGAATAACTACTCCAAACCCTAAAGTGATGTCTCTTAAAAAATAAATATTATTTTATATTTATTTCCTTTTACTATTCATTCAAATCCATCTTTACAAAATTTAATAAATAAAAAATACTATTTATAGTTTGTGAATTACTCATATGACTTTGTATAGATTATATTATATACATCGATATTTTAAAAATACTACAATAGCTGATACAAGGATATTAATTAATTTTATTGAAAAATAAACGATATTTTCATAATATGTTTAATAATATTGTAATGATAATAATAAAACGGACATCCAAGTTAGGAGTCAGTGGAAATTGAGAGTCAATCAGTGACTCCGGCGTCAGTATCAGCTTCGATAGAATCCAAACCAAACTCGTGCGATTTATTCTTGGAGTTGGGTCCTCCACATTGGAATTGGGGTACTTTTCTCCTTCTCCTTCTTCTTCCGCTCAACGTTTTACCGCACTATGGAATCTTAAGGCGATATCAATTTCTTCTTTTTCTGCTGAGCACGGCGGAACCCAGTGTGATTCAATTGCCTCTCCGCCCTTTTGCGCTCCCCTTCGGCGAAGATTTCATTCCGCTGTTCCTCCTGCAATTTCTGTGGCTCACAATCATCTTCTGCATGTTAGTTCTCAGATTTCAGATCGTTGCAAGAGCAGGAGATAAGGCGACCCCTGTATCTCAGAATAACTTCAGGTATGCTATTTATGAACGCTTTGCAAAATTTTGTTCGATTCTTCTTCTTCTTTTACAGTTTTACTTACTGGACTCGACCTCTTGATTTCTCATGGGTATAAGATTAAAATTGGACTACAAAAACCGAAAGAATATCACTCCCCCCTCCCAATAGTTCTGTACATTTCTTAAACCATCCTCGATTATTTCTGGATATAAATTGGTAACCTTTTGGTCTTCCGAGTGCTTACTCTTGGGGTTATTTGTTTCTATGCCAAATCGTTATTTTCAGTGGGAACTAGCGGAATCTGGTTGGATGCTTGGAGAGCGGAGGAATCAGCTGACCCCTGACTCTCAAGTACTTATATTTGAATTGCCTTGCCCATATTAATCCAGAAACAGATGCTTTGGAAGGCTGCGAATTTTTAACTCTCTCTCACGCGGGTCTCCTAAAGGAATGTAAACTTGAGACGTTGGAGCTCCCCCAAGGCAGTAAAGCATATCTTTTTAAGGATGATGAAGAAACAATTGACAGGTATACGAGATGATAATCCCCTGCAGTCAGCAATCCGGGCAGGAAATGTAGAGTTGGCGCTGGAAATTATTTCT
The DNA here is from genome assembly GCA_037074615.1 of Leucaena leucocephala. NCBI lineage: Eukaryota > Viridiplantae > Streptophyta > Magnoliopsida > Fabales > Fabaceae > Leucaena > Leucaena leucocephala. The sequence continues at coordinate 7,957,905 of CM073521.1, read as the reverse complement.
GAGAATGGAGATACAGAATTGAAGGAGTTGCTTTCTAAGCAAAACCACTCTGGTGAAACCGCCCTATACGTTGCTGCTGAAAATGGCCACGTTGATTTAGTGAAGGAATTGATCCGGTACGATGATATCATTATGGCCAGCATCAAAGCTAGAAATGGTTTCGATGCATTCCATATTGCTGCTAAATATGGGTTCCTTGGTAAGTCTCTTTATTCTCTAAAATTTGTTGGATCTTATCTTCAAATATCTTCCTGTACCACACAACCTTGTTCTACCATATTAGTGTTCAGTAGTGCCATCACAGAAAACCTGTGTAACAACTCTTTGCTCGTTGGATTTGGATCCCCTAAGCTGAGTGTGTTGGTGAAGCTGTATGCAAGATATTGTTACTTTATATTCATATTTCTTTATATAAAAGACTAAATTTGCATAACTAAAGTATCAGTACTTTGCATTCAATTTCACCATCTTCACACAACTTCAGAGAATCCAGATTCTTTCTCGTTTTACCCTGAAACTTGCTTGTTGAATTAATTATAGAGCAATAGACATAAATTCAGACTTTCTAATTTTTCTATTGACTTTTATCTCGTTGATAATTTTCATTATTATCCGTTTAACCAACAGAATTTGTCTGATTCTCGTTTCTTCTACCGGTTTGCAGAGATATTGATGGTCCTCAAGGAGGCGATTCCAGAACTTTCAATGACTGTTGATCTGTCAAACACTACAGCATTGCACACTGCTGCAGCACAAGGACATATCGAGATAGTAAATTTTCTCTTGGATAAAGGTAGCAATCTGATCACTATTTCAAAAAGCAATGGGAAAACTGCGTTACATTCTGCTGCAAGAAATGGTCATGTGGAGGTCGTCAGGGCCCTTCTGAACAGAGAACCTGAAATTGCTTTGAGAATTGATAAGAAGGGTCAGACAGCTCTCCACATGGCAGTTAAAGGACAAAATCTTGAGTTGGTGGAAGAGCTTGTGAAATCATTTCCATCTTTGACTAACACAGTTGATACCAAGGGAAACACTGCATTGCACATTGCTACTCGGAAGGGTCGTCTTCAGGTGAAAGACTATTTTCTTTTCTTTTTTTTCTTTTTCGTTCAACAGATGAGCGTGTCTTGACCCACATACAATCAATTTATTCAGCATTTGTGGCAGTACACCTTATGTTGCCAGAATTTTGAGTCACTTTTCTGACTTAAAACTCAATTATTATCATGTGGCAACTCGATGATAAATGTGTTTATACTTTATAATAAATTGGGTTCACGTTATCCTCGACAAATTAAGTACTGCCGCTCCTAAACTAAAACTCACTGTTGATCTGATTAGCTGAGCTATTGACTAATTTGTCATCGAGATTCATCTAAATGTTCTTATGATTATCTTATAGATTGTTGGGAAGCTACTAGAGAACAGAGGAACAGACACAGATGTCATTAACAAATCTGGGGAAACTGCTCTGGATATTGCGGAGAAAACTGGACACTCGGACTTTTGCAGCATTTTGCAAGATCATGGAGCTCAGTTTGCCAAGTCCATCAAGTCACATTCTACAAACCCTGCCCTTGAACTCAAACGCACGGTGAGTGACATAAAGAGCGGGGTTCATAACCAGCTAGAGCACACAATCAGAACACGAAAGCGCATGCAAGGCATAGCGAAACGACTCAACAAAATGCAGGCTGAAGGGCTTAATAATGCAATCAATTCCAACACTGTTGTTGCTGTTCTCATTGCAACGGTTGCTTTTGCTGCCATCTTCAACATTCCTGGTCAGTATCCTGATCTCCAAAACGGAGATGCACTCCCACCTGGAATGTCTCTCGGGGAGGCATATATTGCTCCAAAAATGGGATTTTTGATATTCCTCATCTTTGATTCAACTGCCCTCTTCATATCCTTGGCTGTTGTGGTTGTGCAAACATCAGTTGTGGTTATTGAGAGGGAAGCAAAGAAACAAATGACAGCCATTATAAACAAGTTAATGTGGTTGGCTTGTGTGCTAATATCTGTGGCATTCATTGCCATGTCATACATAGTTGTGGGGAAGCATAAGTGGTTGGCCATTGCAGCAACGGTTTTAGGGACAGTGATCATGGCAGCTACACTAGGAACTCTGTGTTATTGGGTGATTGCTCACCGACTTGAGGCCTCCAGATTGCGAAGTCTTAGGAGGTCAACAATGAGCAGTAGACAGTCTCTGTCAATGTCTATGATGTCAAATTCGGAGAGTGAATACAAGACTGTGTATGCAATATAAATCTCATGCTACAATTTTCATATGTGCAGCTTTCCTTCTTGCCTTCTAAAGTCTTATCAACAGTGTCTCATAATTCATATCGATAATGCTGATTGCATGGTAATTTTGTCATGTTTTGCTCTGTTAAATCAGTAACTACATGTAAGCTAAGAAGGAAAAGTACTGGATAATCTCTGCCATTAAAATGGTTCAAAAAATGACATAATGACATGTGGCAAACCTGGCTTGTAGATTTGCAGTTGTACATGTATGATGATAGGGGAAAATGTGTGTTTTTCTAGCTTCTTGTGTTTAGATATATTTTCAGGGGGTCGCATTACCAGAAAGCAAGCAACAAAATGGGAAATTTTCAGTTGAGGAGCACTGTAGTAAGTTAACTTCCATTATTTGCCCCTAAAAATTTTGAAATTTCACTACACCCGTAAAACTAAAATGAAATTAAATTTTGTGGATAAAAAGACATTGGTGCCCTTGCTCTTTTTTTTTTTTACCTAGCCTAATTTACAACTACAATTAATAAAGTACAACAATACATAAGGGAATTTACAACATATAAGTGAATTAATCACTCTCATTTCCATATTCCCAACCTAATTTACAACTTTAATTAGCAAATTTACAACAACACATAAAAGAATCAACAATTCTCATTTCTCATATTCCCAACCTAATTTACAACTACATAATTAGCAAATCTACAAAAACACAAAAAGAATTTACAACGATAAATATAAGAGTTATGTTAGTTATTAATTCCCTTATGTGTTGTTATAAATTTGCCAACTGTAGTTATAAATTAGGCTGAAAAAAAAAGAGCAAGGGTACCAATGCCTTTTAAATTTAATTTCATTGTAGTCATGGATGCAGGGAAGTTTCAAAATTTTGGGGGTAAATATAAGCTAATTTACTACAGTGGTCCTCAACTGAAATTTCCACCAACAAAATAAAGATGGTCTCAACAAAAAAAAAATCAAGTTGATAACTCTGACATTGGTTGACATTACTCATGGGGTTCTACTTGATTACTCAACCCAACGGTGCCACACATTCTTTAACATATGAATCACAAATGAATGAATTTCTACTCCATACTTATATATCCACATGAGATTCCGACGACAGTGTTTTCCTCTTCCTTTTCGGCCTTCATTCCATGGAGAAAACAAAAAATCAAAAGGTGAAGGCCCTAGACCTAACTGGACAAGGTGGATAAAGCAACCGAAGCCTATTTATCTTTTGTTGTCGTCGTATGGTAGCTAGGAGCTTAGCTACGAAAGCAAAAAAAAAAGCGCAAAACATTACCTAGTTTGATCAGCGTGATAAGCGACTTGGTATCGCTTAAGCGAGGTCTCGAGTTCAAGCCTTAGCGTATGTAAAAAATTTCTGTTAGGAGACTCATTCACTATAGCCAGGTACAAGATGCGGATCGAATCCGGATATAGTCAGGGTAAAATTCTGGTGAACCGGATGAAAAAAAAAATCACTCGTAGGCTCATCCATATTCAAAAAACAGTTTCATGAAAACTATCAATACTAACAAAGAGCTTTAACAATTTAGTAGAGCTTATGGTAGTAATAATTCAATTCACAAGAAGTGTATTAACTTGGGGATGTAAATAGAGAACGGAGGGTGACAGGTTCATTCATAATTGAAACATCAATTTGCACTAAATTGCAAATTTTGAAGCAGAATCTAGACAGATCCTGAAATCATTATCTGGAAGCTTCGTTGAAGTACTCTGTTGCTGCTGAGACTGTTTACAATGGGCTATGGCTCCTTCAATCGAACTTCCTCGCTCTGAGTTTGCACTACTGCTCCTTGGGCTTGAGCTGAGTGAAAAAGATGAAGATAACGACCCAAACGAGGACGATGACATCACAGACGAAGACTTCATCATAGAATGTCGAATCACCCCTGAAAAAGATCTGCTATGTGCGTCCACACCATAATCTTTGATCAGCTCCCTGCTTGTGCTCTTCATGAACAACTTGTGCCTTGTATCATCGATGATTTCAGATGGGGTTTTCGATTTCTTTTCTGCTACTTCACTGTTGTTTGATGCAGATACACATGACTTGTCTGAGCAATCATATTTTCTAAACAGAGAGTGCACATAAGCTCGTGAAGCCTTGAGCCTTTGACCTAGCTTTGACTGTTTAATCAGTTTCAGCATCTTGGGCCAAGATTTCTTTGGAGGATCCCCAGCAAACCCATTGAGTTCACTAGGCGATGCAGATGGAAACTTATATGGGTTTACTTCATTCTCTGTAGCCGTGGATAATTCTGAAGGTGAAATGCTAGGACATGAAGAAGGCTGGGGAAGGCGATAATCTGACAAGGCTGAGTGAGTTCTGGAAGATTCAGAGATGGCGTTGGAATTGTTGAGAAGGTGAAGAGGAAGGAGTTTCCCGTTGTAGAAGAGATCATCAGCAAGGGAAGATGATGAAGACTCTTTCTCAGGTGAAACTGAAGTAGTCGGGAACTCAAACTCTCTGTTTTGTGGGGGAGAGCTGATTGGATGAGAGACTAAATCAGAAGAACTTAGTTCCAAGTCAATGAAGTGTTCATCCACCTGAATAAACGGAGCTTCTTTTGTGGCCATTTCATGTGCGCCTCTTCTCTTCCTGATTACTACTTCTGTATCTCTGTGGAGATGCCTATGCGAAATTGAGCTTCCTCAAAGGGAAAGGAAGACCATTCTTTAGCGTCACGATGGAGTCGTATCTCCTTATATATATAGCAATTGTTATTCATTTTTGTTAGAAAAAAATAAACTTAAAAACTCCATCCTATCTTAACTTGTTTTTTTTTTGGTTGAATTACAAAAGTATCCCAAACCACTTTATTCCATTTTAGAATTGGGACGTATATTGTACCAAAAAAAACGGAGACGGATTAAAAAAAAATTATTTCTCCGAATAAATATGTTTTCTAAAATTTAAATTTATATTTTTTTTATGAGTATAATTATCAGCACAGCTATAAGCTTGTTGGTACCTCTATATTAACTTTACTCTTTAAATCATGGTCAAAATAAATAAATATATTAGTTTAGTATTAACAGCAAGCTGTCAACAATAGTGTGCCCACACCCACGCATGTTAAATTTACAAAAATTATATACGTACTTTAAAGCAAATAAAATATAAAGAAAATTGCTAAAAAATCCTCAATTGCAAAGCTTATTGCCTAGATATACTTTAAATTTGTTTAAAGACATTTGTATAGCTTATCTTCGGCTGGGTTAGGATTAAATTCTTCTCCAGTTATATACAACCTAACTCTAACTATATACAAAAAAATATATATTTACATATAATTAAAAATATTTTACACATAATTAAAAAAAATTACACGACTCAAGAATTTGGATCCTTAAACATCTTTGTATAATAAATTTTGTTATGGAATATTTTTGAGTAATTTTTCATAAAATATATATAGACAAATTTTATATATGAAATTGGTTAAGAAACATATCCGTTTTTTTTTTTTTGTTTTATCAAAATATTGCGTGTATGAAAGCCAACTAATCGAAGGAAAAAACTCTCCCCAAGAGGATTTAACAAAAATATGCATATACAAGGCTCGAACCTAAGACCAACAGTGAAGCTAAGGATGAGTGGGATGAAAAAGGCTAGCGGCTAGCTAGTTTTGTTGGGCGATGGGGGTAGGTGTGTTGGAAGTGAAAAGAGCCCAGGAACATTGAACAGAAGGTAGAAGGATGAGCAAGATTCAATGCCTGGGAAGTATATTGTCCGTAATCAGTAGCTAACATTATTATTGTCTCTGTTTAGCTTTTTCCATGTGTTGGATATCATATATATTCTCTCGTCCCACTATTGTCTTCTTCCATTTGAATTTAGAAACCCTCAAGGACGATCGAATGTTCATACAGCAAAGATGTTGACATCAATCTTCTTGTTTTATTCCCACGTTTCAATGTAAATAACATCCTCAGCCCTCCCAACTAGTACTATGAAAGAGATAGGTTCATAATGCCAGATGGTCCTAATATGGAATGACCTGCTTTGATATGATTAAGGTGGTCGCATGAATTGGCATGCACCATAGCAGTGTTTAAGCAGAAGATGTTGATCATAAGCAGATAATGAACATGCAAACAAACTCAACCTTATTGCTTATACTGCAGAATTTTTAATGAAGATTATTGTTGCTTGGCTGGTTCTTGGGACTGATAAAGCCTTCAATAATACTAATGAGAGGGACAAGCCAGGAATGGGAGGCGGTACCCTGTAGGCCTTACCTTGTAATTATGTTGGACTTCACAGCTCAATCTATAAAAGGTAACGTACATTAGTTCTCAGACAATTACTAGAATGATCAAGCATGTCATCACCAACACGACTATTCTTCTCTCTTCAGTAATACGTTCAGTTATTTCTAATTACTTCTCATATATTAAGAAATAGAAATTGATTCATTAAATTTGTCATTATAAATTGATAATTTTTTTAATTTTACCCCTCTTTAAAATACAAAATTTGAGGAGCCCTATTCACAAAATACTGAATATTAATTAACAATAAAAATAAAACTAAAAAAAAGTAATTAATAAGATTATCGTTGTCTAATAATAAAGAACAAATACACCTTCTAGTTGGTGCTTTATATAAATAAAGACCAGGGAGTAATATCTAAAATTACATTTAACTTTTACTTATACGGATTGTGTTGGGAGAAATCATAAGGATAACAAATTCTCTCGATGAGTATTTAATAAAATTGGATACCCAACGCTCAGAATTTAAAATCACTTTTTAAACTAATCCAACCCTTTTATATGAGTCGAGCTACAAGCTTGTTAGTACACATAATGACATTTAATGGATAACCAAAGGATTTATTCGAAAATCTAAAAGATCGGCAAACTAAAATAAAAATAATTTAATATATAAAATATTCTAAATAAATAAAATCACAAAATAAACTAAACTAATTAGTTCTCTTTCGATCTTTAATATAGAACCTAATTAGGAATTACATCTTAGTTATAAATATAATACTCATTTCCTATGTTTATTCATATTTTTTTAAATTACTTCTATTAATACTCCTTCAATAATAATCACGTAAGAAGGAGAAGAAATTAATTAAAGAACATGTTATATTAACTAATTTTTTTAATTTAATTAAATATATTTTATATTAAGTAATAAAAAATAACATAGTAGTTCTTAAGCAGGTTAATTCTCGGTGGGTCGCTTTAGTCATAGACATCATGGATACAAGATTTTTCACCCCTAAAAGTCTAAAACTATTGACATCCACATACGAAAATGCAAATATGATCTTAGTCGATATGTCCGGTTAGTCTGAGAATACTTTCTAGTTTCAGACTTTCAGCACAGCAAGAACACTTCCATCGTAAAAGTTATGTTGTGCGATTTAGTTGGAAAGCACAACTACATAGATGTCCAAACAACATTCTGGGGAAAAACCAAACACAAACACAAAAGAAATATGAGAAAATGTGAGTCGGCAATCAATGTACACTTGTTCATTCCAAAACACGACATGGTGAAGACTCAAGGGTTAGGTTGGAATATCATTTTAGCATACTTGATGAAGAAAATCACAGTTGGGCTTTCATTATTTATTTGCTTATGAGTCCTCCAAGGAAAAATACCCGTGTACAACCAGCAATTTACCAAATATTTGATGTACGATGTTCTTCTGTGACTGGTTTGAAAATCTCCTGCAAAACATTAGTACCTTGGGAGCAACCCTCTGGATAATACCATTCAACACCATCAGACAGGCAAGCAAAGCAGAGACCAAAATCATCCGGCACGTCCCCCCGCGCGCGCACACTCACACTCGTGTATATATATATATTTCTAAATTAATACTTTTCATCATTTTTTATATAAGAGTTAGTTTGTACTACGTATATGATAGGGAGAAAATCACTAAAGTGGACTATGGATATTCTTTATACTTTATCTACCACTTTAATTACATAGCTGCAATTAAAAGTGTTTCATCATGATCTTGCTACCCTTCACTAGTTCTATAGCTGGCATAATTTCATTAGTTCTAAAAAATAATACTATTACAATTCTAATTATAAGAGTTAGTTGTATTTTTTTAGATAAATTTAGAAAACTAAATAAATCAGTTAATTATAACTAATATAAAAACTAATTGATTAATTTAGATAGATTGAGGAGTATATAATATAAATTAATTTTAAATATTTAGATTTAGTTATAACTAACTATATTTGATTTATTTAATCTACTTAAAAAGATTTTATATTTGATTTATTAATCTACTTAAAAAAATTAATTAAAGACAGAAATAAGTAGTACTCTCCAATCCACAGTGTTTAATTTGTAACATAATTGCGCATGCAACAAGAAGTACGTCTATTTAATCCCCACATAATGAGGTAAATATCAGTTGGTAAGCAAACAAGTTAGAAACTCTGTATAAAAACGCAAATATTTCCATTAGAATCAAATAAACGACAAAGAAAAAGTAGAGCAATTAAGACCTAATAAATCTTTTAGATCACATTATTTATAAATTATGGATAGTATTTCTTCTGTGCTTTGTAGTTTCTACAATTTTTTTTATTTTGTTTAACTTGTCTCCCTGCAGTATACTCCCTGCAGTCTTGTTTTTATTCGTTTGATATTTCTTGATGTAATTTAATAAGACTTTAATGTCAGGAATAGAAAATATAATTTCCAAAAAAACTTCTAAATTATAAAGTCCAGAAAAATACATAGTTAATGAGTTGACCCAATATAAATTTGACCAAGTCGGGGTGCTGCCCTAACTCTACAATGCTTAAAAAATAAGGTCATTTTAAGAAAGTTTTACTATCTTTTAACATGTTACGTTCTTATATTTAATATTCTTTCTATTCTTAATATAAGATATATATTAATTAATTTAATTATATTAAAAAATTTAGTTAAATTTATTAATATGATATATTTTTTAAAGTAATCTAATCATATTTCTTAATTATTCTCCTTCACCCTTTTAATTATTATTGAGGGAGTATTTACAAGAGTAATTTATGAAAATATTGATAAATATGAGAAATATGCTTTATATTTAAAAGCAACATTAATATTTAATTATGTATTAAAATATTGATAAATATGAGAAATATGCTTTATAATATTTAATTATTTTTTAATTTGAAATTTTTAACTATATTGTCTTTTTTTTTTTTATACTAAATATGCTTTATAATATTTAATTATTTTTTAATTTGAAAATTTTAACTATATTGTCTTTTTTTTTTTTTTATACTAACTATATTGTCTTTTAATAGGCTTCCCACCACTTCCCAAACAAACCAAGGGCCGTGAGTTTATATAACGGAAAAAAGTGGCCCAACAATAGAGTTGATAATCATTATTATGGGCCACACTCGTTTGCTCAAACCCACATATGAAAGCCCAGAAACCAAAACAACAATTGTGATACGACGTCGTTTGATACAGTAGCCGCCGCCTTGGCGAGTACCCAACAGTTTCTTCCATTCCATTCTCACAGGTTACGGCAAGAGTAAATCACACCCAACAGTTTCTTCTCTCTCGACCATCAACAAAACAAATGAATAATAAATAACAAATGAATGAATGAATCAAATTTTGGGGTTACAACGAACGTTAAACACACCACGTAGTAGTGACTAGCGAAGCAGAGCAGAGCATGAGAGGAGCCTCCGTAAGAGCCTAAAGAAAGAGATTGCCTTAAGTTTCCTCCAAACCAAGCACTTCCTCCTCCTGAACTGAATCCTTGTTCTCTTCTTCATCTTTTTCACGTAGCAAAGATTTCGCTTCACTCTCTGAAAACAGGAGCGTGTCTTCTCTGCAATACTCTGTTTTCTGGAAAACTTGTAGCTCCTCAGGAACATCTGTCTGCAGGAGATGCTATCCACCACTATGGGTTTCCCATATCTCTTGTTGGAGGTCACGCTCCTTATAAACTCAGCATCTGATTCTGGCCACTTGTACAGATTCACGTACGTTGCTCTCATCGTGGGCACGCCTTCACCCTCTTCGTTCATCCAGTTTGATCTCCAAACAGAGTTCATCTTCTTCTCTGGGGAGATTCTGATTCGTGTTCGATAGAATCTTGTTGTTGAGCAATGAGAACGATCAGGTTCGCTGGTTTTTATAGTGAGTCTTCATCATCACGTGCGATTCTGTTAATTTGAGCCCTCGTGTGTGTTGTTAGGCGGGAGTTAGATGGCCTAAAGAGATGAGGCCCCAAAATGGCGGCTTAAGGGAAAAAGGCTTTGTTCAAGCTGTAGAAGGGATCGCGAGACAACCCGAGGCAGAGGGAAAAATACAACCCTCTAAATAGGAGTTTGCCAATCCATGAGTATACCACATGAAGTTACAAAGGTTGCACGTGTTGTGGATAATCTGCATATTCAATTATGGTCCGAGGTTGGCATTTTTTTAGTTGATCAATGTATCATCGTAATGTATGTTTCATAGTTACAAACCTTTATCGGGCCTTTCTTTTAGGCCGCGCCGCCATACCTAGGTTATTATTTATCATACATGGCTTAAATCATGAAGATAATAAGAATTTCATTTGATACATTTGATCATTTCTGCGTTATTAGAATGTTCGCTTAAGATGTAATAACTATGCACTTTACAAATATATATATGACTTGGTTAAGAATCATACATTTATAATATTTTGATCAAAATAGAGAGAACAAATATACTAGCTAGCTGCTTAGAAATTTCTTTCACACTGAAAAAAGGAGTATGAAATGGTTAATGTTATTCAATAGTTCCCACTTGAAAAGATGCTGTCATTTTCTCCTCCATGCTCCCATTCTGTGATCTTATTCACAGTGGCAATTTGGAAACAGTCAGTCAAATATTTTTTTAATGTAGAGGACTTCTTTTTTCTTTTCTTTTCTTTTGATTCCCCCTCCCTCTTGTTGGTAAGTTTTGTCTTTTGTCATCTGCTGTTTTTGGCCTATATTATTTCACTCTTTTGTCATCTGTTGTAAAACAAGGTGTTCATGGCAAACCTATTATTCTCTAGAAAGAACTTATACGCATATTATATTATATCCTCATTGCCAGATTCTTTAATTATGGTCCTAAATTTCATGATAAGCGTATGGCTTCATTAAGGAATAGCTGAATCAACGCATTTGAGTTTAGTGTAAAAGGTTAGACCCTCATGACATAACGAACTGGGATTTGAATCTTGTTGAGAGATATATTCATAGTACTCAATAATATCTCAAATACAGAATACTTACATTTAGGAATGGCCGAACCCATATTATCACTGTGTGTTACTAGTGGCGACTCGATATTGTGATGGCATAACAACCGGATCGTGGTATTGTTCTGATGAATATTATTTCACTACCTCTACTAATCTAGGTGGCATTATTAGAAGCTGCGGATCGATATGGTGTTGTTGGTGAAGGCAGATGTATCTACAATAACATGAAGGCTTCTCTCAATATCTCTGATTAGCTCATGACGAAGATGTGTTTAAGTGTCAATATCTTCCTAATGAGAAAGTACAGAGACAGAGATGAGTCGCTCTTCAATGAATGGATTCTGTTCCCATATCTACTAATCTGTGTCTGTGTTGTGAAAATGCTGACAATATATAATCCCAGAACTATGTATGCTATTCTTTCTGTACAGATCGTGTTTGTTGGGTTATGTTCCACTAGCACGCCCAAATACTCCCAACTCCCAAGTTACGAACTGCGACAAAACCATCAAAGCAAGAAACCGGAGTAGTGTGTGCAGTGGTTTTTTGGGGCTTTTCTTGACCAATGGTTTGTTTGAAGTTATTTCTCATCTCTTGTTGGGTTGGTTTTTTAGCTTAGCCTAATGAACGTTGGTTAAGAAACCTAGTTGTGAAATAAGAAAGTAGAATTAAGGCAGTTCCTCTTGTTGAGGGTAGATATAACACCCGCACCTAAAACTGATGGCGAATAGTTAATCACAAAGTTGGCATCCAATCAGAGGGTGTGTCGTGTGGGAACGAAGGCGTGCCGAATAATATAATGAGATTTAGGTGTGTTAATTGGTCATCTCTTTTTGCATCCGATAATAGTCCCACATGTACATTATGTCTAACAAGCAATTAAACCATTCTCTTTACTTCTTTTTCCAATTGACCGAACGCAGTTTGTGTTCAGACCCTCGACTCTTAAGGTTGAAATTTGATGTAACCAACGTATCGGTGGTTTTATTAATCATTGTTTGATCACCTATCTTCCCCGTCTGCAGTTTTCTTTTTGGTTTGGACTTTCATTTCATTACTCCACGCCTTCAGAACCAAACATGCTCTGTCCAATTAGCCATTTTGGTGACACGTACAAGAAATGTGACTATGTGACACCTTACCAAGCTGCTCCAAAATAATCACCCCTACTAAATCATGTTGCTGATGAGTACCCAAATTAATCATAATTCACATGAAACCCACCGTAAATATGGACTTTTTTGTAATTTTTTTCAGAATAAAAAGGGGAATCTCATATGATGCAAGAAATTCATAAGCCTTTTCTGATAGAAACTAGTTTAGGTGCTCATTCTAAAGATGAACCCAAAGCTCGTCTCATATAGACAGACCAAATTTAATATTTTTTCCAATTGATATTTTTTAAATAAAAAAATTAATATTTTAAAAAAAATGATAGTTAAAATATTATTTTTATTTTAGATTATATACCCTTTAAAATAATTTTTTAAAACAAATAAAGATAAGAAAAATTAAAATAGACCAGATTTAATTTACACAATCTAAATAGAATGATCACTCAAACAGGTTGTTTTCTGATATGGCTCTAATGCCATCCGGTCTGATAATATTATATATATTGGATCCTCTCCAACAAAAAGTCTCTCAATCCTCTACCCATCAGCATCTTGTACGTCACTGCAATCTAATGGTCTAAAATGGCCAAGCTGTTAAATAATTGAAATAGCATCATCACTCATGTAAATGGCGTACGCCCTTTTGATTAGTCTAAGGGTTGGGTAATGTCAAGTTAAATATGCATACAATTTTAAAAAAATATATTAGTAATATGGCGAGGAAGCCCTCAACATATCTGGCTTCCATTTCACTTCCAATATTCCTACATTTATTTTGTATATACACTTTTTTATTATAACAAACACGTTTGTCTTCATCCGACGCGACTTCTTGCTGTCTGTATGACTTTTGCGTTTGCTTGTGCCTTTATGCTAGGTTATGGATGGACTTTTCCAATCCTTAGAATAATGAAAGAGGCACCATTTATATTAATTATGTCTTTTTTAAATGATTTGATAACTTGGATTTTCTAGACCATTAGATTACACAGACGGACGATATTGTTGCTGGAGAGATGATTGACAGACTGCTTGCAGGAGAGGACCTGAATCCCATGCATGCCCGCCTTTACCCACTCTCTGCACTTATATATACACTTATATCCAACGGTTGGATTTGGATGCTTCAATTACCAAAATTCAGAATAAGTCTCCCAAATCCTGCACACTACCTCCTCACTCCATGCATTTTCACTTCCTGTCTATATAATCCCCAATTTCTCATTACTCTTGCCATTAACCCTCTCTCACTAATGTCTCAACCACCTCCGCCACAGGCTCCGTCTTCCGCGGTGCCCGACAGCTGCCCCGCCGATGATGACAGATGTACCTTCTTCAATCAATCCATGGAGCTCGTCCAACTCCCATATCAAAGGTCAGGCAGAGCCCACGTCTCCCGCAGCCCCTCCCTCGCCGACCTACTTAAACGCGTCGGAGATTGTCAAAACGACGCCGTCTCCCAACCACACCAAGTCCTCGACCTCGCTCCTCCTCCCCCCTCTTACTCCTTTGTCCTTTCCTTCACCAACTTGACTTACAGCGTCAGAATCGGTCGCAAAATGAGCCTATCCTCTTGCTTCTCTCCGAAACACGTGGATATGGATTCCCCGCCGGAAGTTAATGGCGTGGCTGGATCTGAACCGAAGACTAACGATACTAAAGTTCTGCTCAATGGTATTTCCGGCGAGGCCCGAGATGGAGAAATCATGGCCGTTCTAGGCGCCAGTGGGTCCGGTAAATCGACACTGATCGACGCCCTCGCCAACAGAATTTCCAAAGAGAGCTTGAAAGGAACGATCACGTTAAACGGTGAAGCTTTGGATTCCAGTCTTCTGAAAGTGATTTCAGCTTATGTCATGCAGGACGACCTTCTCTTTCCCATGCTCACCGTGGAAGAGACCCTCATGTTTTCCGCCGAGTTCAGGCTCCCTCGCTCCCTCTCTAAGTCCAGAAAGAAGGCCAGAGTCCAAGCTCTCATCGACCAGTTGGGTCTCCGCAACGCCGCCAATACTGTCATCGGTGACGAGGGCCACCGGGGCGTCTCCGGAGGTGAACGACGTCGTGTTTCCATCGGAATTGATATCATTCACGACCCGATCATCCTGTTCCTCGACGAACCCACTTCAGGCCTTGACTCCACCAGCGCGTACATGGTCGTTAAGGTGCTACAACGAATAGCTCAAAGCGGAAGCATCGTCATCCTGTCCATACACCAACCAAGTTACAGAATCGTCGGATTATTAGACCGGTTGATTTTCCTCTCGCACGGGCAAACAGTATACAGCGGCTCTCCGGCGAATCTGCCGCGCTTCTTCTCGGAGTTCGGACACCCGATCCCCGATACCGAGAACAGCACCGAGTTCTCCCTCGATCTCATTCGTGAGCTCGAACAAAAACCTGGTGGAACCGATGGCTTAGTGGAATTCAACAAGTCTTGGCAATCGAATCACATGAAAAGCAAACCCAATAACGGCCATGAAACCACCATTAACGAACAAAGGGTTTCACTCAAGGACGCCATTGGCGCAAGCATTTCTCGAGGCAAGTTAGTCTCTGGGGCGCCAAATAATTCCAATCTCACAACATCTCCGTCTTTTCCAACCTTTGCAAACCCTTTTTGGATCGAAATGGCTGTGATAGCGAAACGATCGCTGATCAATTCCCGAAGGATGCCCGAACTGTTTGGCATTCGATTGGGTGCGGTTCTCGTAACCGGAATCATCCTGGCCACTATCTTCTGGCATCTCGATAGTTCTCCTAAAGGTGCTCAAGAACGATTAGGGTTCTTCGCCTTCGCCATGTCCACCACCTTCTACACCTGCGCTGAAGCCATGCCTGTGTTCCTCCAAGAGCGATACATCTTCATGAGAGAAACCGCGTACAATGCCTACCGTCGATCCTCCTACGTTCTGGCCCAGTCAATCATCTCGATCCCATCCTTAATTTTCCTCTCCTTAACATTCGCCGCCACGACATTCTGGGCGGTGGGTCTAGCGGGCGGCGCCTCCGGGTTCTTCTTCTACTTCTTGATTATCGTGGCGTCTTTCTGGGCAGGAAACTCGTTCGTGACGTTTCTTTCAGGAGTGGTTTCGCACGTGATGTTGGGCTTCACCGTGGTGGTCGCCCTTTTAGCTTACTTCGTGCTGTTCAGTGGGTTCTTCATAGCCAGAGATAGAATCCCCGCGTACTGGATATGGTTTCATTATATTTCACTGGTGAAGTACCCATACGAAGGCGTGTTGCTGAACGAGTTTGATATTCAGCCTCCGAGGTGCTTCGTGAGAGGGACTCAGATGTTCGACATGACGCCGCTGGGGGAGGTGCCGGAGACACTGAAGCTGGCGTTGCTAAAGAGTATGAGCAAGACGCTGGGGATGAACATCACGGGCTCGACGTGCGTGACCACGGGATTGGATCTACTGAAGCAGCAGGGGATTACGGACCTGAGCAAGTGGAATTGCCTGTGGATAACCATTGCATGGGGATTTTTCTTCAGATTTCTGTTTTATCTGGCTTTGATGTTTGGAAGCAAGAACAAGAGGACCTAACATGGTCTTCAAAGAGCAATACAACGTAGTATGGAGGGGGGACTTTTTTTCCTATGGTTATATATATGCCAAAACGAAAGCTACACTAGTTAAAAGATGGAGTTGAAGAATGTTTATTATCTGGCAAACTTAGATATCGATATTACTTTAATAGGTATTAGAATATAAGATGTTAGTGTTTTGGAGAAAAAAAATTTATAACAAAATTCTTCATCATTTTGGGCCCTATTTGGATAAGAGTTTAAAAAATGGCTTATAAAAAAAAGAGGCTTTTTTATAACTTTTAGAAAATAATTTTTGGATAAGAGCTTATAGAAAAAAAATAATTCTAAATAAATGAGTGTTTTTGATAGTTATTACTATAAGGACTTTTGTAATTGAAAAATTACTAAAAATGTATGATTTTATTAAAAATATGAGAGAGGAGAGAAGAGAGGAGAGAGAGGGTGGAGAGGAGAGAGTAAGACTAAAATAGTAATTGGATTGTCCATAAGTTTTTTTATTATTCTAGAAGCTAGTCTCAATAGTTTATCCAAAATATTAATTTTAAATTATGGTTTAGTCCAAAAACTCTTTTGGACAAATATAATTATTTATTTTAAAAAAAATTAAATTAAGATTTAGATAAAAAACTCTTTTAAAATCTTGATTTAAACTCTTTCCAAACACACACTTTAACAGTAAGGAGCCAAGGTCATATACGTTATCGAATCTGTGGTATAAATGAAACTAAGCATCCGCATACTTCCAGTCCATTTCGGAGTGAGTGTTTCAGTGATCCCAATGGCGCCTTCATGCATTTATAGTTCTTCACAAACAGCTTTAGCTCTGAGTTATGGGTTTCTCACTTATCCTTCCAATAATATTTCGGGTTCTTGAGCCGTCATTCTCCAATATATATTCATCATAATGAAGCCAATGCTGTCGCCCACTTTTTTCCTAAGCCTGCGTTTTATGTTTTTAACTAGAGGCCAGGTGAGACGCTAATCGCCTGAGATTATAAATCCATGCAACCAACTCTTATTTTCCGGGAAACTTTTACACTCTGAGATTACAAGCTCATTGGGTAAGCCGGCGTTCTTTTGTTTTCTCGGTTTTCATCCTTTTAATGTTGTTTCTTTATAATGTTATTAATAAAGTATTGCGTTTTTCTATTAAAAAAAAAATACCCCGTTTCACTTTTTTTATGCATTAAAATAGACGAACATAAACTTACAAATCGTAATGCTCGGTACATATTGATCTATCATCGGACAAATTATAATTTATAAAAAGGTAATTAATTATTTACGTGAACCTCTCAACATCTAACAATAAAAGAATACTTATAAGTTTAAATTAAGAAAAAAATAAAAATAAAATTAAAATCTTCATATTTACAAGTTAAATTTGTATATTTATAAGTTGAATTGTGTCACTCGTAAGTCAAAATTTAATAATTTATATTTATAAGTTAAACTTTTATATTTATAAGTTGGGTTGCTTAATTTACACTCTAAACTTTTATTTTTAACATCTTTCAATAATATTTAATTTTTTTAGGTAGGAATCTAGGATTTATGGATGATCAATTTTTTGTGTACTATTTATAAATTATATTATTAAATTTTTTATATAAATATATAATTTTACTCTTTATTTATTATCTTATAAAAATTTCATTAAATTTAATAAATATTAAATAAAAATAAAATTATAGAATTATAAAATTTTAAAATAAAATTGATAAAATTTAAAGTTAGAAACATGTGGAGAACAGTGTAGTATTTACGTTTTGTTTTCAATAAGGCTTGTTTGGATAGGATTTTAAAAAAGTACTTATGAAAAAAAAGGGCTTATGGACAACTTATGAAAAAGGACTTTTAGAGAAGAGTTTATGGAAAAAAAGTGGTTTTGAATAAATAGGTGTTTGGATAGTTATTTTTAGAATGACTTTTTATGGTGGTAAATTACCAAAAAGGGTATGATTTGATTTAAAGTAAGAGAGAGGAGAGAGGTAGAGAGAAGATAAGAGAGAGGAGAGAGGGTGTAAGAAAAAGTAGAGATAAAAGAAGAGAGAGGAGAGAGGAGAGAGGGGAGGGGTAGGTATGAGAGAGGAGAGAGGGTGTAAGAAAAAGTAGGGGTAATATAGTAATTGGATAGTCCATAAGCTCTTTTACTGTTAAAAAAGCTATTTTGAATAGCTTATTCAAAACCATGGTTTTAAACCATGGTTTTGCTCAAAAGCACTTATGGACAAATAAGCCTGTTTGTTTTAAAATTTCCTCAAACCAAGATTTTGCCCAAAAGGACTTATAAAACCTTGGTTTGGGTGTGTTCCAAACACACCCTAAAACTAAAACTAAAAATTATACTATAAATTAAAAATAAAATTGGAAAAGTAGATGCGGTATATACGGGGATGCTTAGATCAAGATTAGTCGTATCCTGGCCGTCAAAGGTTTTCGGTACTTCCAAAAGATATCGGGAAGGACAGAATCATCGCATCGGCGTTCGAAAGGGTTAAGATACGAACAGGGAGCAGACTGCAGAGTGCAGAGCATTCCCTTCTGTCAACTACAATCTCTAGGTACTTCTTCTTTCAACCTCTTGCCTTTTCCCTGGGATCTGCCGTTTAATTAGCAATTTCACGATTTCATCTAGTTTCTCTCTTTTCGATTCGTATTTTCTAATTGATTTTCGGATTTTATAATCTAGGTCTTATTTTATATCTCCTTTGCAATTTAAAATCGTGTATATTTCTCTCCTTGCGAACTCTGGGGTTAAAATTGGTGTTGAGGGATTTAGGTTGAAAGCTGGTTGAAATTGAATGCAGGATAACGATCATGGCTTAGGAGTTTAGGTGTAAATTGAATTGTTTCGTTCAAACAAGAATTTTTTTTTTTTGAAAAAAAAATGTATGATAGATGTCTGGATTAGTTTTCTATGCGCATATCCCTTATTTACTTTCGTACTTACAGTGGAATAGAGTATCTGTCTCCTTTCATCCTCCCTCTTTTTTTCAATCATTTTCAGCAAAAATAGTCATTTTTATGGTGTCTTTCTTACTGTTGTTCTCGGGTCTCTAACATGGTTCTTTTCTCAGCAATAATGCCTCGTTACGATGATAAATACGGTAGTACCCGTCTATATGTGGGACGTTTGTCCTCAAGGACGCGTACACGTGACCTGGACAAGATCTTTGGCAGATATGGGAGGTAATGCCATTGTTTAATTGAATCATGAACAACCATTTAACTATTCATTGCTATGTTATCTCTGTTTTTGCTCTCCACAAAAATGCATTTTGCATCAGTTTTCATTTTTCACGTAGCATGGATTCAAAGTTCGTCTTTGGCATTCTGTTCCGGATCAGCAAGGGACCTATATTAGTGTTTCATTGGTTTGGGTGTTAGCCATGTCTTACTTTACCCTGAGCATTAGGATAAGTGGATAACATTCAGTTTTTTGGCTAAGCATATGTCTTGCTTGGATTTATATCCGTTACTCGTCATATTATGAGTGGGAATGATATTCCCTAGGTGTCGTGTTTTAACTTGAATGATCTTGTTGAAGGTTTCTGGGGTTTTTGCCTAAACCTGGAAGGTCTATGGTAGGAGGGTGGCCTTGGTGGAATTCGTGGAAATTCCTGTCGGTTGTTGACTTTGGCGATTCTTTCTCTAATGTTATTGCGTATTTTTATGGAAATGGCAACGATCACAAACTGGTGTTTAGTTCGTCTTTGAGGGGTGAAGTATCATACACTTGCAGTACTTGTGTACTGATTGCCTTCCTGTTTCTGGAAACCATTTCCGCAGAATTCGAGGTGTGGATATGAAGCATGATTACGCCTTTGTTGTAAGTTGTCACTCTTGCCTTTTCCTCACTCATTTATTTCTTTTCAAGTTGATTTCTTCTTGTGCCTTGGCTCAAGGTTGTATCTCAGTGTCTGCTTGAGGGGCTTCAATTATAAATGATGGTGAGACTGTGATGGGCCCGACGCTAAAATGAAAAATGTATATCAGAGAAAGGACCCCAAATCTGGACATACCATATAGCAGCAAGAATTGGGCCCTAAAACTGACTCACAGCCCAACAGGGCTCAGGAGTGTGATCTGGCTTAGTTTTCTAGGGTTGTGTGCCTTAGGTGACGCACACAAGGAGTGAACAGTGTTGAGAGGAGAGGCTCAGACCTCTCGAACGTCAGGGGAGGTTTCTTATTGCTATTTCCTGGTTATTTCCGCTTCTCTACTGTGTTAGGCCTAGTTAGTCATCCTGTCTATTTTCCTCTTCCTTACCTCACAGAAGGGGAGTGTACTGACTGGTCTTTTATCGGAAATAATAATACTAAGCTAATATCTTGAGCTCCATGAGAATGTCTATTACTTTTCTGCTTTGTTTCTCACAATTTTTGGACAGGAATTTGGTGATCACCGAGATGCAGATGATGCAAGATATAACTTAGATGGTCGTGATGTGGATGGAAGTCGCATCATTGTCGAATTTGCAAAAGGGGTATGGATTAATTCTGCAATTCTTATCATGTAAAATCACTAGTTATATGAAGGGTGTTTTATTTTTATGCAACATTATAGTCATTTTATCTCTAGCTATTGGATCTCCAGCTTCCTCTTTTTGGCCTTTCCATGATTGACTTGTGTGGGTAAACCCATGCACTTAATATAATATCAAACATTATTATTTATATTATCTATTACAAATGTGCATCCTCTATTTTTTGTAACTTATTTGACATTCATCTTACTCTATGCCTCGTTTGCTTGAGTACCTTCGGCATCCATAAATATCAATTGCATCTGCGCTTTTTTTTTTTTTTTGAAATCATGGTTCTTTTCTTGGAATGTGAATTAGCTTCATTTTCTTGTTTTAATTTGAATGCTATTGTTTTTTCACTTTGTTGGCTTTGTAACTAATTAGGGTCATCGTGGTTTCCGAGAATACTCGGTTAGAGGTCCTCCTCCTGGATCTGGGCGCTGCTTTAACTGTGGTCTTGATGGCCACTGGGCTCGGGATTGCAAAGCTGGGGACTGGAAGAACAAATGTTACCGCTGTGGGGAAAGAGGTCACATAGAACGAAACTGCAAGAATAGTCCCAAGAAACTCAGGTAAAAACATATGCTGCGGGAGTTCTGAGCTACTGCTACTTTCTTTCTACTGATATTCCTGTGTTTTCCATGCTTGAAAATTACATCAATTGTATTTGTTTGTGCAGTGGTCATGGACGAAGTTATTCCCGTTCGCCTGTCAGGTCACCTTCTCCTCGTCGTGGCAGAAGCCGTGATCAAAGTTATAGCCGAGATTGCAGCTACAGGTAGGACTATCTGCCCAAGTTTAATAAATGCAGTGGCATCACTGGGATTCTAAATCGTTATGGGCTTATGTTTCATTAGAAAAATATTTGCTTATCCAACTTTTGATTGCTGCTGACCATGCCAGCCGATCAAGGTCCCCTGTCCACAGAGAACGTAGCTCTGTTCATGAAGATAGATCAGAGTCTCCCCGCTACAGAAGCCCAGGACCCAATAATAGTCCTCCACCTGCCAAGACAAGGATCGATGGCCCTACTTATGATGAAGGCAATCAACAGAAGGAGAGAAGGGACATATCTCCTGAGAATGTTGGGCGGGCCACCCAGCAAGATGGTGACTATGGTGACGGTCCTAGAAGAAGGAGCAGAAGTAGAAGCCCTGTAAGTCCAAAAACTAATGGCAGTGGCCGCAGTGCTAGCCCGAGGGATGATAGGAGCCCCATTGATGATGATGATGACACCCGCCGTTCCCCTAGGGGCAGCGAGTCCCCTTAAAGCGCCATTATGTGAAATGGCCATGAATTTATGTGCATTGTTCATGAAATTATCTTTGTGCTATGGGAACACAATTGGTTTTATGGCATGTTAGAAACGGCCGTGCCTCTGTCATTTGCCCTTATTTTTGTCGTGTGACATTTTTGTTTTTGTTAACGCGCAATCTTGTATTGATGCCTGTAGCAAGTGTTTTGTTTTGGGGGTTCAAGATTAGTTTTCCAAAGATGAACAGGAAAAAAATTGTCTTCTATAGTCTGAGGGCTTCTGCTGCTATTTGAACTTCTGCGTTTTGATTTGTTACGTAAGATGTTTCTAAAAATGAAATATTAAAACTGATTAAATTAAATAGGCATGTTTGAAAATGACTCGTTTGAAAATCAGTTGACGCTTTGTTTTAGAAGTACAGAATTGGAATGGAAATGGATTGTGGCTTTATGATCCTTGGTCGAGTGCTGACTGATGCGTTCATTTTTGGTTCTCTCAAGGGTTCGTTCATCAATCATCGCCCAAAAGAGGCAGGCTATGGTAATATTTTGAAAGTCTGCCTTTATAATTTTTTTTTGTTACACAAATTGTTAAAGAGAATTTATGTTCACCCACGATTCAAGGGTAAGGTAAAATCTCTCTTCCTCTTAAACGATATTAATGTCGGGTAAGGCGAACTATCTATTACTCTCAAACGTAAACCTAAGCACCCAAAAATTAAGATATTTTTCGCGTTGCGTCTAGAACCACAATAAATTAATATTTTTTAAAGATCAAATACGTTCTAAAATAGTTATATACCTCATTCTTTATAATATTTTAAATACACATCGAAGATTCGTTGAAAAAATAGCGGTGAAATTTGAGCAACGCCCTTACTTTAACTACCAAAAAAGAAAACGATGCCAAAACATGTTTTATTTCACGGGACACGGGACCTTCCCAGAAAAGAAGGGGAGATAAAAGTCCACATTGGGAATCAGGGGCCCATATCCTCTCTTGCTCTAGGTGAATAGACCATATTCAAATTCATCCCTTGTATAAAAAAAAAAATCCATCCCTTGTTTGTTTCTGTTACATTCCTGAGCAACTCGGGATTAACAACAAAATAGCCCTATACATATACATAAATGTACACACACGAATAGTACACAATGCTTATTTTGTTCAAACTAGAAAACTCGTCTCGCCAGCTTCCCATAACAAAATTTGTGAGATAAATCTTCTGTACAAAAGTTATTTTGTTTAATATTATCATATATTGTCAAGTCCCAGCTCATCTTCAATGTCGTCCCCGTCTTCAAATAACTTCAGAAACCGGGCCTGATCCTGCTCCCTCTTCTTCTTCTGCCAGTATTTATATGCACCAACAACTCCAATAATCAGTATAGTTGAGCCCAAGACACTTAGCAGGACCACAACTGCTATATGCATCCTTTTTTTACCTTGGTGCTTTCCCGATGCAGAGCTAGAAGAAGCTAGAAATACATACAAATATTATTACTATTGGGACGTAAACGAAATCATATAGAGATTAGCAATTTGAACAGAAGTTCATACATCCATTCTTGAACATAAACTTGCTACATGTCATGATAATTCAGAAGGTTATGGTTCATTGAGCAATGCAAGAAAACTAGACAACCTTAGGCAGGTGCCTTATAAATCCATAGGTTGACAAATGGCCACATATAAGAATTAATTACGAAAAGTAGTTTGGGACATCAGGTATTTAATATTCATCAAAGTATAAATGGAATCTGATAAAACTAATTTTGAAATGGCATGTCATGAGTTACAGATGCTTCCGCTAGAGGCTTTAATGTAATCAGAGGGGCTTCTAAGAATCTAATAGTATGAATGTAGTAAGAGGAAGTTTTAAAGGGTGAAAGAGGTTACTCACCACTACCATATTTTAAGCACTTTGGACATAGAAATGTGGCTTTAAATTCTTTTGCTTTATGCCGAATGTATTTGCCATGAGGGGAAGTAAAATCAGATGGACAAAACTCCCACTCCTCAAATTTATCATCTGAAACAATGTCTTTCTCGTAGAATCCACATCGCTTGCACTTTTTACTCGTAAAGTGAGTCAAAGGCTGGAATCAAGAAGAAAAATCTTAGCAACATCTTCAAACAGAGAAAGATGTAATAACAAATGCCAACTATATTGAATAAAATGACTGAAGCATGCAGATCAAGCAACATAATCACCAAGGCCCTGTTTGATATATTGGAAAGATTTTTGAAGAATGGGTATAGGAAAAAAAAAAAACAAATGGGAATGTGAATGCACCCTATGTTCAGCAGTCCGTTTTCATTTAAGACGAGAACTGTCCAAATTCTATCCTCTATGGGAAATAAACAACGGAAAATCTAATGTAGCTAAATAATGATCGAACATGAAATAATGAAAGGCATTGATTCCAATTCCAAATCTATCACATGTATTGTAGACTTGATAAGCAAAGATGTATAAACAGGCGATGAACCACAAGAGCAGTAAAGAGAAAACCAAAAGAGATAAGATATATAAAAAGGAACCTGCCAAGATTCTTCGCCCTTAAAAGAGTACAAGACGTGGGCTTTCTTGACATCGGGCAGTATCGTCTTGTTCTCCCCCTTGCAATAGAAATAAACAGTAGGGGCCGCTTTCAGCCATTCATGGGTTTCATAGAGCTCAATTGAACTCAGCGTGACAACTGCAGATAATATCAATCCTGCGCAATAGGAAGAAGCCACCGCAGTGAATGATCCATTAAAACAACTAATCCGCTTTCAATCAAACAACAACAACAGCCCAAAAAAAGCCCAGAATTTTACAGATCTCGACCGAATTGAATTCAGTGTGCACATTATTTTCACTCAAACATCCAAGATTCAGAAATCAATTATTTGAGAAAAGAAAAAAGAGAGAGAGAAAGAAAAGGTCGCCTATATCTGAGGATATCTTACCAGGGAAATAGCTGAAGAATATGCAACAGATTAGAAGAAAAATAGGAACCCTAGAATTCCGAAGGTGCCGAAACGACATGGTCCAAAGGAGGAAAAAAACAAAGAATCTCCAAACTGATCAATCAAAGATTAGCATCCGAAATCTGGAATGAAGGAAGCGAGCTAGTCGAATTGGATCGGGAAGATGGCGGGAGGGAGCACGAGACTGCTCGCTCCGTTTTGAAATGAAATGCAATAGAGGCAAATCAGGTAGTGTTATTGATTTAAGAATAAAAAAAATGAATAATTGTAAGCAATTTGAAAGATATATGTTTAGATTATCATTGAAAAGTGATAAAAAAGAAAAGGAAGAATGCAATTTATATCTTATATTTTCATAAGTATTATTTAATTTAATATCCATTTTATTTCTAGGAAGGTTTTTTTCGGCTCTATGGAAGGAAAGAAGGCAATGAGAAAGGAAGTGAAGAGATGAATATAAAAGATGGAAGTAGCAGTAGCCAGTAGGTAATCCGTAAACCTTCGGATCTCCATCAATTTGGTCATAATCTTTCCCCCATCCATACCCACCATCTCTCTCCGATGGAACAACCACAACGCCCAAAATCTCTCACAACCACAATCTCTGAAATGTTCTTCATCTCTCTATCTCGATCCTCCTCTTCCCTCTCTTTCTTCTTTTCCATCCCCTCCCCCTCATCTCCGCTAATCATCCAAGAGTTCACCCCGCGGTCAATGCGGGTCGGGTGCGCAATCTAGCATTGTCTCAACATGCAAGCGGGTATGCTCATCGCCCGGCAACTTCGACGAGGAAAACCATTTGGGTAATAACTTCAACTTCCGCACATAGAGCATGATATTGTTAGCAAATAACATGTATGCACAGCAAAACAGTAATATTTCTTGTTGACGCAACTAAATGTACTGTAACTCGGCCAATACAATACAACACACCTAGCAAACATCAAAATCTGGGACAAATCCCCCTATTACTCTTTGCTACGGAATACTTTCGAAATCTATTCATTTTTAGAAGCTAACTTGCTTCTGTGATAAACCACAGTTTAATAGTCCCTATCAACAAACTACGATCTTT
Organism: Leucaena leucocephala; assembly: GCA_037074615.1. NCBI lineage: Eukaryota > Viridiplantae > Streptophyta > Magnoliopsida > Fabales > Fabaceae > Leucaena > Leucaena leucocephala. The sequence goes on along the minus strand of CM073521.1, from coordinate 7,931,875 downwards.
CATTGCATTGATGCACCGTCATAGTAGTGTGGTCATCTTTCCTTTACTGGGCGTACGTTTGACTTGAGGATTTTGTGAATCAGATACAATCTTTCCGGATTTATTAATAGGTTTCTTGTATTTCCGACAAACAATCCTCTGGGCCAACGATTTGAGTGGAATTGTAACGTCCAAAGGCAGAATAATCTCTTCCAACTCCTGCCAATCAAGATCTTCAGAGTCACCATCCTCATAGTGAACTCTGAACCATCCTGTTCGTTTGTCAAATTGCAGCACTACACCTGAGTAATACCGCCCCATAAACAGCTTTAGAACTTCCCTTCCTTCCAACCATTCCCCTAAACTTGAATGCACTGGTGCTTCAACAGTGCTTGAAGTCTGACACAGAGCAGGAGTGATGTCACTAGGGATAATGTCAGGCACCCCATTAATTACAATAGCAGGCTCTCCTGGCAGCTCAAAAACTGTTGTTGCTGAGGCGTTTGATCTTTCCTGGCTTCCTCCGCCCTCCATTTTAGAGGTTCTTTCTGATAAATCTACAGAAAGAGTAAAAAAACACTTAGTAATATGAGAAAGCAATAAATGTTTTACAGCATTAGAAAGACAGAAACTCAGATCATGAACCAAGAAATTAAATTATAATTCCCGACAAAATTTAACAAATAGCCAAAACAGATCACAAGGTTGTATGAAACTTGGCATTCACATGCAATGCAAATGCCTTTCTCTCTGTAGTCCTGAGAGCTATGTTTGCCCACAAGTAATTTGCACCAAGAGATATGAAAAGAAGATATCAAGGAAAGCAAATATCTTGCCATTTCAGGTTTTTTAATATTATCTCATCTGGAGATAGTTTAGATTCTGATAGCCCCATCAAGTCAGTCATCTTTTCTACATTGCTTCCCTGCAAGCATAGTGAATGCTTGAAATACTAGAAAGCCCTGCCATGCATCTAGGCTTATGCAGAAGGACCGACTAGTGAGTGCTATGTAAACATAACATCTTCCTCCTCGGGCATCTGTGAAAGGCCTGAACTTCTCATGTGATCTATTAGACTACCAATTAGTGTAGCGATTTCAGCCATTCTGCTGTTTGATTTATCTTCTACACCAAATCTATGGACTTCATTTCTTATTTCAATCCAACTATAACCAGGAATTGTTTTCAACCCCTTGTCTTTCATCATTTTTCGCACTCGTGCTACCTGATCCCACCCGCCTACACTGGCATACAAATTGGCAAGTTGAAGAAGTGTCGCAGGGCAGCCTGGTTCAAGCAATAACCTGCTCTCTGCTGCCTGGATGCCAATCCAAACACTTCCATGAAGCCTAGAGGATGAAAGTAGTGAACCCCATACTACAGCATTAGGGCAAACAGGCAAGTTTTGGATTAAATCTTGCGCCTCAAGAAGCAAGCCAGCCCGGCCAAGAAGATCAATAATACATGAATAATGATCTAATTCTGGGTTTAGGCCATGTTCAGCCATTATGTTAAAGTATAGCCAACCTTCTTTAACAAGTCCTGCATGCCGACATGAAGATAACACACCAAGGAAAGTTATGGCATCTGGACTAATGCCTTGAAATTTCATATTTTCAAAGAGATCAATAGCCTCTTTTGCGTGCCCATGCTGTGCATATCCTGCTATCATGGAATTCCAAGTGATAACATCCTTATCTTTCATGTGTTTGAATATGTATAAGGCATCTTGGATCACTCCACATTTGCAATACATAGTGACAAGAGCATTAGAAATGTGGAGATGAGCATAAAAGCCCAGTTGAATTATTTGACAATGAGCACTTCTCCCCTGTCCAAGTGCAACACTACCCGTACAAGCACTTAAAAGGCTTGTATATGTGAACTCGTTTGGCTTCAATGTTGATTTTCTCATACAATGGAAGAGCTCCAAACACTTGTTGATGTGAGACTCTTGTGAAAAAGCAGCTATAATTGCTGTCCATAACACCACATTTCTGATAGGCATTTCTTCAAAGGCCCGGTATGCATCTTCTAACAAGGCACATTTACTGTACAAACTTACCAAAGAACTTCCAACATATACATTAGCAATGTAGCCAGTAATTATTGCTAGGCAATGATATTGAAGACCTCCACTAAGGTCACGCTTGGACCCACATGTGCTCACAACATGAGACAAGAGGTGTGCATCAACTCCCATTCCTTGTTCCTGCCGATCAAGATGAATAGAAATCAAATTCTCAATCTGCAGGCCAGAGGATGGAACAATTTTGTTGACTGCATTCCTCATTCCCGCCATATCCTGCGTACCAGCAGAATTAACCTTAACAGGCGCTTTTACGTTGCTTTCCAGCGTGCCCTCAATAAGCCGAAGATGGCTTTGCAGATTCTTTTTACCTCCTATCTTGATGTTTATAAAGTCCATAACTCTTAGCGCATTAGCTAATTCTTCTTTCTCTCCTCTAAATGCAAATTTTTGGGAAGAGAAAAGCCTCAGGAAAGAGAGAGTTTGCATAACATGACAAGAATTCTTCTTGAGACATTTTTGAACGAGAAGAAAAAAAATCATCCCACAATCCCTGATTGAAGCCAATGAAGCAAGTCAATATAGCACTGGTGCTGAAAAGTTATGCACCCCATTAATTATAATACCAGGGTAACTCAAAAATCTCTGTTGCCAGAGTATTTGCTTTCTGATGATTTCTTATCCTTTCCATTTCAATGAGCTGCCATATTCTAGAACACAGACACGGTATTCCAAAAAAAAAAAAACAATGAGATTGGCAGACAAAAGATCCCTATGCTGACACAGTGTTCTTCTTCTGCTTAGCGAGTAGAGATAGATCCTTACAAATATTTAAGCGTTGTGCTGGACTTGTAAAACATGATAAAGATGTCAAATATTTATAGGTCTTAAGAACACAATTTGTCGAGACTTATTATTCTCTCCTTTTGGGGAGGACTCACCAATTATGAACTGATGTTCCTTTTCATTTTCCTCCCTGTTAGGCGTAATACTTCCAATTACTTGTTTTCCCTTTCTATGGAATTCAATTTAACTCTTTTATACGGAAAGATCGGATGAGTACAGAATCTGTCATCAAAAGATCCACAATTTCACACAGCACACTTAAACAATGAAAGTGGGGTTTGAAATTTCAATGAACCGTACCAGGAAGAGGAAGACGGAGGCAGGACAGCGGCAACTGGAGAACTGAGGAGCGGCGGTGGGGATGAGGTGCAGGGTATGGGGGTAGTTTACGAATTGAGGGGCGGGATAGGGAGGTCGAGGGCGCTTCTTCCCTCTCAGATTTGTTTTGCAATTTTTTTTTCTTTGGAACGATTGAGCATTGGGGTATCAAAGAACACAAATTATCAATTTCAAATCTTATAAAATCGGCAAAATGATATAAAATTGAGTAAAAGTGGATCTAAGGCTTAAATTAATTTTAAAAAAATAATTAATATTTTAAAGTATTTAAGAGTATAATTAGTATCTAAATTAATTTTAAAAATACGATCCGTACCTTAAAATATTTAAGGGTATAATTAATACTCTAAATTAATTTTGGAACTACGACTAATATCCTAAAATATTTAAATTAGTATAAATTTATCATTTTATTAACAGAAATATAAATTATATCTGATCAATATAATATGAATTTTTTATTTTGACACATTATTTTAAAAGTCACATGTGTCTCACATGTGCCATATTGTTTAAACAAAGGTAGTGAATAAATTTTAAAATTGACATTATATACAATTTATATATAAAAATTAAAAAAATTTATATTTTATTTAGTAAAATTTATTTAAAAAATATTATATATGTAACTTTTTAAATAATAATGTGTCAAAATAAAAATTTATATGACATGTATCAAACGAAAATTAATATTTTTGTTAGCGAATAGTCAAAATTATATCAATTTAAATATTTTAGAGTGTTTATTGCCCTTTTAAAATTAGTTTGGGGTACTGATTGCACTCTTAAATATTTTAAAGTGCTAATTACACCTTTAAAATTAATTTAGGGTGCTAATTACTCATCTAAAATTATATAAAATTTTAAGAAAGTTATAAATAATTTATTAAAATTGTAAAAAGATATATTTACCCAATTTATCAATTAATAATAATAAGTTAGAGTTTAACAAATTAATACGTTACTATTAATAAATTAGATTAAATTTATATTTTTACAATTTCAATAAATCTCTTATAAATTTATTAAGATTTCATATTAATTTAATAATTTTATAAAATTGTTAGTGATAATTTATTTTTTTTCTGGACACTTGAATGTAATTTCTCTATTTTTTATTTACTGTTTTACCAATTAAATTTATTATTAATTTTGATTACCATGAACCAAAATAAAATGTTAAAAAAGAAATCAGGTTTAATTAAAGAGGAAGTGGGCGTCCATTAAGGGGAACGTCCCAAAATGCTATAATGGGCCTCTGGAGTTTGAGGCTTGAGACTCACGTCTTCTCCCATTAAGCAGCTTTCTCTAGCAGTCCCACACATCGTTAGGTGCAGGCTCGTTCAATTTGATGGAGTTGCGGGCCGTGAGAGCACAGAAGATATCGAATATTTTGTAAAGAAAGGCTTTGACAAAACGGCACCACCACGTCTAAGGTGGTGGTGAGACCTGGGATTCTATTTTCCCCAATATCAGATCTTTTTATCTTTGCCCCACCCTTGTCTGGAAAGTAGTTTCCTTGCTGCTAAAGCATCCAACTCATATGCCACTTTCATATCTTCTCTTTTTGCCTTTTATAACCTCTCCATCATGACTTCACCCACCCACCGGGCCTTGTATGCTAATACCGTGCGTATTTGAATAAAATTTTAAAAACATGACTTATAAAAAAAAATAAACTTTTAGATAACTTATAGAAAAGAGCTTTTAGAAAAGAACTTATAAAAAAAAAGTAATTTTGGATAAATAAGTGTTTGGATAGTTGTTACAAAAAGGGATTTTGTAATTGAAAAATTACTAAAAAAGATATGTATGAGAGATGAGAGAGAAGAGAGGGTAAAAAAGATAGAGGAGAGATGAGAGAAGAGAGAGGGTAGAGAAGATAGAGGAGAGAGACGAGATAATAGAAAAGATAGAGGAGATAAGAAATATAGTATAAGAAAAAGTAAGGGTAAAATAGTAATTGAGTAGTTAAAAAAAGTTTTACTGTTCCAAAAGCTATTCTGACTAACTTATCTGAAACTATAGTTTGATCCAGAAGCTAGTTTGAACAAATATAGCTGTTTGTTTTAAAAAATTTTCAAACCGAGATTTAGACTAATTTTTTTTTTAAAATTATAATTTTAACACTTACCAAATATGCCCATAATCTCATATGCAGTAGATATATGGGGAGAGTCCATTCTTCAAAAGTTGTACAGTTCCTGTTTTGGAATGTTGTATATAATTAATATGATATTGACACTTGGTTGATCCGGTGGATTTGTATTACCCTCTGGGTTTTTCCGTCATTTCCCACGTTTAGGGGAGATTAAGCATAAGCAGAGATAAGCCCAAAGAAAACCCTCGCCTATGTTCTATTTTGCTTGTAGCTCTCCTTCTTGACTTCTAGCTCCCTGGCCTATTTTCCCACCCAACCCTATCACTGTGTGTGTCTATATATATATATGTGTATATATTAATAACCATAGGAAAAAGAAATAAAGAGACTAGATATATGCAAATGACTATTTCGGGCTTGCCCCGTGCCAAACTTCACTCAAAGGTACATCGAGTGGCATATCCTCCATAAGAAAAAACTAGTATAATTTTAACATGGCAATTTTGTTTTTTTAAACAAGGATAATGAAGAGTGAATTTTTGAGACGGAGAAGAGGACATTTGCATGGTGGTCAAATGCCACGTCGTTGTATGTTCAGTGTTAACTTCTTGCAATGTGTCTTGTGTCCTCTCGCAAAAGATTGACACTAAATCCTGAACACTAAATGATAAACTAATATTCTAACTCTAATCCTCAATCCCTCAGCTCATATGATATGTTGGAAGCCCAAGATTGACAGATTTTTTGTTGAAATTGTGAACTTTGCAAGAAAGTCTAGGCCCCGCACTTGCGATATCCAAAAAGCAGGCACATATCAGGCTTCCACCCACCGACTAAAGAAGATACTCTTTAACTGTAAGGGACACAATGGTCAATGTCATCAAGCATCCAGCATCCAGCATCCAGCATCCAGCATCCAGCGTCCAAATCCATTATAATTTCTAAGACGGCACTCAATAGTCATACAAACCGTCCAAAAAGCCAAAGGAGAAGCACACGATCCTATAATGGAAGAAACCTCAACCATATTGGCTGCCCTCTCCGCCCTCCCTCCCTCTCAACTCTCCGATCTTGCTCACTCCATCGCCTCCGTCGTCCGCCGCCACCATCTCCGCCTCGCCTCCGTCCTCTCTTCCCAATCCCTCTTCTCCCTCGCCCTCCACTACCTCCAATCTCTCTCACTCCCCCAGAAGTCCCTCCTCATTGCCCGCCACCTCCTCTCTTCCCTCCACATCCTCACGCGCCTCCTCGAACCGCCGCCGCCTCCATTATCTACGGTCATGAGACAGCGTGACCTCGACGCCGTCCTGCTACTCCTCTTATTCTGCGATGCCCACCAGCACCATCCGCGAGCTCTCGAAGCGCCGGTTTGCGATTGGCGCAGAAATCTGAGCAAGCTCTTCTCCGATAAATTGTTGGGGATGTCTTCTGCTCCTATCGGGGAATGCAGTGCCGCGATTTTGATTCCCTATATTGAGATGGTGATACGGTGCCGGAGGCTGGCGGGTTCAATGGGATGCGACGGAGGAAAGGGTGGCAGGGAAGTGGCGGCGTCGATGGCGGCGGTGGCGGCGCTGCCGAGAGTGGAGGTGAGGGCGGGTGGAAGAGAGTGCGTGATATGCAAAGAGGAGATGGGGGTGGGGAGGGATGTGTGCGAACTGCCATGTCAGCACGTGTTTCATTGGAATTGCATATTACCGTGGCTAAGTAAAAGGAACACGTGTCCCTGCTGCCGGTTCCGGTTGCCGTCCGATGATGTTCTGGGAGAGATCCAACGGCTGTGGGAAGTCCTGGTCAAAACGTGTGGGGCAGAGTGGGGCGATTGATCATGGAGAGGAGATTGGAGCGGGGCCCACAGAATGGGTAAATAGCGAATAGCGAAAGGCTGGTGTTTGGTCCTGGCTGGTTTGTTTTGATGGTGTGATTTTGGAGGCACGTGTGTATAGTGTATAGATAGATAGATATTCATGTGGTTAAGATGAGAAGCACAATTTAAATACGTCCAAATCGACGACAGATAGGCCCAAATGCGTATTAAATTATAGGGCCCCTTGTAACGGATAATGTATGTGGACATAAATTGGAGAGCAGTTTACATCGTAGCTTTCACAAGGCCGTAGATTAGAGGAGTAGCACATTTTAGAGCTTACGAGTTACATATGTCAAGATTTTTTTCTCCATGATTGTGTTAGGAGTTAATTTTGTGTTTATTTCTGATTTTCTGTGTGGGATATGATGATTCATTCATGGGACCCCCTTCAAGGCAACAAATGAATCCACGTCTCATATTGAAATGCCTTGAAACACACAGCTCTTCTTGATGGACGAGGGAGACAAATTCCCTGTCATTAAGGAGGAGTTTGAGTCTGAGATATCGTCACGTCAGATCCAAATTTCCCCCCAAAAAATGTGCCAGAATGTTAAGCCCAATGCTGCCGCCACGCGATTGTTTATTGCAGTACTCTGTAAGCTATTGAACCTTTTTGTTTGTCATAATGCATGCTTTATAATATAACATGTTCAGTTTGAATCACCAATTATTTTCACCTAGCATCTTTAACCAATTAACCAAACAAACTCCTTTAACTAATAATTTTTATTGAGGATAAATTTTAAAACTATAAAAAAAATAATTTTTTTTTTATTACCTATCTGGTTTATCGGAGTTTTACCCCGACTACATCCGGATCCGACCTGCGTCGCGCACCTGGCTATAGTGGGTGAGTCTCCCAACGGGGATTTTCTGCATACGCCAAAGCTTAAACTCGAGACCTCGTTTAAGCGATACCGAGCCGCTTACCACTTGGACTAACCCTCGTTTGGATCACATGGGCTCTATCTAAGAGCTAGCCCAATACTTGGTCCAATCCCTTTTACCTCCCATGTCGCAAATTAATCTTTTCTTTAATAACTCATCGTCCGTAAATTTAATTAGTAAAAAGGTGAGACATGCGACTATTTAGAGCGTGTTTAATCTTTAGGGAGTACCACTTTATTGTAGTTCTAGTCACGGTGCTTGGAGAGACATCATAACTCTTGGGTGCTTAGATTTACGCCTGAAAGTAATAGACAGTTCACCCTGCCGACATTGGTATCGTCTAGAAAAAAAGGAGATTTCGCCATGTCCTTGTATCGTAGGTGAGCCCAACTCCTTTCTAAAAATTTTTATACAAAAAAAAAAAATCTTTTCTTTAAAGCATTAGTTCACTAAAAAGGAAACATAATTCATTTTATCTTAGAAGGATTAATCTTTAAGTTATGAGTTAAGAAATATAATCTGATTTTTTTAAAAAATATAATAAATAATTACTTTATTTGTGTTGCCAATGCAAAGATTACTAATGTATGCGATCACGTGCTTTCACACGCCATATCAATCTCAACTCCTAATTGCGATGAAATCGAAACGATGCAATTGCAACAGCCATTTCCGATGGTTCCGGGATAAGTGAGGAAGCAGACGAGGAAAAGCAAAGGAAGAGAAGTGAAACCCCCAATTGGTGCACGTCACGTGATTCCCCAGTAAACACCAGCAGATGCAACAAGACGAGTACGTGCTTGTTTGTTCAATTTTCAAATCTTTCTGGTGCAGTTTGCTTCCTTTATCCCATAACTGCTATTCTGCTACATTCCATCCTATCCTTTGCATTTGGCTGGACTCCCTCTTATTTACAAAGGTCGTTGATTCCCCAGTAAATATATTATAATCAAGTTCTTTTACCTTTTGTTTTTTTAAGATGGAGCTCTCATGCCTACTTGCCTGTAAAGTAATTGGTTTAATTCTTACACTAAGAAACACCCACTTGAAGCCTGCCTGTGTATTGATGGAGTCCCGTAACACAGCAATTGGCCGTTACCGCCTCACTTATTAATGCCATTTTAACCGTTCTTGGAGGTGGAATCTTTATAACCATTTATTCATCTCACCTCAAATCAAACCAGTTTTTCAAGGACGTCGATTTCTCCTTGAGATTAATTTGAGCTGAACTGATCGTTTGTATGTGTATGTGGACGTTTTAAATTCCAAAATCTCATCTTATTCTATGCACAAACAAACTCTGGCAGTGAATCTCACGTTCATTCTTGATTTTCGAATACTGTTTTTTTGAACTTGTGCATCATCACGGATTCACGGATTCTCCTTGCTGAGCTGAACCGGGACGGCGTTTATTGTTTATTCTCGACAGCAACTTCACTACTGTAATTTAGGGTTTGAATTCGATGATATTTAAATGTATGTGGTTCAGCTGTGTGTACCGAGAAGTCGATGCCACGAAACGACGGTGAATTGGCAAATGGTGGTGGGTGCCGTTACTGCAAGGAGGTCCATAATAAATGGAGGTGAGTTTTTGAATTTCCTTTCCTTTCCCCTTTTCTCTCTCTATCTCTCCCTGTGTACTTAGTGACTTATCTTATACATTTCAGAATGTGTTGTCTCAGTGACAAGAAAATGGAAGGAAAAGAGAGAGAGGGTTTCAACACTATCGAGTGCCTCAGAGCAAGATTGCTTGCAGAGAGACACGCCTCGAAGCTGGTCAATGGCGAAGCAGAATCTCTAGGCCTCAAGGTATTTCTACTCACATTCCCTCTTTTTGTTGTTCTTTCTTTCTTATTGTCCACAAAATTGAAATTTCTACTTGGGTTGTGGGCAGTTGATTGAGCTGGAAAATAAACTTAGACAAGAGATTAAATTCAGAGAGAGAGCCGAGAGAAGGCTCAAGTTTTGGGAGAAGAAGCTTAAGTCTGTCAACATTTCATCCACATCAGGGGAATCTGAGCAATCTTATTCATCATCAGAGAAATGTGAAAGTTCATTTGCAACAAATAGTTCAGCTTCCACAGACGCAGAAGAGAACGAAACGAAGCCTCATTCAACAAATTCACCTATTTCTGGGAGTTCTATACACCAAGTTTTGGAGGACTCAATTCAAACCCATGACGGTCCTCTCGTTTCAAGAGACTGTGATTGTCCTCAAGATCTGCAAGGGAATCCAAGTCCAAACACTGAAAATATCAACAACAGTGAAAGCAGGTGTTTAATTTCAACATGCAGAACCATTGCATTTGATTACAAGTTAATATATTAATTCTACATGCATTTGTTTAAATAATAGCCGACTATCTATGTCAGGCTTTCGTTTTCAAGCTGCAAATCATCAACAAGTCCAAGCAGCTCCAGTTCCCCGGAAGACCCCCGTCATAGTCGAAATCTGAGTTCTAATGATGAGAATATCGATGAAATCAGGCATGGAATTTGACGAAGCAGTGCTTTATCTCATGATTTCACTTGTCTTCAACGTGGCTGAGAATTTCATATTCCAGTAGTAAGCTCAAAGAGACCATCAATGAGGATGATAGAAGAGTACTGTGATTGAAGTTTGTGGCTGCATACATACAGAGAAGCTTCTAGGCTTAATGGATGAAGAAAAAGCTGGCAAGTGAGAAACATTGGTGATAGTATTCTAAATAATTTGGATGTTTTATTATAGAAATTAGAAGGCGAGAGATAGATTAGAGAAGGTGAGGGAAATAAGATCACAAGAGCAGAGTGGCAAAGTTGGTGGGAAGGATCACAGAGAGCATGTGAATCAGAGGATTTTAATTTTCTGGGTGTAAATGAATTCTGGAGTTAGTGGATGTGGTCACTTGAACCTTTTGCATTTTTGGTTCAAGAGTAGGACGGGTAGGTTGAGATCAAAAGCCATAATAATAACTTGACAATTAATTGCCTTACTGGACAGGTGTGTGGTGATAAGAGGATGGACAAGAATTCTTCCCTCAATTTTGAGTCAATATTGCTACAATTTATCCATTATATTCATAATATTTATGACTTATTTAATTAATTTAATTATATTAAAAATATTAATTAAATTAATTAATATAATATATTTTTTAAAATATTATAATATTTTTTAACTCTTTTTTTTACTCTTTTACTTAAACATTATTTAAGGAGTAGCAATAAGATAATTTAAAAAAAAAAAAGAATAAATATAAAAAATAAATTTTATATTTATGACTAAAATTAATTTTCTAATACTAACATATATACGTATACAAGATTAAAAAAATGTTGAAGTTTGATTGAGAATTAAAATTACAATATGTTGAAACAGAGTTGCATATACTTTAGCAAAAATGGGAATCACTAGCTCTTCACTCTTCTCTTCTTTATTGGATGCAAGTCCGGCTCACCTTCGAACACTTGTGAATCAAGGTTATATGGGATTTAATCTAGTTTAATTGTTTATGTTTTAGGGCATCCTCCTTTGAATATATTAAAAAAAGGGACCATTTCCAGATATGATTTATTTTAATCAATTAAATTTATTTAAATAATTAGAGACCATTCAAATTGAATCTCACGTCCTCTTAAAATAAAACAATTCCGTAATGAATAAGATACGGTAGGTTCTATAGAAAAATTATAGAGGAAACGCCATTAAATTTAACTTAAAAATATGATGATGATGATGTGGGACATAGGAATTAGTTAATAATTCAGTTCCCTCTTAATTTAATTAGCTAAAAATAATGTTTCATTCGTATTTCTAATTAAAATGTTTCTTTTATATCAAGCAAACCTATATTAACCATAGTTCTTACTTGGCAATTAACTGATGAGTTATAATTATTCACGTCCTCTCTCTCTCTCTCTAATTTTAAATATAGGAGTTAATTTATAATATAAATTATATTATAAATATATTAAATATATCTTATATTTATAATTAATATTAACTTTTTAATTAAATTATATATAAATTATATTATAAATATATTAAATATATCTTATATTTATAATTAATATTAATTTTTTAATTAAATTATATATTAAAGATATATTAAACATAAAACTAGGGGGGGAAATATATCATGGAAATGAGTAAGCGATTAGAGTCGTTGGTGCAAGCATGGGTGGGTGAAAGGGGCATGAAGAGAGGGGAGGATGAGACACTTGTTCTTGTAATATGGGTTAGGCGGTTGTGCGAAGCCGAAAGAATGAACCGATCTCACAGCTTCCACACAACTATGGTTGGCCTACCAAAAAATCTCTCCTATTTTTAATTTTTAATTTTTCATTTCTGGAATTTGTCCCTTGGAATGAGATGGAGGACTTGGCCTACAAATAATGCTCGTGCCTAACAATATATTTGAATCTGTGGCCTTCTTCATTTCAGCTATAAGTTAGCTATGTACTTGTATTTAAATGAGATTACCACTTGCATCGCATCTGAAAAACCGTCGTTTATGATCCATACATCCATTTGACCAAGCAAAAGATCCATTTTTGTCCCCAGAACCAAAAGACAAAATAAAACAAAACTAAAAAGGCCATCACTGTGTCAGAATCGCTAATTCATTATTAATGGAAAGTTGGCACCCCCAGCAAGGCATCCAGTGGATTTCGGAGTCTGAGCTCTCCTTCCTTAGTTAGCGTGGCCGCGGGACGAATATTTTTAATTTATCAATCAATAGAAAATATAAAATCTGTTGTAGAGGATTATATAATTCATAAATCCTTATTAGTGTAGATTTCTCCATGCAACGCTTTAATCTCTTTTCAGACATTTTATTGAGCATCATACAACTTCATTTTTATTTTTGCTTTGAAATTCAAGCCCATATTACTTTCTTCTCGAGATAAAAATATATAATATTGGAAAAATAAAGTCATCAAAATTTCAAAACCGTTAACAGATCAAATGCATAGCATGAAAAGCTCTCTTATATTCCTCATATGCTATTTATAAAGTAAAGAAGTAAGATTTTTTATTTTATTTATAAATTAAATTATTAAATTTTTATATGAATATATATAATCTTATTTATTATTTATTATTCTGTATACTTTAATCTCGTGGAGAATAATGTATTATTAAACACAAGTAAAATTGAAAAATTATTAAATTTTAAGGGTAGAATTAATAAGATTTCTTTGTGATCTCACTAATTTTATGTTGTTAGGTCTTATCCTTCAATTAAGAAAAATAAAGAAGCACTGTCGGACATTAACGAGGCAATCCCGAATCAAGAAGAGTTTTGAATTCTCACGAAAACTAAAACAAAGCAACCTAAAACACAGTTTTGCAGTTTAAAAGGGTCATGAAACCCAAGATCTCAGGCATGAAACCTTGAAGCCCATTCCATTAGAGACATAAAGAAGGCAAAAGAACCACAATGTTTGTAACAAAAAAAAAAAAAAAAGAACCACAATGTCAGAGATTGCACAGTTCAAATCTCTCATCATTTCCTAATCTTAGATCTTGTCTCACTCTGCTCTTAGCTTTCAAGATAATGTGCCATAAACCTCCAGATGCTTCTCCATGCACCGGTCCCTTTTATCACTTAGATCTTCGACCACCTCTGTCATATTTTATCTCCATGTTCCTGAAACATGGAACACAATTAAGGTCCCAAAACCCATTCAACTCAGATAAGGTACAGAGTACCACAATCACACTCCTCCATATTCTCTGAACTTTGCATGAAAACTCACGTTCTTCCTCGCAAGGTACATTTCTCATTTGCTTTAGCCCATACCCTTTTGCTCTTTTATTATCTGAATTCGCTCCACTTCCTTCTTGTCCTCTCTCCTTCTGCTGAGTATATATAGATAGCTTCAGGAACTGTGATCTCGGGACAAGCACCTTAAACTGATCAAACCCTGAAACTTACGATTGTAAATCAATAATCTGAAACATAAGCTTGTATTAGAAGATTGAAGAGTTGCCTGAGAAAAATGGTCGGATCCTGCTGGAAACCATCTGTAGAAGGTGAAGGAGACTTTAACGGGAGAGCCGATGGATTGCTGTGGTATAAAGATTTGGGTAAGCATGTGTACGGAGAATTCTCAATGGCTGTAATTCAGGCCAATAATTCTTTGGAAGATCGAAGCCAACTTGAATCTGGACCCTTCACTTCCAACCATTTGGGTCCTCAAGGAACCTTCATCGGTGTCTATGACGGCCATGGCGGATCAGAGGCCTCTCAGTTCGTCTCCGACAACCTCTTCTTTCATCTCAAGAGTATGCTTTCTCAGTCTTTATTGTGATTCATAACCATACTGTTATGATTGCTAAACCATGTTTTTGTGTGATTCAGGGTTTGCGAGTGAGAAGCAAGGGGTGTCAGAAGATGTGATAAAGAGAGCATTTTATGCAACGGAGGGGGAATTTCTGTCTGTTGTGAAGAAGCAGTGGCTAAGTAGGCCAGAGATTGCATCCACTGGAACATGTTGCTTGGTGGGGATAATCTGCAACGACATGTTATATGTTGCAAATGCTGGGGATTCACGGGTGGTTTTAGGAAGAGAAGAGAAAGCAACGAAAGTTATGGAAGCTATCCAATTATCTGCAGAACACAATGTCAACATTGAAACTGTGAGAGATGAACTTCGTTCCAAGCACCCTTATGATTCACAAATTGTAGTCTCCAAACACAATGTTTGGCGAGTGAAAGGCCTCATACAGGTATCGTTTTGGGATCTGCTTCACTCTTCACAAAGAAAATAACTTATCTTGGTAACTCAAGTGTTGAAACAAGTGTTGTTTTTGCAGGTTTCGAAATCCATCGGCGATGCATATTTGAAGAAGATGGAATTTAACAGGGAGCCCCTGCCGTTGAAGTATAGATTGCCGGAACCAATGTTTAGGCCAATTCTTAGTTGTGAGCCATCGATATCAAGCCATAAACTTGAAGCAAGGGATCAATTTCTCATATTTGCTTCTGATGGATTATGGGAACATCTCAGCAACCAAGAGGCTGTCAACATCGTGAGCGATAACCCGCGCAAGGTAAGGTCACAATATTCATTCTCACTTGAGAATATTCAAAGAGATGATTTTGTAGTTGGAATCTGACTTACTGGTTGTACGTGTTTCAGGGGATTGCAAGGAGGCTTGTGAAGGCAGCACTTAGAGAAGCAGCTAGGAAGAGAGAGATGAGATTGTCGGACCTGCAAAAGATAGGACAAGGAGTGAGGAGACATTTCCATGATGACGTATCTGTAATTGTTGTGTTTCTAAATCCCAAACTTACTCCTAATAATGGCTCCCTCTGTGACCTTCCCCTTTCAATAAGAGGAGGTGGCTCTGCCAACTTTTAATGGTCTTCTTCACTTGGTTATGCGTATGTTTCCAGAATTATAAAATATCAGCAGAGTGGTTTCTCATTGAAGCCTTCATGATCCTTACGTAGCGAATATAAGAGCACCAAGAATTTAGTGGGGGCAGATTAAATATGAATTTTCATTACCACCAAGGGAATTATTTTTTTATAATTTCCTCCCAGGTTCTGTTGAGGGTTAAATATTAGTTAAGATGAACATGTAAATTTTACCAGTTCTCATGTACAATCCCACGGCTTCTACATTATATATAATAACCGTGTTCATTGCTGTTCATTCCTCTTTCTTTTTTATTAAACGATTTTAGCTGCCAAAATCTGAAAACCCCAGTGACAGCTGCACTAGCCCCATTATTCGGATCCTATAAAGACATGCTAGAGCTAGCACCCATGTCACTGGGATTTTTTTTTTTTTAAATTACTCTAAAGTCCCACACAACATCCTAAAATATCAACAATTTCTTGAAATCATTAAATTATTATGGGTATTTTGGTAAATGCATACAAAAACTTATTTATAACTGAAGTCCATGAGATTTTGATGATTTCATTGAAGTTATTTCCCCTCTTTTGCTAGTGTTTGTGGTTAATTATTCAAGTAATTAATTAGATTTAGCTTTTATTCATTCATTTGAAATGAAATTTTAATTTTACTATGAGTCTTAATTCTTTAAATAATAATCTATGCTCTAAACATCCGAAATATCATTCGCCACGTTCAACTTAACCATTTTCACCTTCATTTTATGAGAGCCGTGAGAAAGTACTGGAAGCTAAGTTTTAAATCTGTTGACATAGTAAAGTAGCATTGAAACTAATCTTACCCCAAAAGCCATAAAATTAGAAGTTGTTTTTCCTCTTCCCTAAGGATATGCTCCTGATCCATGCGGCCAAGTAAGAATATGTATAATACAGCAAATGGAGTAAAGTACGTGGCTACCCAAATGGAGCCATTGCCAACATTTCTCCATTAGTTTATTTTCATTCCCCCTTTCATTGATGAGAAATATGGACTCGTAATCTTGGAAAAAAGAAGAGAGAACCACCATTCTATAGATGATACTAATAGAGTGTATAGTATATGCATGATGTTTTAAAGTTTTAAAACTCGTGTTTCCAATTAATCGAACCCTACACAAAGAACAAACTACGCAATAGTACCCATCCTAAATAAAAACAGCAGCATTGATAAACAAAACCCTTTGGTAACGTAATTATGGACATTTGAAAACATGGGGACAAGAGAGATTGGTCAGGTTGTAAAGAACAAGGCAAGAAAGAATCAAGATTCCAAAACCTCCTCTCTGAAATGGTTTCATCCTATATTCTAATAATAATAAAAAAAATCCCTTGGCTGTGGATTCCAGATTTGAGACTGGTCAGGTTGTAAAGAACAAGGCAAAAAAGAATCAAGATTCCAAAACCTCCTCTCTGAAATGGTTTCATCCTATATTCTAATAAAAAAAAATCCCTTGGCTGTGGATTCCAGATTTCTGATCCTACAAAATTTGAAGACAAGAAAACACTTCACAAGAAAATTGCTAATTCCACTGAGGTTTCACCAATTAAACCAAAAGCTAAAGCAATATAAAAGTAAACTTCTTCAGACCACTTTGATGTTTGACCATGTCTTGGCAGAATTTGGTCCAGAAATGGAAGATTGCTGCAACTGGGGATTACTATGTCAAAGGGTAGATACAGTATGAAGGCCACTAAAGGAATCTTGAACTGTTAAAGATTACACCTGCAAAAAGGTTTTCAAAAGAATAAAAGAAAAGGCCAATAGGAATGCTAACATTAATTTATCAGGAACATGATCTAACAGCACAAATAACTTAAAATAAAATTTCCTACCAATAGGGAAGAAAACAGCAATTCAGGTCCATCTGTCAGCTTCGCCTGCAATAGCTGCCTTCTAGTTTAGAACAAGAAAACTGATCAGTACAAGAAGCAGCAGAAGTAAAAACCATTTTTTTTTATTTATCCCTCTAAAAGTTGGAAGTAACCATACGGCCTTACTGGCTCAATGTCTCCTTTCCCGTTAGGTTGAGATAGGGAACTTGATGAAGAATTTGAAAACCTAGAATCAGAGAACAGGTAAGAGGTAAAACAAGGTTCATATGCACACTCAAATCTTATGCTATATGTAGTAGGGGGCACTTCTAACACGCTAAGGGGAAGAATTTTTTTTTTATATACCCCTGATTGCTCTTGCCTTCCTTTTCTCTTCCTCCAATGGGTCAATTTTGGAAACTGGCGCAAACCTAGAATCAGTAGCAGCAGCAGTAGATGGATGAGTAATCCCAAATCTGGGAGGCATGTCATATACTGGTATCATTATCATCAATTTTATATTTATACATACAGATCTCCCCAACCAAAAACATTGTGAAGAGGGGGTCGAGTATAGGGGGGAACGGGCGCCAATGCAGCTCATTCCTTCAATGAAACTACAAGTAAACGATAACATTAGAAATTGAAAAACCTCTCTACTCTAACGCTTCTCTTTAGGTCCTCTGCTTTTAATGTTGATGATGCTTGTAATGTGGACCCAGTGCCGAACCTGCAGTAATGATAGGTGTAAAAAAATGCGAAATCATATCAACTCTAAATTCCATCCACCGATTAATTTGCCTTTGCTTTAGACCAAAAACAATTTAGTTGAATGTTTCCAAGGGGTACCTATATAGGTTTACGAAAACAGAAACAAAAAAAAAAGATGATAGAAATATAAAATTCAGAGCCTAAAATCCAAAGAATTCAAAACTTAAGTTAGAAACTAACTTTTACTCCAAAGGCTCTTCCATTAACAATCATGGTTCTAATCTTGAATGAGTTATCGCCAGTAATATTAGAAATTTACCAATGATAACATGAAAGAAAACGCTCATGCTTAACAAGATGTACCTTTCATTCCACGAAACCAAGGAGCAAAAACAGCAAAATTACCAACGCTGACTAAAATGTTACCTTTCCGCTCGGGAGTTGAGCTTCTCTTGCTCAGACAGCTGGACAGAAATTCCAAATCGCTCCACTCGGCGCATCTTCTTCCGAACATCGGTAAGCGGGTCCTCATTCCCCGCCTCTGAACCCACGGCAGAAACTAGCCCCTTGGATTCGGAACCGCCATTCGGAGAGCTGGCGGTGCTGGAAGTAGCTTTGGAAGCCGGTTCTTGGAGAGATGAATCTTGAGTAGAAGCCGTATGAGTTGCAGTTTCGTTGGAAGAATCAGCAACCGGTTTGGCGGCGGCAGGAACAGTGGGGTCTAGGGTTTTCCTCTGCAAGATTCTCCGCGTCGAGCTTCTCCGTCTCGGTTGCCATTGGAACGGTTGCAAGAATTGACAAGAGAACAAAGATTGATGGCGTTAAAAAATACGAGACCGGAATGCGCTTTCTACAAATCGTGAAATCGGATTTTAGGAGCAAATAAAACTAGGCTAGTATACGGCAGAAATTACATTTTTAAAGTAAAAAAATTATGACATGCTTATTTATTTATTTTAATTTTTTAATAAAAGCATATATTTAAAAGCCTAAAAGGCGCTTTGCTTTTCATTTTCCGTACTTCAACTATAAAAGAATAAGAATTACCCAATCTACCGTCACTGCTTACGACTTCATCAGTTTCACAATCTCTAAAATCAAAATTTGAGAAGAGTTTTTAGTTTAAAATTTAATTTAAAAAAATTAAAATAAATAATTATATTTATTTAAAAAAAAATTAAACTACAATTTTATATAAATTATTAAAAATAATTTTTAAAAAAATAAAAAAATTATAGAATATCTATTTATTATTTTAACTCTATTTTTCTATAATATTTTTTTTATATTTCTCTCTCCTCTTCTCTAATTTATTTCTTCCCACTCTCCTTCATGATCTTCTTTGACTTTGTCATGCTCTTCTTTCTCCATTATCGTCAAACTTTTTCTCAGTCACCATCCTTTTATAACTCACCGTCGTTGTAGCCGGTGATAAAAAAAGACACACAAAATAATAATAAACAGAGGTCGTGTTGTTGATCTTCAGTTGCTACTACTGTTACTTGGTCAATTGATGTCGAAGGAGCTAGTGGTTGGTCTACAGTAGAGGTGTTACAAGCTAGACATGGAGAGAGAGAATAGAGGGGAAGGAAAAAAAAAAAAAAAGAATAATACATCGTAACAGATAAAATATTATGCATGGAAGATAATTAATTTTTTTATCTTATACTCTTTGTGATAATTTATTAATCATAAAATTTTTTTAATAATAAATATTTAAATAACTATTTATTTATAGGTATTTTTTGTTATAAAATCTTTTTTAAAAGTTATTTTTTAAAATTATCCAATTTTTTTTTTCATAAAACTTTTTACAAAAGCATCTCCAAACACGCCATATCATATATAGAGGCGCCCTTTACCTTTCCCCTCTTGAATATAGACGCAATTCTGCATCACATTACAATATATCAAGCTCCGTGAGTTTCGCGAGACGCAATTCTGCAAACTCCTATATAAGGGCCATTCACCGATCTCCTCTTGAATATAGACGCAATTTTGCATTACATTATTACCATCAAGCTCGGTGAGTTCCCTGAGAAGGAGATCAATGGCTGCTGCGTAAGATTCCCCCATCCTTCCTGCTCCCATTACCATTATTCTTCGCTCAGCATTACTCTTTGAATAGGTTTTTTGTTAATCAAACCTTATCCCTTTGGTGATTTAGGGCTTTGCGGGAAATTCTTCCTCCGCCATTAACTTCCAACTCATTACCGCCCTCGTCTCTTTTCGATGGAACCACCAGGTTCATTTTTTCGTCCATTCACCTTGTTTTTTCTATGGTTTCTATTCTAATATCTAATTTCTCCTGCCCCTCTGATGATTTATATTGGATTATCTTTTAGATTGTACGTTAGCTATACTTGCCCTTTCGCACAACGTGTATGGATCACTAGGAACTACAAGGTTGGTTTTTTCTCCCTCCATTCTTTTTTAGCCATCTCTTACCGGATTTACTTACGCATTTGTGAGCCTTGTTTGATCCCATGATTATTATGTTCGTTAGTCTCTTTCTTGTCAACTCATCCACTTGTTGAACTTCAGGGACTTCAAGACAAGATCAAATTAGTTGCTATCGATCTCCAAGACAGGCCTGCTTGGTATAAGGAGAAAGTCTACCCTGAAAATAAGGTGTGTGCTAAGATAACCAAAGAAAGAAATTGATTTTCGTGTTGCTGTAATTTGCTATTTGAACTTGGTTTGGTCGACTGAACTATTTGATCCGACTGATTGATCATGAACTTCCCCCTTGTTTTGCAGGTTCCAACGTTGGAACATAACGGCAGGGTTTTGGGAGAGAGTTTGGATTTGATCAAATACGTTGATTCAAACTTTGAAGGGCCATCTTTGTTTCCCAGTGTAAGAACCTAAAGATTCCACACGCTCATGAATGATGATAAACCTTATCCCCTTCTCTAGTTGATTAGTGAAATCACCATGTGAATATGTTTTCAGGATCCTGTCAAGAGCGAGTTCGGTGAGCAGTTGATTTCCCACGTCGATACATTCGTCAGGGAAGGGTTCACTTCAATGAAAGCCACAGATCCTGTACAACAAGCCAGTAAGATTTGAGTTTCTGAGGAGAGTGATATTGAAATAAAAAAGCACCGCTTAAAATTGGCATTTTTATTCAGGTCCTGCTTTTGATTTCTTGGAGAATGCTCTTGGTAAATTCGAAGATGGGCCATTCTTCCTTGGCCAATTTAGTTCGGTGAGTTGAAATTAGGAGTTTTATCCTCTTCGTCATCGTCATATTAAGCTAGGCTTCCCAGATTGATCAGTTATTAACTCATTAGGAACTCAGGCTATATTGTATGTGAATTTTTGGTAAAGGAGAGTATCATGCTAATGAAATAGTCATAACTTGAAGCAAAAAATGTTATAATAATATCTATGATTTTGCCAACTTTATCTAATAATAATATCCATGATCATGAAATATGGTGACCATCAGGTGGACATTGCCTATGTTCCATTTGTCGAAAGATTCCAAGTCGTCTTTTTTGAGGTTTTCAAGCATGATGTCACAGAAGGAAGGCCTAAACTTGCTGCATGGATTGAGGTACATTGTAACCTGTGCTGTTTAAAACTCTGGATATTTAAACAAATTCGCCCTTAGCTGTTTGTAAAATGGCAGAAACAAATATAGGTGATCAATTCAGAATTTAATTTCCCACGTACTGGTTCCACTAAATGTCTTCATTTTGTGTTTCTTTGGCAGGAAGTGAACAAGATTGGTGCATATACCCAGACAAGAACTGATCCTAAGGAAATCGTTGACGTGTTCAAGAAACGTTTTTTGGTATACAAACAACTCACTATTTTGTTTGAAACAGCATGGTTAATTTCTGGTTGTGCTATTTGCCACTTTGCTAAGCCGTAACGTTTCGACTCTGCAGGCTCCACAGTGAACATCAAATGGCAGCGGGGGCATCGAAGACGCAGATTGTGTCCAATAAAAGTGTCAGTTATGTTGCTCCTTTGATCTTCCACTTTTTCTGAGAGAGGTGGAGGATGATGGAAGGACATAGATTTCTTCTGTTGTCTTTTGTTTCTCTGTGTAGTTTTCCTCTTTATTGTCTTAGCTTCTATTAAAAATAAAAGGGCGTCGGTTGTGTAATTGGATATGCCTCTCTCCTTTGTCAGGAAATTATGGATGGCTTTTCTTTAGTCAATAGTATGTTATTTCGGATAGTTTCGTGTCATAATAATGTTTTATGATAAAGTGTGTGATGGGCATTGTATTATCCTTCAACTTAAAGAACTGAGGAGTATGAACTCCGAAGAATTTTACATGGTCTTGCAACATCTCGCCCTCGCTATTTTCATAATCAGAGAATATAAGATTCTTTTTAAAAAGAGATTTAGCAGTCATCATTGGTCGCAAATAAAATAACATTAACAACGATCACTGTAGCTTTTCAATAAAATATGTGAAGGTACTCCAAAAAGAGAGAGAAAGGGGACGAATTTCATGGAGCCTAGCCTAAGATGATTTTTTATAAATTTTAGAAAAAAAATAATATTTTAATCTTTATACTTTGCCTCCGTGGCAAAAATCCATGTACTTAATTTTTAATTGAGTGAGACAGCGAGTCGGGCTTTGGAATTTGAATGGATCAAACGTGATAAATATAAGGAAATATAGAAGTTTTCGTTAAATACCAATGGAGGAGGTTGAGGTTAGTGGAAGGGGGTACGCCGCTGCATCTGACCGTCAATCATGGTTCATCACTCTAACGGAGTAAATCATAGATGCCTTTGCGTGATGGTCGACAGATTACGTAAGAAATGAATGACGATGGAAAAGCCGCTTAAATACACAGATGGTCACCACCGGCAGCGTCCGACGATCCCTGCAAGGCCTCGACTTCAGAGCTTTTGGCTGCGTCATTCAGCAGTGCACGAACCATGGTCTTGTTCGCCAAGCCAAGCAACTACATGCTCGCCTTATCCTGTTCTCAGTCACACCCGACAACTTCCTTGCCTCAAAGCTCATCACTTTCTACGCTAAATCCAACCACATCTCCGAAGCGCGTAGGGTGTTCGATGAAATTCCTCACAGAAATGTTTTCTCCTGGAATGCCATGATCATTGGCTACTCGTCTAACGGTCTGTTCCATCATGCGCTGAAGCTTTTTTCATCTTTATCGTTCTCCGCCAGTGCCCACCCTGACAATATTTCTATTACCTCTGTTTTGAAGGTGCTGGCTTCATCGTCTTTTAGTCCCACTCTCGGAAAACAGATTCATGGGTATGTTCTTCAGCGTGGTTTGGATTCCGATGTTTTTGTTGTTAATGCTTTGGTTACGTATTACTCCAAAAGTAATCAGCTTGGATTCGCGAGGACTATATTTGACAGAATGCCCCGAAGAGATATTGTATCGTGGAATGCTATGATTGCTGGGTATTCTCAGAATGGATTTTATGAAGAATGCAAGCAACTTTACTCAGAGATGCTAGGTTTGATGGGGTTTAATCCTGATGCATTGACAGTTGTCAGTGTGCTGCAGGCCTGTGCTCAGTCAAAGGATCTTATATCTGGAATGGACGTCCACGGTTTAATCAATGAGAATCAAATCAAGATGGATCTTTTACTTTGTAATGCTTTGATTGGAATGTATGCAAAATGTGGCAGCTTGGATTACGCTCAGGAATTGTTTGAAGAAATGGGTGAAAAGGATGCAGTTACTTATGTTTCAATCATTTCCGGGTATATGTTTCATGGGTTTGTTGACAAAGCCATGACTTTGTTCCGAGAAATGAAACATCCTGGATTAAGCACCTGGAATGCTGTAATATCTGGTTTGGTTCAAAACAACCAGCGTGAACGAGCCTTGGATTTAGTTCAAGAAATGCAGGCTTCGGGTTCTAGACTAAACACCGTTACACTTTCTAGCATTCTCCCTGCATTTTCCTACTTTTCAAACCTGAGAGGAGGGAAAGAGATACATGCTTATGCTATCAGGAGAAGTTTCGACCAAACTATACACGTTGCGGCCGCCATAATTGATACCTATGCAAAGTTGGGGTTTATTCATGGGGCACAACGGGTTTTTGATCAATTAGAATGTAGGAGCTTAGTAATTTGGACATCAATTATATCAGCTTATGCTTCCCATGGAGATGCTAGTTCGGCCCTCAGTCTCTATGGTCGGATGCTAAATAGCGGAGTTCATCCTGACCCTGTGACATTAATATCAGTACTGGCTGCTTGTGCTCATTCTGGACAAGTGGATGAAGCTTGGGAAATCTTCAACACAATGTCCTTAAAATATGGAATTCAGCCCTCGGCAGAGCACTATGCTTGCATGGCAGGTGTTCTTAGTCGAGCTGGTAAGCTCTTGGAAGCTGCAAACTTCATTTCTAAGATGCCAGTTGAACCAAGTGCTAGAGTTTGGGGTGCTTTACTGCATGGGGCTTCAGTTTACGGTGATGTGGAAATGGGTAAGTTTGCTTGTGATCATTTGTTCAAGATTGAGCCTGAGAATACTGGGAATTACGTAATTATGGCAAATTTATTTTCGCAAGCGGGAAGATGGGAAGAAGCTAATGAAGTTAGGAGGAAAATGGAAGAGATAGGGTTAAAGAAGATTCGTGGTAGTAGCTGGATTGAAACAAGTGGAGGATTAGTAAGCTTCATCGCTAAGGATGTTTCTAATGTAAGATCTGATGAAATTTACACATTGTTGGAAGGATTGATTGGATTAATGAGGGAAGAAGGATATATTGTGCAAGAAGCGTTGGATGATGAAAGTGCTTTTATTTGACAACTGAAGTATGGCAATCAGTATAGCATTAAAAACTCCAGCAGGTGTGAATGGGCTTCGTACTTGATATATAAACTCCCTTTATAATAGGAGACTGCGGATTCAATTTATCCATGTATAACGTTGAGGGTTTGAGACTGATACAGAAATAGGGAATAGGCTAAATTTAACCGATTGTAACATTAGAAAATTTTTGAAATTAGACAATACTAAATAAGTAGGATTAGACAATACTATATAGGTGAGATTAAGTAATATCACCTTCTTTAATATTATATTTTTAATCTTGAGATTGAAAATTTTTAAAATAAAAATATTTTTATTTATACTAATTTTAGACAAAGTTACCCCTCTATAGTTTGCCCTATATTTATCTATTCTCTCTCACAAGAATGCCGCTCTCTCTTCATCGCTCTCGGTGAGAAGATCGCCGCATAGCGTCACCAGCAATTTTTTTTCCTGTATCTTTATCTCTGGTTTATTCGATTTATGTCTAACATATATGATTTTGCTCTCTCCTCTGCTGTGTCCTTCTCTTTCGTATAACTATGCTC
The DNA here is from genome assembly GCA_037074615.1 of Leucaena leucocephala. Taxonomy (NCBI): domain Eukaryota; kingdom Viridiplantae; phylum Streptophyta; class Magnoliopsida; order Fabales; family Fabaceae; genus Leucaena; species Leucaena leucocephala. Next base: position 7,906,582 of record CM073521.1, on the reverse strand, counting down.
TCTGCCTTTCTTCAAACTCTTGAAATAAGACTATAGTATGCTGTGAAGTTTCTTTTTTCCATTTTTTCAGTAAAGTATAGTATTTCAAAGGAAAATTTTTAAAAAACACCTATTTAAATTTTAAAATTTTAAATCAATTTTTTTTTTAAAAAATTGTAAATAATTTTACAAGAGTTATAAATAACTTATAAAATATAATAAACAGAATTTTAAAATTTAAATGAGTGTTATTTAGGATTTTTCCTATTTCAAAACTATCCCCAATTTGTTGTCTTCTATTCCTAAACAGTAAATATGAATATATTAAAACACGTGGCATATTTGGATAGGATTTTAAAAAAATATTTATGAAAAAAAAGGAATTATGGACAGCTTATAGAAAAGAGCTTTTAGAGAAGAGTTTATGGAAAAAAGTAGTTTTGAATAAATAAGTGTTTGGATAGTTATTTTTAGAATGACTTTTTATATTGGTAAATTACTAAAAATGGTATGATTTGATTAAAAATAAGAGAGAGAAGAGATGTAGGAAAAAGATAAGAGAGAAGAGAGAGGGTAGAAAAGAATGAAAAAGAAGAGAGAGGAGAGGGTAGAGATGAGGGAGGAGAGAGAGTAAGAAAAAGTATGAGTAAAATAGTAATTGGATAGTTTATAAGTTCTTTTACTGTTCAAAAAACTAGTTTTAATAGCTTATTTAAAACTATAATTTTGTTCAAAAATATTTATAGATAAATATAATTATTTATTTTAATTTTTTTTAAACTAAAATTTGGTAAAAAGAGTTTTTAAAATTATGATCTGAGGTACGCATATGATATAAGCAAACAGTAGCTACAATGTCAGCCAAATTGGGAACTACTGACAGGGACGGAGACTGATTGGGAATGACAAATAATTTTTTTTATAAAATATTTTAATCTTTCAATTTCTAAAGAGATTTTTTTGTGTCTTTTTATAATAATTCTGATTAAAAAATAAATATAATATAATTATTCTTATTAACTATTGTCATATACTAAATATAATTTTAAATATTTATTCATACTCTTACTTCTAATCTCAATCTTAATACTACGTACAAAATATGGCCTTCGTGTTTGGCCCCTTAATTAAGCACCAAGCTCCAACATAGGGAGATTTTCCAACCCAAAGTTTTTCACTTAGTTCTCAATTTTTTTTTCAATTTTTATGTTTCATCTTTCTAGCTTTTCTTAGTTTTAAAATTGAAGAATAAATTTAAAAAAATGCTTATTAGAAAATGATTTCAATTAAACTTTTTGTTTTTTTACCAAAGATTTCAATTAAGCTTTTAGGACTTTCAACTTATATACAATTATATATTGTATTCCCAAACTTAGTATTTGAGATTTCTAGATAGACGTTAAAAACTTTTACAGTTATTTTTTTCTTCTGTGTGACGGGTATTTTGGTGAATTGTTTTTTAATGACAAATAATGGCCAAGTTTTTTAAGTAATATTTTAAAATTTTAAGGTTATAAAATGTCTTTTTGTTTGTTTGTTAGTATATAGAAAATAATTGAGTTCACCTATAATTTAAGGGTAAGGTAAAATCTCTTTTCTTTTTAGACAATACTAATATCAGGTATGACGAACCGTCTATTACCTTTAGGCATAAACTTAGGCACCTAGGAACTAAAATGCCTCTCTAAGATCTGTGACTAAAACAATAATAAAGTGGTACTCCCTAAAATTCGAATACGTTCTAAATTATCGTATATCTCACCTTTTTACTAGTTGAATCCAACAACCAATGATAGATTTATAGAATGTCTTTATCTTATTTATTCGAACTCCTAAACATGTCATCACTTAAAAAAAATAAAGGCCCTCGAGGTCGAAGGTTAAAAAATGAAAAATATGCGATCACTCATGGCTAACATAATTTTTTTTTGGCCAGAATCTATGCCCATAATTTGCCAATATGTTTATAATGAAATTAGCTGCGAGAGAATATTTATATAATTTTTTTTTAAATTATTGTTAAGTATAAAAAGATTAGGAAAAAATTATTATCAGCTCCTAATAAAAAATATAATCACTAAAATATCTTATATAACAGTATATAATGATAAATATCATTTTTCTATTCCTTTTCTTTTGGTGTATTTGATTAGTCCCATTTATATTTATGAAATAAACAAGATTGCGCGGGGAAGAACCCCGGTGAAGAACTGGAGGGAAAATCAGTTTACCGGGAAAATATTCAGTTATTCGATCTTAAACAATTTGTTTTTTTTTTAAAAAAAAGATAGTCCCCATCTCTCTCTTGATGCTTAATAGGATTCGCATTCGTTGAGGCAGCCGAGTATGGCGGAATTCGGTTCCAGTCTCCTCCACAATTTCGAACCCATGAGGTATGCGAATATATGTCGCAATGCGGCACATAATTGCCCCTACTGGCATATCCACGCGTCCTGGAACCCTAAAATATGGGGACTTGTTGGATCGAACTTAGAAAATTTCTTCGTCTCTGTGATTTTACCGTTTCTGGCTTGATCTCGAGAGCGGACCAACTCTTGGCATCAGCTGCTTTACCCTTCAACTAAGATCACACGATTGGTTTATTGATTTTTACAATTAATTAGAGTTCATCGTATGAATTCCGAGGTCCATTTGCGTGATCATTGAGAAATTGGAAATATAGGGGTAGGATTAGTGTCATGTTCGTTAGACGGCACCTACAGTGGCTCTAAAGTCTGAAATGTGGTAACATTCTGATATTGGTTCAACCAAAAGCTATGGGCAGTAGAACTGCATCTGTTCTTGAAGTATGTTGTTGTCCTTACTGAGTAAGCGTTCATTGGAGGTTGATTCTAGGTAATTGATCTTGTACAGATTCGCATGTGTACATTGCCCCAGGTCATAACAGTGCTTGTATGTTCCTATATCGTCACTCAAGTTAAAAATTTAACTTGAATTCATTGTTTTACACCCTATTTCCTGGCGACCTGCTCTATTTTTTTCTTTTTTCTGGTATTTAGGAAACGCTTGGTAGTGTTTTGGCTCTTTTCTTTTATTATACCAATGAGTACGCATCTACATCTGCAGGGATTCCTATGGATTTGCTTTAAGACCTCAACACGCACAAAGTTACAGACAGCACGCTTCTATCTACAAGGTATCTGTAACTTTTGTTTTTGATTCTCAGTTCTTCTATGTCAGGTTTAATATTTCAATCCCATAAAATAAAGGCAAGTGCTCCCATTTAGAAATATTGTTAGTCAGTAATCAGAAAGTTGCGAGTTTTTTTTAAATAATATTTTTGGATAAAATAAGTTTATTTTCTTACAGTTAGTATAATATAAATTAACGTAAAAAACTGTTGTAAGCACATATTTTCCCCCACTTTTGACTCAAATAATTGAAATAATGACAAGGTTTTTGTTTAACTGGCGATTATGAGACAACAGCCGCAATGACCAGATCAAAATAAATGACACCAACCTATGACGTTAACTTCAGCTCTTTCCAATGCTTGATGTCATGTCTCCTATGAAAATAAAATTCTTCTTGTATGCAACTTTTACTGAAAAGACTCATATTTTTATGTACATGATATCAGGAGGAGGAAGGTGAAAGGGCAGATAAATGGAGAGGCTTCCTTGAACAGGTAGTCAAATCATCTCAATCATGTTCTTCTGAGAATAAGCTCGAAGAAATATCTAAAGCTAAGGGTAGTGAGATTAAAGAAGGGACAAGTTCTGGGAGCATAAGTGAAGGAAATGATTTCAGTATCAGAAAGTCTCGTGAGGGGACTGAGTTCGAAGAAGAGACAAGTGCAGAGAGGATAAGTGAAGGAAATGATTCGAGTTTCAAGAAATCTTGTGAAGGGACTAAGGTAGAAGAGGAGACAGGTGCAGAGTGGGTAAGTGAAGGAAATGATTTGTGTGGCAGGAAGTCTTTTAAAGGCACTGAGATAAAGGAAGGAACAAGTCTAGAGAGGCAAAGAGAAGCATTTGAGTTAAGTAACAGGAGGGCTGCTGAAGTTACTGAGATTAAAGAAGGGAAAGAAGGGACAATTCCAGCGAGGGTTAGTGAAAGTAATGATTCACTTGGCAAGAAGTCTGTTTCTGATGGTTCAACAGCAAGTAGTTCTGAAAAGGAGGTGCACTGTCCAGAAGAAAGAAAGGCCCGTAAGGTCCAAACCTGGGGTGAAATTAGGCCTTCTCTTGCTGCCATTGAGAAACTGCTGAGTAATCGTGTCAAGAAGGCAAAGAAAATTAAAGTTGAGCAGACAAATGGTAAATATGATAATCTTCCATCTGTAGAAGAATCTGAACATCTAGAAGTGGTTTCTGAGGACATCGTTGAGGAAAAGGTCTGCACTAAAGAGATGCTAGATAACAGTATCAATGACTCGAGGGAAGGAAATGCTTTAGAGGATCATAACACGCCTGTATTTTACTCTCAGCTGAAGCAATTGGAGTCCCTAGTTCAGGGAGGAGTGCCAAAGGATCTAAGAGGAGAGGTATAATTGATGTTTTCTAGTTTATCAAGCCACATCTTATTTTTGTGAGGGTAAAAATGTGGATGCTTCTCCGCAATATTGTCATTGTAGGTATGGCAAGCATTTGTAGGAGTGAAGACACGTAAGTTGGAAAGCTATTATGAGGATCTGTTGGCTCAAGAAACTGACAGTAGCGAAAGGAAGGAGCAGGATGATTCATCTGGTGCATTTGGGAAATGGAGAAAGCAGATTGAGAAGGTCATTAGCTGCATGCACCTTGGACTTTATTTTGATTTGTAGGTGCTGTTTCTTTTGCTTTAGATTGCAAGCTGGCTTTCTCCTTAGAATAATCATACTTTTTATTCACAGGACATACCACGAACTTTTCCAGGACATCCTGCTTTGGATGAAAATGGCAGGAATTCCTTAAGGCGTTTACTTGTAGCATACGCTCGGCACAACCCCTCTGTTGGTTACTGTCAGGTAACTGTGGTCCAATATTTCTTGATAAGTTTAGTTGCTACATCATATTTCATCTTCAATGGATTTTTATAAAATTTTAAACATGTTCTACAGAGGGTCTAAATAAATTGAAATAGTTGATGCCTTTGGGCAAATAAAACATAATATATCTAGATGTCCTTACTTCAAAGAATTTTTTTGCCATTTATGATTAATGTAGCCTTTATACTGATCAGCCTCTGGCAAGGTTATTATAGATATCCCTTCTTATTTGGGGAGTTATGTTAATCTTATTCATTGACATCTTCATTGGTGGTAATTATCATAGTAGTCAGCATAATCATTGTCGTTATATTTTCTTGTTATCAAAATATCTGCAGGCAATGAACTTCTTTGCTGGTTTGTTGCTACTTCTTATGCCTGAGGAAAATGCATTTTGGTGAGTTTAAGAAACTTGTCTCAAGTATTTTCCCCCAGTAAATGACCCGTTACAGCATAAATAGCTCTCTAGTTTGGACTCTATGGAAATAGAGGATGTTTCTAAGCAGACATTAACTGTTTCAGGGAGCATACTTGCGTTAAGTTTATCTTTCGGTAATTGACTTGAAGGAACATGCTATTTTTAACAAGGGTTAATACAATATTTGATCTTTATAGTTTGCCCTTATTTTAGTTTTAGTCCTTATAGTTTCACGCCATAGGTTTTGGTGCTTCAAGGGGCAAAATGGTCCAAGTTTTTATTAGAATATAGAGACTAACGTTTTAGACGGAAAGAAACTTAAGGTAAACTAAAATTATGGGGACCAAAACTAAAATGAGGGTAAATTATAAAGACCAAATATTATATTAACCCTTTTAACAATAATTGTATACTTCGTCATGAACTTGTTGTATTTCTTTATACAGAACGCAAGGTTTTTATGAACTAATTCATTTTTATGGGATCTCAGGGCATTGGTGGGTATTATTGATGATTATTTTGAAGGTTATTATACAGAGGAAATGGTAGAATCCCAGGTGTGGTTATATTTACTCCTGACATAGTTAATTAGATCCTGAGTCAGGATTATATATTTGTACATAGTTTTAGCTATAGCTGGACTCTTAATTATTCATTTAGGCAATCATAGTTTTTCTTTTGTCAGGTAGACCAGCTTGTCTTTGAGGAATTAATGCGTGAAAGATTTCCCAAGCTGGGTTTGTACAATTAGAGTTACTTTGTAGTAATCTTCTTTAGTTGTCCTATGAAGTACTTGGGACAGCTTTTTATTCCATCGATGCTTCTGGTGCAGTTAATCATCTAGATTACTTGGGAGTGCAGGTGGCTTGGATAACTGGACCTTGGTTCCTATCAATCTTTGTAAACATGATTCCTTGGGAAAGTGGTTAGATTTGTGAAGATCTCCCCCCCCCCCCCCCCCTTTCTCTCTCTCACACACGCACTCGTGCATGCATAATCTTTCGTGTTTCTGCGGTGACCTAGAACTTGTTATTTCTAAACTTTGTCACCTTATGGTGGGTTTTCTCTGTATTTAGTTCTTCGAGTTTGGGATGTGTTACTATTTGAAGGGAACCGGGTAATGCTATTTCGAACAGCCCTTGCTCTAATGGAGTTATATGGTATTGAATTGTAATCTCCTGTCCTTGTGTCTGAGCTGTGCAGAATAGTGTAACCAGTAAAATATCGTCAATGTTAAAAATTCTTCATGTCTTGTTCTAGGTCCTGCACTAGTTACTACAAAAGATGCAGGTGATGCAATTACTCTATTGCAATCACTTGCTGGCTCAACATTCGATAGCAGTCAGCTCGTCTTTACTGCTTGTGTAAGTTTTCTAGCTGTGACTGAGGCTAGATTACAGGAACTTAGAGAAAAGCATCGGCCATCTGTACTAGTTGTTGTGGAGGAAAGGTCTAAAAAGGGGCGAGTTTGGAAGGATTCAAAAGGGCTTGCATCTAAACTGTACAGTTTCAAGCATGACCCAGGATCCCTGGTAGAAGAAATGAAAACAAATGAAGGAGGTGATATGGAAAATGTTGGAGACAAATCACAGTTGGAATCTCATTCCTCCAACTTGGATGAACTGCTCAATAGCCTCAACGTTGATTCAGAAGCAGATTCTCTTCCAGATCTCCAGGAACAGGTTGCTTCCTTTACATGTTACCGTTGAATATCTTCCACTAAGCTTTTCTTCTCTTAAATTCATCATAGAATTTTACTCATGACACGAAGGTTCGTCTTCTAGTCTTCCTCCAAAAAATTCAGGTCATATTTGATTGTCCTGTGCTGCATACAATACATCTAATAATCAGAGATTCCATATTCTGATCTGTGAACAAATTTTCTATAGGTCATAACATGCTTCAATAATTGAGTCAAGCATTTTCTCTATAGTTAGATGTTGTGTGATGACTCTGTCCACGTCATATTAGTTTATTCACTTCCACCCAAAAGATTGAAAAGGCATCAGAATGGGATAATTATGGACCTTCTTCTCTGTAATCAAGCATCTAGGCTTTTCTTGGTCTTTTAGCGGTTGAGATTATTCTTCCATGTGCAGGTGGTTTGGTTGAAGGTCGAATTATGCAGAATGCTAGAGGAGAAAAGATCTGCTATAATCAGGTTAGTAGCCTGGATGTTTTGATGCTATATCCTTTTTGATAAAAAAAAAAAATCAATTTTTCATCCCATAAATTATGACATAAAGCTCAGAGGAGGTTTCTTAAGAGATAGTTGTTGATAAATCTAGTTTGGAAAGGAAGTATTAGTCAACCCAGTGCAGTTAGCATCATGCTTAACCTGCTTACTTTTGCATCTCCTGCCAATAGAGCATTACAAGGTAGAACTTTTGGAAAGCCCTTCAAGAAAATGCCAATGCCCCTTCAAGAGCCTTGCTAAGTGCTGCATTATTGTTCTGCCTATAAATTTAATTTTGTTTTCTTACTTCATTTACAATGATGACTGTCAACCTTAGAGATATTACTTAAACAGAAGTTTATTGTTCATCACTTTTGGCATTCGATGTCCTGTTTTCTATTTTTCTTAGCCATTTGTTCATGTAAAAGTTCCAACAAAATCATGCCTTATTAAGGTCATGAACTAATCTCTATGTTTGTTCCCCATCCTTTAACAGAGCTGAGGAGCTAGAAACAGCATTTATGGAGATGGTCCAGCAAGATAATCGACTAGAACTGAGCGCCAGGGTAAATCTAACATTTGGAAGAATGCTGTGCTTATTGAAATGTTGAAGTAGAAATATACCATGTTCCTCTGTCCTCTTACCATAAAAATACTTGAATCATTTAAAAATTTGAATACATTATCTAGACTTCTTACTGTTAATGTTAATGTGCTATCAGTTATCATGTATGAGCCCATGCTATTCACTAAGTTATGAATACACGTATCTATGAATCAAATCAATAGCGTTGCCATGCCATGCTTTATCCGTGGTATTTAACGTGAATAGATAAGGAAATAAAAACTTGATTTGATATTTGATTTCTTAATTATCTCATTGGCAGATAGGACTTTTACTTATTCAAGAAAACATGCATGCAAGCTCTGGGAAAAACTAGTTAATTCAAGTACAATAACGATTCCATTTCTTTAAAAGCTTTGGTGATCAATTGGCTAGTAAGGTTTGCAAATATGTTATAATCATCCAGGTTGAGCAATTAGAGCAGGAGGTAGCTGAGCTACAACAAGCCCTTGATGATAAGAAATTACAAGAAACTGCCATGCTGGAGGTTCTACTGTGCTTCTGTTTTTTGCAGCTTCTTTTCATAAGCTTGACCAGTGAAAAGTAATTATTAAATACCAAAAACTTTGTTTTCTCGAAAGCATTAATTCTTCTTGTTGACACAGGTCCTAATGCGGGTAGAGCAGGAGCAAAAGGTTACTGAAGATGCTCGCAGAAGAGCTGAGCAAGACCTTGCTTCTCAGAAATATGTAGTTCATATGCTTCAGGTAACCCCGCCTGTAAGTTTTGAGTGATCCTAGTTATTTGATTGATTTTCAAGTTCACTATAGATCAGATTTCAGTTCTGAATGAAACTTGTTTTGAAATTTTTGTCAGTGGAATCATCTGCATGATATGCTTTACCGGTCAGCTTGTGAATTTGCCCTCACTTGTATATCATAGTGACCAAGAACAACAATTATTATTTTTATTCTACTAATAATCTGATCAGGAGTCAGGACTGTCTATGTTTCCATCTATAAATAAATCTGACCCTGAAAATTTTAGCATACTAATATCTGATTTTCTTCATTGACACTTTCATGCCCGATACTACTCTTCTGTAGTTTCACATGCAACTATGTAAAACTTTTCCAGTTTATGTTTTTGCATGATGGTTTTGGATGCAAGGATGAGTAGTTGAGAAATAAAGAAGCTGAACTATTATAAACCAAATATATTATCTATAAATTTTCCCTCGCTAATGTCATGGAAAGGGAAGTATTCTTTACCATTCGTTGCATTTATTTTCTAATGTGGTATGGATGAACATGTGGTTAAATCTATTTCCAAGAGAAGTAATCAAATTGATTTAAGAATCTTGCTCTATAGACATTGTATTAAGTATCTTACGAGACATGACTATCCATTGCCAGTATTATACATATGCAGGAAAAGTATGATAAATCCATGGCATCGATCAAAGAGATGGAAAAGCGGGTTGTTATGGCTGAAAGCATGTTAGAGGCTACTCTTCAATATGAATCTGGCCAATCGAAAGCACTTTCTCCAAGGTGCTAGCTTTTATCTAACACATATATCAATTGAAAATTACGGGTTGTAGATTGATACATGCAACATTGCATATGTCTGTTTTTTGTTGGCATCAAATTTCATCATAGTTTCTTGAACCTTCACGTTTCAAAAATATCATATTGTCAATATATTGTTTGGAACATTAGTCCTTTTAGGTGTTCCTGTATTGCTCAGTGCGCTTTTCCTAGGTCACAGAAGGTTGGGCAGTATTAATCACTTTATTTTTTTAACGGTTTCTAGTACCAAGAGCAAGTTGCATATCCCTTTCTCTCAGATAAATTTCATTAAATTTTTGTAGGGGTGATCGGATATCAAGCCCAAGAATTGAAATACCCCCGCCAAAATTACGTCTACTAAATTTTGGACTAGGATGGCGAGACAGAAACAAGGTAAAATCTATTTTCCCATTCTGTATCTCCCAGTAAGTGACCAAGCGATATTCAAGTATTGCATGTCATTACAATCATGGATTGTTAAATCTAATTCAAAGCATTCACAAATAGATGGCATGGCAGTCCGAACTTGAGACCAGATTTCAGTTAGCTGCACAGTTTATGGTTCCTTGATTGTTCCAAAAGTACCATATTGTCAGTTATTTTGGGACATCAGTCCTTTAAGATGTTGGGCATTACCACTGTACTTCTTATACATGCTTGTAAATATTATTGTAAAATTGTTTCTTAAACATCCCATGGAACAGGGCAAGCCGACTAACGAAGAGGAATGCGGCGAAAGTCAATCTGAAAATCGTCAGTCCAACAACGAGGACGCTGTTGCTACCAGCAGGGAAGTCTATGACTAAGAACAAGATGGATACATAGCAGTGCCATCTTGGTGGAGTACATGGGAGTTCACCATTTTTTAAAATTTTATTACTGCTCCCTTTGGTAGTCTGGTTGTTATGGTGTCTAAGCTGAGGGAACTATCCTTTTTGTATCATCTTCAAAATCCAAACGGGTATATCGAAAATCAATTCTGTTATCTACTTTAGTTAGCGTTCGAATATAAGCCGCTTTGGTAGGTGGAAAACTTATATGCATTTCTTTATCGTTGCTATTACGTTATTTTTTTAATTAAAACAATGTATTTGTGTATAATAAATGTATCATTTTTTAAAATCAAATTACATATTTATCATATTGTTTTTGTAAGAAGATACATTTTATACATTTTAATAAGAGAATTTGATGACAACGATGTAAATTGTAATACTTATATAGCCTACTCAACTATTTGTAATGTGATCATCAAATCCGCTAACTGTTATCATCATATCATCATCAATCAATATAGTACATCCATCGAAGAACTGAACATAAATAAAATGTGCGATCTTTGTTTGTCGGTATAAAAACTAAACTACTCCAAGCCTCAACTTACAAATATAGCTTAACTATACAACAGAACCAGGATAAATAAAAAGCAAAGACTCCTTCAAAATGCAGATACATGGGGTAGAACTATTGCCCACAAGACACATAAATAATGAACCCAGCCCTTAAAAGGTGACTCGAGGTTAAAAAAAGACAAGAATACTATACCTTGGCTCTGTAAGGAAATAAGAGCAATTGTGTGCATCCTCGTAACAGTAATAGAAAAAAATTTCGAAGTCTTTTTTCTCAACCTATACTCTAAACTGAGAGAACGCCACCAAATGACAGCAGGTATTAACGTTTGTAAACCTATGTATTGCAGAGTGGCGTTTGAAATATTGTACAGATGATCTCATAACCAGCGTTGAGGAGCATGTCACTGCCCCCTCCTGTTCCTAGGAGTGGCTGGGGAAAGGCGAAAGCTTTGGAGCGACTGTGAATTCGGGTCGTATCTTTGTGAAGCAAGGTAAGACAAAGCTGTGACTACATCAGTTATAACTGGACGCATGTTAGCCTGCTCTTGAACACACATTGCAGCAACTGCAAGGGCCTGGTATAGGCCTCTTGAAGGATACTGACCTTGGAGCATTGGATCCACCATTTGTGAAAATTTTCGTCGATCTTTAAACAAAGGTCTTGCCTGCAACAAAAATGCCCCACACCAAAATTACTACTGTTATTTTAGCCAAGGTCAATTTATTATGAGTTAAATAGTACATGCAACCACAAAATTGCGCATAACTCTGACTACTAATCTACTAGCTTCATTTAGTTTGCAGGATTTGTCTTGGGAACAAAGGTATAAAAAAGTGATATTCTACAAAAGCATCTAAATCCTGCCAAAACTATGGAAAACTAGCTAAATTAATAAAACAGCATCAGCTCAAGAGAGTAATGCAACCAGAATTATTTCTGTAACCAGTGTCCATATTAGTTTAGATATCATGCGTTGGTAGTTTTGTTTAAGAAGTGAGTAAGAACCAAAAGTGATTAATTCCCATAGATTGTCAAGCATGAGTATGACTATGCAGGTAAAACTTCTCAAGTGTGAAAAATGCATATTGAACTACGGGCCTACCCCTTTCCAATCAACCAGGCATATTCACAGGTGGGTCAACCTGATTTTTTCACTAATTCCTATGCTCTCCAGTAGCTCTTGACTCATCAACCAACCCTATTAGATATGACAAATGGAGGAGTTACTTACCCATGCAACAAGATTCTGTTCTCCAGCAGCCTTTGAATTGTCAATAGCTTTCCTTCCAGTAATTATTTCCAGAAGAACTACACCAAAGCTATAGACATCTGATTTCAGAGTCAGTTGTCCTGTCATTGCATACTCCGGAGCACAATAACCGTAGGTGCCCATAACCCTTGTTGACACATGAGTGTTCTCGCCTACTGGTCCAAGTTTGGCCAAGCCAAAATCAGATAACTTTGGATGAAACCCTTCACCAAGCAAAATGTTTGAGCACTTCAAATCTCGGTATATGACAGGAGGATTAGCTTTGTCATGCAAATATTCCAACCCTTTTGCAGCCCCAGCTGCTATTTTCATTCTTGTATTCCAGTCGAGATGTTTCTTGCCAGGAGAAACATCTGTAAATCAAGCATTTATTTATGGTCATTATCTACTGGGCAATAATGCAAGTTTTAAAGAAACAAATGTTTGTAGTTTTGGATATAAATACCATGTAAGTGGTCTTCCAAGGATCCTAATGGCATATATTCATAAACTAAAAGCCTTTGATCTCCATCAGCACAATAACCAATGAGGCTCACAAGGTTAGGGTGGTGTAGTAGACTTAACATCAACACTTCAACTAGGAATTCTCTATTCCCTTGCAGCCCATTACGGTCAAGTTGCTTAATTGCAACAACCTAAATCCAACACTAGAAGGGATGAATTATGTTACCGACTCTAACCACACAGATTTTAAGCTTGAACCAGAATACAGCAATGCAGAAAAGGAGAAAATGATTAATAACAAACAAAAGTAGGCTTCACAGCTTTATCCTGTACTTGACAAACTAAAAGATAATTTGGAATCAAACTACCTGATTACTACTTTCCAAGCGCCCTTTGTATACTCTTCCAAAACCTCCCTCACCCAGCATGCATTCAGATCTAAAATTTCTTGTTGCAGTTGCCAACTCACTAAATGTGAAAGTCTGTGCTGCTATGTGGTCAGAGTTCCCAGTTTTAGAGGTATCCTTGGAATTTGTAGATGAATTTCTCTTCAACTTCCCTGTAAATATGATTAACCGTTTGAGAGGGGGAAACGTAGAAGACACGAGATGTCTAGTTATGACTTCTAAGAGCTTTCCAAATCCATACTTGGAATTGTGAAAATATTACAAGGCCCCTTTTATTGTCTGAGTTCAAAAGTAACTAAATATCATTTAATTCTCAACCACAAACTGATTTTGCCACAAAGGACGCTTCGCTCCAAAACTACATCAATAAATCAAATTTAAGAAAGACACATTTTATAAACAAGAGCATCACTTGAGCAATGTTGTGACTTGTAAATGGGAAAACTGACAGTACTACGGGGAAATTCACTCACTCGGGGGCCACTGTAAGTTGTAGCTGAGAGCATCACCTAATTAAGACATAGATCAAAGGAATGCATACAATATAAGGATTGAAATGAGAGAAAAATCCGTCAAATCTGACTCTACTCCTGATGAGCATAAAAGATCACAAGAATTGGATTAAAAATAACATATTGTAAAATATGTAGACTTCGGCCCCAAGAGGAAAAAATGCAGGCTAGCATAAACAACCAAATCCCATGTTTCTTCATCTGGGAGCTTAGCATATCGTGAACCCAATCAGGTATACCAAAAACATAAATAAAACTCCTCAATTTTTATTTTCGCGCGAAATCCCAGAAAAAGCAAGAGATAAATTAGTAGAAAGCGTATATGATACCCCGAATAACTTCATCAAGAAGACGCAACAGAAATCAAGTGAAAGCACGATTGACAGAGCCAAGAGGGTTTGCCACAATCATAAACCTATTGAAGATTCTCTTTTTTCCATGCTACAGTAACTGTATCAGTACCTGAGGCTGCTTTTATCGGATCAACCATGCTCTCCTGCACCTCCATCTTCTTCGGCTTCTTCTTTGTCTTCTTCTTAGTGTTTGAATTTCCAGAACAGGGAATGCAACCCATGTTTCACTGTTCCCTTCGTTCTCTCCAAAGATGCAGGTAATAGCAGAAAAATCAAATAGCCCAATTCACAGCGTGAGGCTCATAGATGACCCGACACTGACCACAGGCTGCTCGGACAACCACAATTGGGAAAGAACCTGCTTGGTTCTTGCCTCTCTCTCTCTCGCTCACGCTATTTTATCGTTTCTGTCCGGGAATTGTCTAGTGCTAGTCGTATTCTTTTCAACAAAGTTTTTCTTTTTCTTTTTTTAATTTCTCCCAGAAAATCGTCATTGGCTTCATTTTAGTCGGAGAAATTCAATGTTTGATATCAAAAGAACAAGGAACTGTCTAATGTTTATGAATTGTATTGCTTCAGTAAAGTAATAGAGATGTCATCATATCAACTTAAAATTTGCTGATGGTAATCCGATCAAATTACAACATTAGTCCGGATTAGATTTATCTATATTTATGTCAAATACTTCTGGGCAAAAAAAAAAAATTACGTCAATTATATTACATTACATTAATAATATTTTTTTGACCTGAACGTTACGTTAGTGATAAATATTAAAACTACAGAAATAAATTCCTTTTTACAAACTTTAGATAGTTAAACATACATGTTCAGCCTTCTAAATTTACATGGTTTAGTTTTTTAAATGTATAAAATAATTTTTTAGTCTTTTTAATATTAATATCACTAGTCTTATGAAATTTATTTAATAAATTTAAATAATAACTCTATAATTAAATAATAATAAAATATGTTTAAATCATGACATGATGTTTATATAAGAAGTCTCTACCTAGTTAAAGACTAAAAAATTAGAAAAATCCAATTTGAGGCTGTAAAAATTATAATTCATAGAGAATGATGAACACCTAATCTAGAATATTATAAATGTTGAAAAAAAGATTTGAGTGTTTCTGATTTTTTTTTCACTCTTTCTCTCTCTATTTTCTGCCCTAATCATAAGTGTTTCTAATTTTTTTTCTCACTCTTTCTATCAATTATATTTTTTTCTCGGAGCACCAAATAACCGGGCACTACGTATACTCCTAGTCTCAAATTAGTTTTTTTTTTCTTTCCAAAAAGTCTTTTTTGAGGGATTTTCCCTTAAATCGAAACACTGCTTTTCACTGATGGGCTGATATTCGACCAAAAGTACCAACTTGCCTGGTTACTCTAGTTCACTGGTTTCAATTGGTTTTTTGATTGGCTCCTTCGAACAAAAAGGTCATTAAATGATGTCATTTGAGTACCTAATCCTTCCTCGTTAAAATAGTTGTTGGTATTGCCTAGCATAAAATATTGACTTTTGGGTTTGTTAATTACTCGCGTAAATTAAAATGGCAATGCTAACCACTACGGCGAAAAAAGAAATAACAAGATGCCTCTTCATTCTCTCTATGGTCCTACTGAATTTCCTGTATACAAACTCTGTTTATTTAAAAATCATAGTCTGTGACTCACGTGAGGTCTATTTAGTAATCCCTCCATCATGTGCTTTTTATAAGATGCTAATTTTTAAATTAGTTTAGTGCTTTTTATAAGATCCTATTCGAGATTATCTCAACATTAAATGTATTTTATCAAATTTACCCTTAATTAGTCTCCTCGTCTTTTTCCATACATTGTCTTTTATTTTTTTCTCACCACCATTTCTCTCCCTTATTTATCCCTTCTACATAAGGACGTATTTAAACAAAATTATTTCTTACATATTTATTATTTATAATTAATTTTAATCTCTTTTATAAATCATATAATTCGATTAAATATATCTCATATATAAAGAAGGATATAGTAAAGGTAAGCCAATGATTATAGCTTTGGCCACCTCTAAAGAGTTCAACAAAAGAGCTAGACTAACTACTAACAGCTGTAGATATATATGAGACTTTCATATAATCATCACAATGTGGGTCTCATGAAACATTTTAACAGAGTTATCTTTTCCCCCCTCAAGACATTCCTAGTTTCCTATATCATTTTTAACCCTAAACCACTGTCTGGTTTTTTTCTTTTTCTTTTTTAATAAAATCTAAGCAAAAAGATGAGGAGGAGGAGGATTAAAGCAGAGCATGGATAAGGTTCCCATCTAAAAGGCCCATAATCAAATTTTCTTTTATTTATTTTCATTAAATATGTTTCATGTTGGGAGCATCAAATGTCAGAGAGATATGGTGGATGGGACGGCACTATGTTGTGTTTTATAAGTATAAAAAAATGTTTGCTTAGGAAATGGGAGATCTGAAATAATAATGATACGCACAAGGATGAGGGCACCGCATCACACGCTTCTTTATTTCAAAAGGATATGAACTTTAATCATAAACCTTAAATTCATTAATATCTGACTCTCTCTAACGTATCATATGATCTCACATTTTAATATCTGTCCTGAGACAATCATGGGACAGCGGGCTTCCCTGTAAAAAAAACTCTAACTTTTCAACAATTAATCGAATATAATCCTAATAGGATGATACATGCATTTATTAAAAAAGAAAATGTTGTTTTTAGAGTCTCTTTATATTTATTTATTTTCCTGAATTTTATTTATTTATTTTTCCTGACACTTATTTGTAATTTCCCAAAATTATTTAAATGAAGTAGACCAACTTGTTCTTTGAACAAAATCGATACATGTATGTTATAAAAAAAATCAATGTATTTTATTTTCTTTAACCCATAACTTATTCCTAGGCTAGTCATAAACATTCTTTATATATATATATAAAAAAAAAAGAACAATGAAATTAACCATATAAAATTAAAAAAGGTTTCAACACAGTTCTGCGTTCTCTGAATGGCGATTATTCTGTCAGAAACTATCGCGTTCTCTATTCCTATTTCACAGGAGGAAGATGATCTTTTACTAAGAAGGTTAAGAATAATTGGAACCAAATGGAAAGTGGAAATGTTCTTCAAGGTAATTGGCCGATGCTAGGATCCAAAGGTTCAGTGTATGCTGATAGAGGACCTTCATTTGCTGAAAAGCTTAAGGGGTAGATAAAAACAGTGAGCAAACTGAGGATGATGTGGATGGGGATGATGAGATGGAATCTGATGATAACATTTTAGAGTCTCCAAAACAGAGCAATTTGGAGGATGATGAGCCTCTATGCAAAACCATCGAAAATTCTACAAGGAATTTTCCTACCTTCTCCTTTTCAGGGAAGATAAAGAGGAAGTTATACAGAGCATGGCGTAAAGCCTGTAATAGTCAAGCTATTTGATAGAGGTATTGGTTATAAAGCTTTGTAAACCACATTACAAGCAGTATGAGCAAAAAAATGTGTCATCAGTTTAATAGACATTGGCCATGGCTTTTATGTTGTTAAGCTGCCAAACAGAGAAGACTATTTTAATGCATTAACATGGTCCATGGATGATATATAATCATTATTTAACTGTAAGACCATGGGAGCCAAAATTTAGGCCTGAGACAGCTATAATTAGTAAAGTTGTGATTTGGGTTAGAATGCCTAAAATACCTCTAGAATTTTATGATGAAGAGGCACTTACCATTATTGGAACTAGAATTGGGGAGACTGTGAAGGTTGATCTTAACACCTCGTGTCAATTAAGGGGTCACTTTGAGAGGATATGTGTTCTAGTATATTTGAACAAATAATTGATGCATGTGTTTTCTTTGGAAGGAGAAAACTACTACCTTGCATATTAGGGCCTACATATGCTATGTACGAGTTGTGAAACTTATAGACATCGTTTGGAAGCTTGCCCAAACAGAGTAAAGGCTACTAAGGTGGGAGGGAATGAGAATGGTGGGCAACAAGTTCACCAACAGAATGACAAAACTTCAAATATGGAAACGGGCAATAATAAAGATCAGGGGAAGGTAGTCCAAAAAAATCGCAGACAAAGGAAAACGAAGGAGAACAAAAATGAGTTAACTCGCCTAGAGAAGAATGGGTCTCGTTTTTGTGATCTTGCTGAGTTGGAGCCTTTGAGTCAAAATCATAACATCAACAGTAATATTCAAAATGAATTGGCTGTTGAGTCATCACAGCAGCTACTGAGGAGTATGGCTACAGGTAGGACGGCAAAAGGGCAAAAAAAAAGGGAATGTGTATATAAGCATGATAATGGGGTCTCAACGGCTATGGAAATGCGGGGACTTGATACGAGAAGTGATGGTGGGGAAGTGAGAAAGAGGAGCTAAAGAGCAGCAGGACAGTGACACAAACTGAGGGGAGGGGCGCTGGACATTTAATGCTGACATTGACAGAAAGTACGGAGGATAAAAGGGAGTCAGGTAAGGTGGATTTTTTTTTTTGGATAAAGGTAAGGTGGATGAATATGGGGATGCTGATTTGCAGAACATGGGTAATGGGTTACATAACAAGGGAGATGGGTTCACGAAAGATGTGGGCTTATTTTCATTTGGTAGCCCACAACAATTACAAGCCTATTGGATAGAAAATAGTATTAGAATAGAAGAAGTGATCCCTAGTGATTTTGAAGATAGATCCATGCAATTGAGCCCAAGCCCTTTTATTAATGAGGTGGGTGAAATGTGCAATGAGACAATGGTGCTAGAAATAAGGGTAATAGACGGCTCGTCCTACCCGATATTAATATCCCCTAGGAGGAAGGGAGATTTTACCCTGCTTTTGGATCGTGGGTGAGCCCAACCCTTTTCTAAAAATTTGTGTACAAAAAAAATGGTGCTAGAAACCCAATTCTCACAAGAGAATTAATTGGGACTTATGGTATGGGATTTTGGTTGACAGTCCAAATTTTTTTCTAATGATTATGGAATCTATTTTATATTGGAATATTAGGGGGACTTGTAATAATAGGCTCCTTAAAAATTTGAAGGCAGTGTGTAATAGGTCAAAACCAAACTTCATTATTTTATTAGAGACCAAATGTGCAAGGGAATCTCGATTTCATTTCCTACACTCCTGGGGCTTTGACAATATTAAAATAATTCCTACGTCAGGTCGATCTGGGGAATTAGTTGTAGCCTGGAGGAGCTATTTAATTAAAGTTTATGTCTTACTTGAAAATAGGCAATTCTTCCATTTTTAACGTGAACTTAGGGGGCGGCATTCCTTCCTTTTGACGGCTATTTATGCAATTCCTTACTCTAATTTTTGACAAGAATTGTGGACTGAATTAAGGAATTTATCCGCTTCTATTATGTTACCTTGGGTAGTTGTTGGCGACTTCAATGATATTCTTCATGCTACAGATAGAATTGGGGGTATTAGATGTTTGTATAATAGGATAAGCTGGTTCTAAGACAGGGTAAAGGATTGTGGTCTTTTAGATATGGGATATCAGGGACCAAAATTTACCTGGAAGGGACCTAGATTCGCTAGATGCACTCGCTTATGTGAGATATTGGATCGAGCTCTTTCTAATGTTCATCTTGTAAATGATCTTTCAGACTGCGTTTTGAAGGTACTCCATAGAATTCAATTTTCTGATCATAATCCTATTATGTTACAAATTAATAATAACTATTATGACGCATATCATTTCATTTTGAGGCTATGTGGTTAACTCATGAGAGTTTTAATGATTTTCTATCTAATGCTTGGAATGATTTTGATGATTTTAATAAAGTATTGGAAAACTTGAGGGTTTCTCTTGTTGATTGGAATAAAAACACTTTTAGGTTTGTGGAGAAAAGGAAAAAAATTATGTTAGCTCATTTGAATGGAATTCAAATGTCTCCTTCTTATACTTATTCTAACTTTTTGGATTCTCTAGAAAAGAATTTGCAAGCTGAATTGGAAGATATTTTGAAATTAGAAGAAATTAAATGGTTCCAGAAAGTTAGGACTGAGTAGATTACTAAAGGTGATCGTAATACTCGTTATTATCATCAAAATATTAAAATGAGAAGAAAGAGAAATAGAGTTTTAACGCTTAAAGATGATAGAGGAATTTGGGTAGATGATGAAGTTGCATTGATGTCTATGGTGATAGATTATTTCAAGACTATATATGAGTGTAATGACACATCTCCTGTACTTTACAAACTAAAACTAATTTTCCTTCTTAAGCTAAAAATTGCCTTAATAATATAGGTAATTTGCAGGCTAAAAAGGAAATAAATGAAGCCCTATTTTTCATAGAGCCTTATAAGGCTCCTGGTATTGATGGATTTTACCCTGTTTTTTACCAAGCTTATTATTGTAAGGTAGGTACATCTTTATGCAAATTTGTTAGAACAGCTTTTGAAAGACAGTCTGTTGAAGTTAGTGTAAATAGGACATTGATTTCTCTTATACCAAAGAGGGATCATCTAATGTTATTGGTCATTTTAGACCTATCGCCTTGTCTACTGGACATTACAAATGCATTACTAATGTGATTGTTGGCAGATTGAGGAATGTGATGGATGATATCATTTTGCCTTTTCAATCTAGCTTTATAAAGGGCAGGCACATACAAGATAATATTATAGTTGGCTAAGAAATTATGCATATAATGAAGAAAGCTAGAGGTAAAATTAAATTAATGGCTTTGAAGATTGATATTGAGAAGGCTTATGTTCGCATCCAATGGGATTTCATACATCAGGTTCTGGTTGATGTTAGGTTGGAGTCTTCTCTTATAAACTTTATTATGTCTTGTGTTACTTCTGTTTCTTACAATTTGCTTTGGAATGGTTCTCAAACTGAATTTTTCCCCTAAAAAATATCTCCAACAAGGAGACCCTATCTCACCTCTTTTATTTGTTGTCTGTATAGACAGGTTATCCTATCTTATTATGGATACTGTGAATGAGGGCCATTGGAAACCAATTTTGATTTTTAGTGGTAGTCTGGTTATTTCTCATTTTATGTTTGCAGATGACCTGTTTCTTTTTAGAGTGGCAAATGTTAAACAAGATAAATGTATGATGGATTGCCTGGACAAATTCTGCCTGGCTTTAGGGTGAAAAATCAAAAGTAAATTTTCTATTTTTTTCTCTCCCAAAGTAAGTGTAAATACTAGAAGAAGAGTTACTAAAATCATAGGTATGCATGTTTCTGCTAATATTGGGAAGTATTTGTGCTTTCCAATCATTAGAGGGAGAAAACTCAGGGATACCTTTTAGTATATAATTGATAGAGTAAAATCTAAACTTACAACTTGGAAAGAGAATACACTTTCAGTGGCTGAGCAGATAACTTTGGCCAAATCGGTTCTGAGTTCTGTTCCCGTATATCTAATGCTAGTTTTTTAGATTCCTATTTCAGTTTGTCAGGAAGTGGAGAAGATTCAAAGGAATTTCATATGGGGGAATAGCCAAAATTCACGTGGATTTCATCCTATCGGATGGGATCAAAATTGTAAGATCTAAATTAAATGGTGATTTTGGTTTTAAAAAGTTATCATCCTTTAATTGTACTTGTGGAGCCAAAATTGCCTGGAAGTTAATCAATAGAGATAAATGAATGTGGGCATATGTGCTTTTACAAAAATATATGCTGCGAAATGAAGATAATTTATTGGAGGTAAGGAAGGGGGATTCTACGTCGTGGAAGTTTATTTCTCAGTAGAAAGACATAGTTGAGTTAGGCACACGTTGGCATATCAAGAATGGAAAATAGTGAATTTTTTTACATATAAATGGTTGTTTCCTTCTATAAACCTTAAAGAAGTGAGTATTTGACCACTTACAGTTGAAGAAGAAAATAACAAAGTTGCAAATTGGATTGATTTAGGAACTTGGAATTTCCAAAGACTTGTTAATCTTCTCCCAAGCAATGCTCTTAAGAGGCTAGTCACTATGCTACGGCCTATGACGGAGGCGGGCAATGATGTAATGGTTTGGAATGTTACAAATGAGGGTACTTTCAATATTAAAAGTGCCTATTATCTAATCGAGCCTCAATCTACGAATTCATATAATTCTACTTACAAACTTATATGGAAATAGAAGGGTGCTGAGTGTGTTCGAGTGTTCATGTTGATAGCTTTTAATAATTGCTTAGTGACTAATGTTTGGTGAAGTATGTGGGCGTCAACTTTTGCAATGTGTCAGAACAGCAATAATGGCATAGAGGATATTTTACATATTCTTAGAGACTGCAGGTATGCTACACAACTTTGGCTTAGGATGGTTGATCCCATGTATTATTCCCCTTTTTTTGGAGCTCCCTTATGAGAATAGTTTACATAAAATCTCAAGAGAGAGTTAGGATTTAATAGTCTTAGTAATTGGGGATTAATTTAGGGAGATGCAATTTAGAATTTATGGAAATGGAGGAATCATGATTCATTTGATTCAAACTTCGTGAAACCTGTGGATCCGTACTCATTCATTATGCACACTTGGAAGAGCTTTGTACATATTCAAGAGGATAACTTAACCATGAATGTTATTAATTCTAGAGCCTCTAATTGACAACCTCCTCCTTTGGGATGGCTCAAAGTGAATGTTGACAGAGCATGTATGGCAAATGATACTAATGCGGGTTATGGTGGATTGATTAGAGATCATACTGGGAGCTGGGTTTTTGGATTTACAAGTACACTAGATTCTTGTACTGTGATGGAAGCTGAACAGTGAGCAATGCTTAAAGGTCTTAAAATGTTTTGGGATCTTGGATTTAGGAATATTATTCTTGAATCTAATTTCAAGAATGTAATTGAAATGCTGTCTAACAGAAATATTGAGAGATACAATTTGTTAATTGTACAAATACAGAGACTTATATAAAGTTCTTGGGATTTAAGCTCCAACATATTCCTAGAAATCAAAATAAGATTGCGAATATCCTAACTAAGGAGAGTTTAACTACTACGAAAAAATTAGCTTCTTGCCCTCCTCATTTGGAATCCCTTATTTATAATGATAGTCTGAAATATAATCTCTTTCTAAGTTAGACTTTCTTGTTCGAGCTATTCGCTCTCTCTTATAACAAAAAAAAAACATACAAAAATTAGATTCCCTGGCTCCTTGTTTTCCATCCCTCACCACTTACAAGGGGCCAGTGAAAAAACAATTATTAACATTGACTTTAAAATTATCGCAATCATTGTTCTTCCTATGAATATGATCTAAACTAACATTTGATTAATATTGTCAACAACATATCCAAAATAACTAACACTAGTCACAACTCATACTCCATCGATCATTGCCCATTCTACAAAATCAGAAAATGGGATTATTGGGATAAGAAGCCTTTAAAACTTGATCCACAGTTCAATCAAATGAGCAAAATGAGTGCACCCATTATTCCTAATTAATGACCTAATTCTTACTGACAACAATATTCAGACAATAGGGTGCAGAACATGCCCCATCATAATACTAAAAACAGTAAGAGAAAATAAATAATGTCCTCGACCAATCTAATACAAGGTATCTTATAAACCTCCAGATTAAAGGAGGGATGGTAGACCTAAAAAATTAGACACTTCTATCATAACAAGATCTTATACGGTCATTAGCACCATAATACAAACTCCATCTTCATATTTCAACTTTGTTTTCTGATGAACTTGAAGACTAAATAGCGGATTCTACTGTTGAAGAGTTAATCAATCATGGCTTGACTTTTTCAGAGGCCACAGAACCTATAGTTTTGCGTGGCATCTCATGGTTGTGTTTCCCCTCATAAGTAGTGATAAATGCTTTTGGATCATCTATTGATCTTTCCACATGTTTCCGGGCACCGCACTTTATGTTAGTGCATCTGTAATAACTTCTGCAATACAAATTTGAGTTGTCATGAAATAATACTCATCACAAGCTCAAAAACATGCACAAGTGAACAAGAATGCAAGTATGAACCTGGGATATGGATTGCCCTTCACCACCTTCTGCCCATATTTCCTCCAGCGAAAGCCGTCTCCCAGTACTTCAGAATCTTTAGAACTCTGAACCACCACTTGGGGCTCCACTAAACCTTCCTCTGCTACTTCATTGGATTTATTCTCTTTTTTCCTGAATGAAATCAACTGGGTTAATTGAAAAACCTGATGACAGACATCAATGGAAATAAGCTGATGATTTCTGGTTGAATGGGCCTCTTACCTTCTTTTACTTTTTGGTTGTTCATCTTCCTCCACTTCATTTCCCTTGCTTCCTTCCTCACATTCCTCACTTTGAGCATATGAATTCTCAGGGCTTCCTCCAGCTTTGACAAGATAACCTGCCTCACTCTGGTTCTCTATTCTATTTTCATTCCTCTCACTGTTAGGATTACCCCGTAAATGGTTATTATTACAATTAGTATCTTGATTCAATCCATCAGACACAATTCCCAATCCTTGTGTTCCTGCCGAGTTGCGCTTAGGAGGATGAGGCTTTGAATGGTTGTGTTCCCCTTTGTACACAATTTCTGCAATCTGCCCATCAAATGATCTTTCAACCTTCTTCTTCACTTGGCAATTGGGATGCGTGCATTTGTAATAACTCCTTGGATACTCGCTTCCTTTAACTTGCTTCTGACCATATTTCCTCCAGTTATACCCATCATAACAAGGTCTATCACAACCATTACTAGTAGATGGCGAAGTTTTCTGGTCCTCTTCTGGGCTCTGCTGTACCATCTTGAAGCATTCAATTGCCAGATTTGATTCAGCACGTGGTGTGGTAGTGTTCTGATGATTCATTGAGCTCAAATTGGTCCTCAGTTTCTCCTGATTGGGATGTTGAAACGGCTGGCCGTGACTGGTACTATAATTTCCCTAAAGTGAATGGAAAAAACAAAGAACTCGTGAACTCAATCTCATATGAGCAACATAGTCTTATTGAGAAATGCATATAATACTGACCATATTTGCCAAAAGAGAAACAGTGGCCTTGGAGACAAACTTAGCCGTAGGCTTGTAAACAACTGTTTGATTAGTGTCTGGTTTATGACTTTTGTAAGATGGGCTAGCCTGAAAATGTCAAAACCACCACAGATAGGAGATCAAGATTCAGGAAGTACATAAATAGGCAGAGTTTGTGTTTCAGACTAGTGAAACCGAAAAGTTTACCTCAGAAGAAATAAACCTGGCAGGAGGCGGGCAATTCATGGCTGGCTTGAACCTCACAGTCTTTGGTCTAATGGCTGAAACTGTGGCTCGAGAAGATTCAATAGATGGAGACGCATTGATGGCACCTGCAAGTAGCTCGGAGAAGGATCTAAAAGGTGGGCAAGTAGGTCTTGAAGCTACTGGTTTTGCAACAACTACCCTTTCTGCTTCCTTAACATCCATCCTCAACTACTAAGTTTGTTCTTCAAATGTTGATCCTTTATGAAATTCAAAACTCCTGGCTATGATGGACGCTGATATTGAGCAGAAAACTTCTCATGACAGCGATTTCTGTTACTTTGGCTCCAAACTGGCCCGAGGTGAAAAAACACTTCTTCACAGCCAACACTGTAATTAAATAACATTCCGAAGGAAAGACAGCACAAGATTTGATTGTCAGTACGACTCATGCTACAGAGCTGATTAAAGATAGAAAAAGAGCACTGAAATGTAATTTTGTAGTTATTATGCTTGATGATAAGAATCATAACACTACCACCACCTTATTCTTTCCACAATTGAACCAACTTATAACCAGCAAGTGTTCCACAATTTTGGTATTTATATTCACAAACAACCATAAATAGGCATCATTTTTTGGTTGTAGACAAAGTATACATGACGTGAAAAGTTTTGTTCCTAATGAGCTTTTGTTGCTCTGAAGGAAGGAACCGATGAGCAAGTTGTTAGCTTTCAATTTGGGTCATCAAACTGGGAATTTTCAACTTCTTGGTAATCTTTTACGCTGAGCTGCATGGAAAGTCAGTGAAAATAGAAACATGAACCCAAATCTAGTCCTAATAATAAATAACGTAGACCATACTATCTCTGGTAAGACAAACCAAGAGCTATTTAAAAGCACCACCACTCTCAGATGAGGAAGTTCTCAATCCACATCCAAACACTAGAGGGAAGATTTCAGGGATCTAAGGAATGGACAAACAACCTAGACCTTTGTAGCAGCATCCTCAAACTTCAAGTTGGGAAATACTGCTGACAACTGGAGTCAAAATATTTGCATAAAAAAAAATATGAATCGGTTGTCCTCGCCACAATGTCCCGAGCTTATACTGCACTCCCATGTTTGAAGGAAAACTCACCATTTTGTGGGTCTCTAATTTACAAAGAGGCATACTTTCAAACATTTCAGTTCATAATCCTGAATATGGAACCATGTAAAGACCGCATGTCCTCAAAATGTCATCAAAAAGAACCAAACCTCAGCTCCAACATGGAAAAAAGTTTCCTGGTTTCATCAGGGAATTGTCTCTTCTAAGTGATTTGTCATATTATCTATGCAATGCCGATGAAAATTATAAACAAAAAGCACATTTTCAATACAAACAAAGAAGCTTTGTCCCTCCATGGTATTTTTTTTATTGGGATAGTGCAGAACAGGGGAAAAAAACCCTAGCAGCTATAGCGACTGTCTAAGATCGAACCCAAGGGAGGAAAATCAAAATAGTCTAAAGAACTAATCTACTTATATTATCCCTTCTTCTATACACCAGAACTTGAGTCAGTGGACATAAAATATGCAGAACCCAGGAAAGCCAGAGAAGTATGCACCAATCATAGACACAAAAAGCTAACAGAGAAATAGTAATATTCCGCTTTCCTTCTGGTTTCCCCCTTTTCCAAACTGCTGGTTTCTTCCAAAAAAAGAAAAATTGTTGGATTGGAAGATGAAATAAGGAAAGAAGTGGCACTAACTAGAAAGTCAAGAAGCTACAGGAAGGCCTATAAAACTGAGTTCAACCATCTGCATTTCAAAGCCCCGAGTTTTATAAAAACAACTAATAATCGAAATAAAAAAACATTTCAACATAAAATAACAGAAATGCCTCAAGAGCACGGGAATTAGTTAGAGCCCTGCAAAGGAAACAACTTACGCAGCTCCCCACACAGTATTACTAGGGTTCTTGTCCTCTTTCGTGCTCTAAATTTCTTAGAATCCAGAGCCTTCCTTCTGCATATACAAATACGATCAGTGAGAGGGAAAGGGGTTACACTATTCTGGGTTTTGGAAGTTCTGAATCTAACTGTTTTTGAATTTTTATGAAAATTGCCCCCTGTTAACATTGTTCACCAATTATTGATCTTTTGAAAAAAATAAAATAAAACTTGGATCATTAATTAATGATGGGATTGGGAATTCTGAGATTTGGGATTGGTGGTTAGCACTTAGCAGCAGGAGTAGAAGCCCGACTTGCAAAAAATAGACATTGGAGTTTTTTTTTTTATTATTAATCTGCATGAAAGGAAACTATAACAAAGAAGAACCAATCAAATAAAATAAAAAGAATAAAAAAGAAAGTAATAAAAAATATGATTGTAATACCAACCCAGCCAACCCCCAAAAACGAGAGGCGGAGGCCCAACGAACTTTTTCCTATGAAAGCTTTGACGATCAGATACAGGACTATAATAGGGAGGGGCTGGGGATGTTCCACGCGCATAGGATGCGCTTGTAAGACACGTCGAATCCTATTGGGTAAGAATCTGACTTCTGTCGTCTCGTACGTGGCCGTTTCTGAGCCATTTGCTAAAAGCCGAAGCTCCGGATGGCGCTGCCGCTGTCTAACTTTATTGGTTATTAATGCAAACTACGTACTACATGATGTAAAACGAAAAGACTCATTTTTCCTCGCTACACTTTACCCTGCGGCAAGTCAGGGTAAAAAGTTATTTCGTTGACTTCAATTTCAACCGTCCGTTTGGATAAAGGACTATCTAATAACATAAATTAATTTTAAAAAAATAATTAATATTTAAGAATATTTAAGAATATAATTAACATTTTAAATTAATTTTAAAAATTTAATTAACACTATAAAATATTTAATTTAAAAGTATAATCAGCATCTTAATTAATTTTAAAAAAATAATTAATATTTTAAAATATTTAAATTGATATAATTTTTTCTTTTATTAATAAAAATATTAACTTTTATTTGATATATGTCATATAAACTTTCTATTTCGATACATTATTATTTAAATAGCAACATGTGTAATATTATTTTAATAAATTATACTAAATAAACTATAAAATTTTTCAATCTTCACATATGAATTATATATAATGTCAATTTTAAAATTTATTCAGTATTATTATTTAAACAATACGATACACCTTTTAAATAATAATATATAGAAATAAATAGTTCATGTGATATGAATCGAATATAAATTTATATTTATGTTAATGAAATAATATAATTGTATCAATTTAAATATTTTAGGGTATTGGTCACGCTTTCAAAATTTATTCAGGGTGCTAATTGCACCATTAAATATTTTAGGGTGCTAGTCACACCTCTAAAATTAGTTCAGAGTACTAATTACATCCTTAAATACTTTAGAATATTAACTGTCATTCTAAAATTAGTTTGAAGTGCTAGATATATATTTATTTAATATTAATTAGTTTGACAATTTTATTTTATTGAGGAGACAATATATTATAATATAATTAAAAAACAACTGATATTTTAGTCCAGTATAATAAAATACTTTTATCATGTAAGTTAATATTTAATAGCTTTTTTAATTTTCTTATATAACCTTTTTAATTTTATAAATTCATAATTTAGATTTTTGAAATTTTGAAATTACTCTTTAAAATAAAAAAATATCTTAAATGTACTGCAAGATAGTGAAAATATCTTCAATAGTTTTTCTCAGTATTTACTTGTTTTTAGTTTTGCTGGTTTTATTTGTTTTTCCTTTCCCTTGTATCAAAAAACAAAAAAATTACCGCTTGAACATTTAAAATTACAAAAAAAATATTATCATTAAGTTTTTTAACTAACAAAATTATATTATTTTTCTAGTGCTAGGCCATTACGAATCAATTTTAAATTTTGCATCGCTCGTCTCATTCTCAAACTCTTTGAATGTAGGGGGGAAAATCCTACTATTACTGTTGTAAGCTTTAGGTTTGATTTCTTATTATAATAAGGCCATCTTTTTCCATGCATGGCAAAAATCAGATTCTCTAATTTAATCCTTATTACAAAAGGAAAATATTTAAGATCCGCGGGGTGCAAACCAGTGCAGAGTGACCCTACTTGCCAGATAATTTTTTAAAATAAACGCACGCGCCAGTAATCGATATTATTATACTGTTACATATGATATATGTATGATTATAACTCGTGACATGTAATATAATTAATTAAAAGACAATTACGTGTCAACGTCAATTCGGATATCAATCCTTTTAAATTAAATATCGAATCCGATCGAATCTCACATGATTGGAAAATATCACTTTAGGAGAATTAATTGTATGCTTGGATATGAGTTCATTAATAATAAATAAATAGTATATTAGGCATCTACGTGGCTATCAAGAGGAACGAACAATTAGGTTTGAACTTTACCAAAAAACTATACATAAAATTAAAGAAGTTTGAGTATATATCCTTCCAAAATAGTGATAGCGTAGTGTTATGCTATGGTAACTCTAATTATACCTGTCGGGCTCACTTCAGACAGACAATTAGGATTGAACTACTGTTTTCTTTTTTTCTGCGCAAGGATTGAATTACTATTTGAGTTGCAATTATAAATAAACAAAAAAAATAGAGATGATTATTTAAAACGTATTGAATTTTTAAAAAATATTATTTTATTATGATTATAGTCGTGATATTTAAAAAAATATTATAATTTTTTAGTGTATAATTTTACGTCTAAAGATAATTGATGATTCACCTTACTCAATATTAATATTTTATAATAGACAAAAAGACTATACTCTATCCTTAAATTGTAGGTGAGTTAAACTCTTTTTTAACTATTTTTGTACCAAAGAAAATGACAATTATCCTGGACAAATACTTTTATTTACAGTTATTTATTTTACTAATTATTAACATGCCATTATTAGTTTATTACTAATGTACTATATTTTGGTCCAATATATTAAAAGTATTCTAGAAAGAATTGCTGATCCCAAATATAAGTAGACATGGTTATTAATGAATGTTTTCCTATTTTATACCTATTATAAAATATTAGAAAGGAGGAAGCAGGAGTGAGAGTGAGAGTGAGTTTAATGAGTTCTCCTGTAAAAAGCATGAAATTAGGGTTTGGTGGGTGTTTGAAGATTAGGTGAGGCTTTGAATTGTTAGATGGGACGCGTGCGAAGGTTGACACGTGGCAAGGGGACTGGTAGTTAGGCGTCCCATTTTGTAGGCGGGTAATGTTATCAGAACTCCTATGTTCCAGAATTCTCCGCCTCCTGTCCCTGTCCCTGTCCATATTCCCAACCCTAGATCCTAAATGAATGTCGAATGTTAAATAAATTTAACCTTAGAGTCATATTTAAAACTCTAAACCGTTCCATCTTTTCCAATTACTGCTTCCTCCAATCTCAGATTAATTTTTTTAACTGATTCATGGAATACAAAAAAATTATCTAAGATGATTATTTATATTTAATATATAAAGAATCTGTAACATTTTTAAAAATATACCTACCACTTAATGATTAAAATTTAATGTGTAAAAATAAAAATATATAATAAATAGACGTACTATGAGAAAGAAATAGTTAATATACAAGACAATTGAACTTTATATGTAGGAACAAACCAAAACTTTCAAATAAACGTTTTTATCATAGCTAGTTTGCTTAGAGATTTTTGTTTTATTAATTAAAAATCAAAATAAACGTCTCAAAAATTATTATCCAAAAAATTAAATATCCCAAAATTTGATAATGGCAGATCTAGATATAAATAAATTGGAATGGTGTGGCCAGTGAAATAACAAACCTTCCATTTTTGGTTTTTTACTCATTAAACATTTTTAATAAATAACTATACTTAAGGCTCGCTCAAATAATAAAGGTTAGGTTTGAGAAAATAGAGGTAAAAAATTCAAATCCTCCAGATATATAAAAAAACATTTAATAAATAACTAGGTACCCTCTATTAAGGTTTTAAGCTGAATAGTAAACAAATTTAACAAATAATCACATGATTTGCACTTTTCACCATGTTCAACATCACAGTTAAAAAGTATCAAGAAAGTTATCGCATTTACAAAAATTATGTTTCCCCCAAATTGGGGAAGACATTAATCTAGTACCGAATCTGTCTGCCCAATTGGACCACATGCATCCTTATCCTAACCGGTCACTGTTAACTGATCGAAAGTCCCCTCTCCAAAGGTTCTAGAGCTAATATTTATATTTTCTAAAGAATTCCACTATGATCCTTCAACATAGAGTTCAATCCTCTAATCGTCCTCTCGGTCATCCACCTCTCATCATCTACTTGGCACAAATATGTTAAATATTGAGACAGACGGATGAATTTGGCCAAGTACTCGTCAAAGGGTCCCCTTGGTTTACGGTGGTTTCTGATCTGGTTCTACCTCTAGCCATCCTACAAATATTAACTTAATGTCATTTATGACAGTAAGTGTGAGTTTTGGCTTTCAGAAGTCAAATTTCTTGGTCACGTCATATCCCAAGACGGGGTAGCTGTGGATCCTAGCAAAGTTGAAGCTGTTTTAAGCTGGGAGCAGCCAAAGACAGTGATAGAGATCAGAAGTTTATTGGGCTTAGCAGGGTATTACAGAAGATTCATCTAGAACTTTTCTCGAATTGCCTTGCCACTAACCAAGCTTACCAGAAAGAATCAGCAGTTTAAGTGGGACGAGAAGTGCGAGGCTAGTTTTCAAGAGTTAAAGCAGAAATTAACCACTACTCCCGCGCTGATTATTCCAGACCCAACTCAGACTTATGTAGTCTACACTGATACTAGTAAACAGGGGTTGGGATGTGTACTGATACAGCAAGGTAGAGTAGTAGCCTACGCCTCTCGGCAGTTAAAGCCGCATGAACAGAATTATCCCACTCATGATCTGGAGCTTGCAGCGGTGGTTTATGCTCTGAAGATATGGAGGCATTATTTATACGGAGCTATAATTGAATCGTACTGTGACCACAAAAGCCTGAAGTATCTGCGGGATCAGAAAGAGCTAAATATGAGACAACGACGATGGATTATTGCAGTTTAGAGGAAGACCCTACATCCCTAATGCTAGGGACTAAGGGAGAAAATTATGGATGAAGCACACAAAAGCCGATATACAGTGCATCCAGGTATGACCAAGATGTACCGTGATGTTAAAAGATTATTTTGGTGGCCTGGACTGAAGAAAGATGTGGTAGCTTATGTGTCTAAGTGCTTAACGTGCCAGAAAGTGAAGATTGAGCATCAGAAGCCAGCAGGATCATTGCAACCTCTAGATGTTCCTGAATGGAAGTGGGACAGTATTGCCATGGACTTTGTAGAATGACTGCCCATGACCCCAACTAAGCATGATGCGACATGGGTGGTGATTGATCGGTTGACAAAGTCAGCTCATTTCCTGGCAATAAATAAGAGGGATTCTCTAGAGAAGTTGGCAAAATTGTACATAAAGGAAACTATTAGACTGCCTGGAATCCCAAGCAGTATTGTGTCTGACAGAGACCCTCGATTCACGTCAAATTTCTGGAGGGCTTTGCAGCAAGAAATGGGTACTACTCTCAGATTCCGCACAGCTTATCATCCTCAAACCGATGGTCAGTCTGAGAGAACAATCCAGACACTAGAAGATATGTTGAGAGCATGTGTCTTGGATTTTAAAGGCAGTTGGGATACTCATCTACCATTGATAGAATTTGCATACAATAATAGCTATCAAGCTAGTATTCAGATGGCCCCATTCGAAGGTCTTTATGGACGAAAGTGTAGATCTCCCTTATGCTGGCTTGAGTTAAGTGAGAGAAGAATGTATAGTCCTGATATTGTGGATCAGACTGCTGAGCAGATTGCAATGATCAGAAAACGGATGATGACGCTCCAAAGTCGACAGAAGAGTTATGCAGATTTTAGACGAAAGCCGTTGGAGTTTGAAGAAGGCGAGCATGTATTTCTTAAGTTAACTCCAACTACGGGAGCCGGACGATCAATCAAGGTGAAGAAGTTGCATCCTAGATACATCGGACTATTTCAGATTCTCTTAAGGATAGGATCAGTGGCCTACAAGTTGGCACTTCCTCCAAATCTCAGCCAGATACATGATGTATTCCATGTTTCCCAGCTAAAGAAGTATGTTCCAAATCCAACGCATGTAATTGAACAAGATGAAGTTGCGCTGCAAGATGACCTGACCTATTAAGTTGGACCAGTACAAATAGTTGATCGAAAGCTCAAGCAACTGCATAATAAGCAGATTCCTATAGTCAAAGTGATCTGGAAAGGCTTAACAGAAAATGAAGCTACCTGGGAAACAGAAGAAAAGATGAGGGAGATGTACCCTGATTTATTTCGGTAGAGTGTATATGTTGTAAATTTCGGGGACGAAACTTATTTTAAGGGGGAGAGAAATGTAATATCCCTAATTTCTGTACTAAGTTGTATGTACAGATTGAATAACATATATGAGATTTTTTTTCAGGAAAAGATGTAGCCATATTTATGTAAAGAAAGGGATTAAATTGGAAGAGGAAGAAAGTGTAAGAGCCAAAGTGCAATTATGAAAAGTTTAAGATTAAAAGAAAAGGTAGACAAAAATGTGGGGTCTTTAAGTGTAATTATGAAAAGTTGTGATTTGTGGTAAGTCAAGGTGCAAAACTGTAAATATGGGAACTTTGGACTGAAAACAGGCCAAAAATGACCGTGTTCTGATCAGACCCAAATTTTTCCAGTAAATAGAGAAAATTATTCCGGGTTGTTTGACGTCACACAGAATTTTGATTTGAGGTCCTGAAAAATTGATAGATAAAATTATTACAACATTTTTCGGATCTTAGAATCAGATGAGGCCTTCCAGTAAATTCCTATAATTGATATAAGAATTTATAAAATCGACAGGATTAGAAAAGGAATCCTGTAGAATTTTTAATGGAATTTACAGTGGAATAAAATACCCGATGAATATTGCCGGGAGAGTTTGCTAGAAATTTGTGCCACAAAGGTATTGAAACCTAAAAGGCCCAAAAATGGGGTCATTAAGTCCCAATAAAATAAGTGGACTGATGGGTGGGTCAGTGTCCAGAGGAACCCCGAAAAAATGCAAAATTACGAAAATACCCCTGTGATGCCCTAAGAAACCAGAAGTGAATGGAGGGCATTTTGGTTATTTTGGACATGCCAAAACACCAAGACAAGTGCAGGAAAGGTTCTTCGGAGTCAATATATATTTTGACAAGGTCTAAAGATGTGAGAAATGACAATTATGTCCTTGGGTTTAATAAAGTGCAAGCAAAAGCACTAAGGATATTTTGGTAATTTTTCAAGGCATTTAAAATTAAATTTAAACCCAGTATGAAAATGTCAATGGTATGAAGGATTTAAATATTGAAAAAATATATATTATGAAGTCCCATAAAAATTAGATTAAGAAAACAGTCCGGTTTACGGAAAATCGGATCGGGCTGGTACCGGATTGGACTGGATGGGGCTGGATTGGGTTGAAACTTTTCTTGGAACTCACACACATAAAATGGCGCCAAAGTGGAGGCTTAGGTATCCCAAGTGATGTCGTGTTAGTGATGTCATGGTGGTGATGTCATGAGTTAAAGGAGAAAAGACATTGCAAGATCAAACCTTTAATCATTAGATCAAATAGTTCCCAACGTGATCTTGACCTTCAATTTTCCCAAGATTTTGCTATAAATACCCCCTCATTCTAAGCCAAAACCGTGAGCAAGAACCTTAGGGAACCTCTTGCAAAATATTTTCTCAAGCAAGGAAGAAGCAAGGATTTTGAAGAAGCTTGTAAGGTAACTTGCTCCCTTGCTTCTAGACTTTGTTCTTATGACTTCTTGAGTTTAAGTTGGTTTTAAGGCTTGAATCTTGGGGAAATGCTGCTGAAATTTCTTTGGATATGTTATAGGAACATGTGTTTATATTCTAGATAGTTTGCACTAGTTTAAACAAGCTTGAATCACATGATAATGGTTTAGGAATCCATGTGTGTTTGTGAATCCATGAAGGTGTTCTTTTCTGTACAGTATGGAATCACTGTTCATATGTTAGAATTTCATGGTTTTGATGCTTCCAATGGGCTTAGAATGGAATTTTGTGTGGGGTTATAGTAGGAAAACAAGTATTGAAAGCATTGGAACCAAAATGGGAATTTTTTGAAAAAATGAGCAACTTTTCGGTTTCTGTACAGAACTTTGGGAAGCAATTGGATTCTGAAATTTTTGAATACATATTTAGATTCTACACGAAAAATTATGTAGAAATGGACCATGAGAGTTTAGTTTAGAAAGATATAAACATATGTCACAAAGTAGAGAAAGAAAGGGGCATATTGAAGCCTAGACTTGGAATTTGTTTGGAATGGAGTTGTAATTTAGTAATTGTCTTGTAATGTCTAGGTTTTAACATTTGTGGCAAGGAAATATCACTTCAAGAAGGGAAGGACAAGGATCCATAAGAGGTAGCCCAGCATCCTTTCTATTCCCGACTCGCAAGGGTCCTCTGACTGTGTATGGAACTGAGGGCGCACAGGCTGTGAAAGCTTTTAGAAACATTCCTGGAGTTAAGATTGTAAATGTGGAGAGA
The DNA here is from genome assembly GCA_037074615.1 of Leucaena leucocephala. NCBI lineage: Eukaryota > Viridiplantae > Streptophyta > Magnoliopsida > Fabales > Fabaceae > Leucaena > Leucaena leucocephala. The sequence goes on along the minus strand of CM073521.1, from coordinate 7,870,750 downwards.
CTAAACCTTCTTATTGGCTCCTGGTGGCTCCGTTAAGTGGCTCCTTGTGTAGCAACTTGTATTTCTGATTTGTTTGCCCTATTTGTCCCTAGCGTGACAGGAATTTGTTCGTCTGCTGATTTTCTTTTTTGATGGCTGCACCTAATGCTACTACAATTTATGAGATGATTCCGGTAGTCACTAATTACTGAATACAAATTAACTTGGAAAAATTATTTAGATTGGAGTAAATCTATTCGTATATACTTTCGAAGTATTGAGAAAGAAGATCACCTGACTGATGATCCCCCAGAAGAGAAAGATACCTCTCGCAAGTTATGGTTAAGGGATGATGCTCGACTATTTTTACAAATTCGTAACTCTATTGACAGTGAAATCATGCCTTCTATTACTCATTGTGAATTTGTTAAAGAACTAATAGACTACTTGGCAATCTTATACTCAGGCAAGAATAATATCTCTCGGATATACGAGGTTTATAGACTTTCCATCGCGCAAAAATGTCAGATGACCGTCCCCTTACAGCCTTCTTTTTGGACTTTAAAGGAATGTATGAAGAACTAAATGCCCTCATGCCTATTTCTGATGAGAGGAAAGTCAATGTGTCTCACCGAGAGCAGATGGCTACAATAGTTTTCTTACTGCACTTCCGCCTAGATTTTCGGCTACTCGTTCTCAAATTTTATCTGGAGTTCAGCTTCCTTCTCTTGAAGAAGCTTTCTCTCGAGTACTAAGAACAGAACGAACCTCTTTACCAGCCCCTATTGAGCCTACTAGTGCGTTGCTCAGTCACAGTCAGACGGATAATCGTGGGCCACCTAATCGTCGTGGTTCTACACCAGGGGGCCCTAATAAAGGGTCAAAGGATGTGATTTGTTACTACTGCAAGGAACCGGGTTATACGAAACGTACGTGCCGTAAGCTTCAAAACAAATAAAATCGACAAAACTCTGCACATGTGGCCGCCACGGCCAATGACATGGTTACTATTTCCGCTGCCGAATATGCTTAGTTAAAATCTGTCAATCCACCTGTGAGTGCTGGTATTGCAACAGGTAATGAGGCTACTGGCCTTGTCTCTTCTTCCTCCAAATGGATCATAGACTCTGGTGCTACTGATTACATGACAGGTAATCGCTATCTCTTCTCCAATTATAATTCTTTTGCCAACCCTTCAAATATCACCATTGCGGACGGTCCCAATCCTGGGTTCTTGGTTCTGGCACTATTGACCCTACCTCTTCTATTCATTTAGAATCTATGCTCAATGTCCCTAACCTCGCATTTAACCTTTTGTCCCCTAGTAAACTTACTTGTCAATTAAACTGTTGGATCTCATTTTTTCCTGACCATTGCTTAATACATGATCTTTTAACGAAGAAGATTATTGGTAAAGGTTACGAATCTGGCGGTCATTACTTCCTTGATGATTAGGGGTCTCATGCAGTGGCTTGTACCAGTGGTGTCACTCCTTTTGAAGCATATTGTCGTTTGGGTCATTTATCTTTATCGTCTTTAAAAAAGGTTTATCCTCAGTTTCAGCATTTGTCGTCATTAGATTGTGAGTCCTGTCAGTTTGCTAAACATCATCGTCTTCCTTTAGTTCCTCGCGTCAATAAACGAGCTTCATCTCCTTTTGAGTTAGTGCACTCTGATATTTAGGGTCCGTGTCCAGTTGAGTCTAAAACTAATTTTAAGTACTTTGTTAAATTTGTTGATGATTATTCTCGTACTACTTAGTTATATTTAATAAAAAATCGTTCTGAGTTATTCTCTCATTTCTGTGCCTTTACTACTAAAATTAAAAATCAATTTAATTCGTCTATTCATACCTTGCGTAGTGATAATGCTAAAGAATATTTTTCTGAATCATTTCACTCTTTTATGCTTCAAAATTGAATTCTACATCAATCTTCTTGTGTGGATACACCAGCTCAAAATGGTGTTGTAGAAAGAAAAAATCGTCACTTATTAGAAGTAGCTCGTGCCCTTTTATTTCAAATGAAAGTTCGAAAACCTTTTTGGGCAAATGCGGTCTTAACTGCTTGTTTTCTCATTAATCGCATGCCTTCCTCTATTCTTGATAGTCACATTCCATATACCACTCTCTTTCCTTCTAAACCTTTGTTTCCCATTAACCCTAAGATTTTTGGATGTGTGCTTTGTTCAAGATATGCGTCCGACCATCTCTAAATTAGACCCTAAGTCCCTCAAGTGTGTCTTCCTTGGTTACTCTCGTGTTCAGAAGGGTTATCGGTGTTTCTCTCTTACTCTTAATCGTTATCTGGTTTCTGCAGATGTCACTTTTCAGGAATCTGTTGCATATTTTGCTTCTAACATTTTAGCTCCTCCTTCTCCACCTGTGGAGGAGGATACTCTTTTGGTATATTCTGTTACTCACTCACCATCACCGGCCTCAGCTCCCGTACAGGCACCTGGTCAACCACCTTTATCTCAAGTCTATACCAGACGTTTGAAGGAAAACATTTCTACTCTTCTGCCAGATTCGACCCTGCCATTATCTACTTCGTCATCAGATCCTGCAGACAGCATTACTCACCCTGAACTTGAGCTACCTCCTGTTTCGGATCCAGATCCCTCCCTTGATTTGCCCATTGCCCTCCGCAAAGGTAAACGTACCTGTACCTATCCTATTTCTTTTTTTGTTTCATATAACCACCTCTCCTCTGCTTCTCGTGCCTTCGTTGCCTCTTTAGATACTATCTCCGTACCTCAGTCTATTCCCGAAGCCTTGTCCCACCCGGGTTGGCGTACTGCTATGGAAGAGGAGATGGCGGCCCTTGATCGTGCTGGCACATGGACCTTAGTGGATTTACCAGCAAGAAAGAAAGCCATTGGGTGTAAATGGGTGTTGACCCCTAAAATTAAGGCTGATGGCACACTTGAACGCCTTAAGGCACGTCTTGTTGCTAAAGGCTATGCTCAAAAGTATGGTGTTAATTACTCTGAGACTTTCTCCCCCGTGGCTAATCTCTTCTCTGTTCGTCTCTTCATTTCTCTGGTCGCTACTTATGGTTGGGATCTCTCTCAACTGGATATCAAAAATATTTTCTTAAATAGTGATCTTCTTGAAGAAGTGTACATGGAGCAACCACTAGGTTTTGTTGCTCAGGGGGAGCGTGGTAAAGTGTGTCACCTTAAGAGATCTCTATACGGGTTGAAGCAAAGTCCTCGGGTATAGTTTGACAGATTTAGTACTGTTATGAAGGATTTTGGCCTGTGCCAGAGTAAGTGTGATCATTCTGTGTTCTATCAGAGAACAAATACTGTCATGATTCTACTAGTTGTGTATGTCGATGATATTGTGATTACAGGGAGTGATACCTCAGGAATCTCATCACTCAAGTCATTCCTTAACTCCCACTTTCAGATGAAGGATATGGGTTCATTAAAGTACTTCCTGGGGATTGAAGTCATGAGGAGCAGGAAGGGCATCTTATTGACTCAAAGAAAATATGTTCTTGATCTACTAAAGGAAACTGGAAAACTAGGAACTGCCCCAACAAGTTTCCCTATGATTTATAATCCTCTACTTGATGCTGATGGTAGTATACCGTATGAAAATCCCGTTGAAGCTATTAAGAGCAAGCCGTTTGAGAATCCAGAGAGGTACAGGAGATTGATTGGAAAATTGAATTATCTTACGGTGACCCGGCCTGATATCACTTATCCAGTGAGTGTCCTTAGCCAATTTATGGTCTCGCCAACTGTCCGACAGTGGGAAGCCTTAGAACATGTGTTACATTACTTAAAGGGATCTCCAGGTCGTGGGATATTGTACAAGAATCATGGTCACATAGATATTGAGTGTTTTTGTGATGCTGATCATGGTAGATCAAAAGCCATAAGACGGTCTACTACAGGATACTGTGTTTTTGTAGGAGAAAAATTAGTATCTTAGAGAAGCAAGAAACAAAATGTAGTGTCAAGATCGAGTGCAGAAGCAGAATACAGAGCAATGGCACAATCAGTATGTGAGATAGTTTGGATATATCAGTTACTGAAGGAGATTAGCATTAAAATCTCGTTACCAGCAAAGCTGTGGTGTGATAATAAAGCGACCCTACACATAGCTTCTAATTCAGTATTTCATGAACGCACGAAACATATTGAAATCGATTGTCATTTTATTCGAGACAAACTCAAGGAAAACTTCATCTTTATAGAACATGTCAGATCCAGTGATCAACTGGGTGATCTTCTCACCAAAGCTTTTAATGGGATTCGAGTTGAATATCTTTGTAACAAGTTAGACATGATTGACATCTATGCTCCAACTTGAGGGGGAGTGCAAAGATATTATTAGGATATTATTAGTATCTAGGTTTATCTAGATATATATTAGGATATTATATGATACGATATGATATTATTAGGTTTATCTAGAATTCTCTATTTTATGTATAAATACCCCTTCTGACTATCAATAAGACACAAGCATTGTTTATTGAATTAACACTTACTAATTACTGGAATGTTCTACCGTGTTTGGTGACCCATAATCTTGGATAGAAGACCAATTCCTAATAAGCAAGGCATTTCCACCTCGGTTAAAATGAGATCAATATGATTAGTTAAATCCACCAACATCTTCCATGCTTGCAGTCCATTTGCTGCTTCAATAACTGAAAAATACAAAATTAAGATTATATTTAAATTATAATTGGTCAATCACAGTGAAAAGTAATGTATCTTCAATATCTATAGATTGCTTAAACTCTAATGAAAGGCAAAATATAAATTTTGGGAAAGAAAAGCATTTTATGCCCAAAAGTGGACAAAGGTTGATACAGGCATGAATCATTAGCAAGGCATCTCTGGTCAAACTAATTACAAAGACTATTGCCTATTGATAAATAATGGCACTACCACCCTGAAACAAGAAGGGATAAAAGTAGCTTCAAATGATAGTTTAAACACAGATGGTGTGAAATCACAGTGTCCCTGCCTAACCAAATAAGTAAAGCATCCACCAAGTTAGATAGTTACTAACCTTCATAACAACAATTGCGAAGCAGTGCATTGACAACATGGCGAGTAGAGTTATCATTCTCCACAAGCAAGACCTTAAGGGATCCAAGATGTAAAAACCTCTCCCAACAAACATTTTCCCCTTGACTCTGTTGCTTTACTATAGGCTGGACAACAGGGCTTTTCACTGTCTCCCCTTGTCCAACCTTAAATTCTTCGACTATTCCATTAACTTTCAACTCATTTTTCTCATAAAATCCAAGTTCCTCACCGCTAACTCCATCACTAAGGATTTTCTTCCCAACTCGTAGACGCTGAGTCAATTCTTGTAATTCTTTATCGGCACCCCTTGTCATTTCGGATGAGGGGAACACCAGTATCAAGGAGTTTCCACACAATGTAACAATCGTTCCTCATCCATAGGAAAAAGTGAACGAAATAATCTTTAAGATCCCCTGCTCAGTGCAAGTATAAGTAATTGAATATGCTGTAAAAATAATAAATAGATCGAGACAGGTATAACTAGCGTATCTTTAGCTGTATTTTTTAACAATGAAGTGAATCGAGTACCCACAATGCCCTCGTGAGCAACTCTTTAAGCCAATCAAATACCCACATTGTCAGACAAATTACACAGCTTTGGGCACATTTCATGCCAATTAAAAATTCCTTTCTTCTATTCTTCATTTCAGAATCACGTGAATGTGTTTTACTAAAATAAATAAAATTCAAATTATTGTTGGTAAAAATAACAACATAAAAACCCAACAACACTCTCACTCTTTCCTAAGCAAACCGGGGGGGTTTCTTTTCTTTTTTAGGGGTCGCCCCGGGGGGGGGGGGCGCTGTGGGGGGAGTTGTTGTTAAAGAAAACATAGATGTTTCAACCAAAGGAAAAAAGTTGTCAAGCATAGATATCGCGAAAAGGTAAACCAAATTCTAAAGAAAAGTAGTTTTTAGCTCCATGATTTTTGGAAATATTGAAAGAAATGATTAAAAGACTATAATATGTGTTTTCAAAACCCTAAGCAGTTTGAAGAAAGACGAAGGTTGACAGCAGGCATCATCCCATAAACAGTTATCTCAAATCTACCAAAAATTTAACACAACCATATATCGCAGGAAAAACACAGCTGTAAACACACAAATAATGCATGTTTGACCATGAATATAAAAAATGAACAATTAGGGGCATCAATTTTTCCGCTGCGTTCCTGACACTGAAGAAAATAAAAACGAAAAGAAATGAAAGCAAAGATTTTCCATTACAAAGAGCAGAAAAACAAAGGGAAATGAAAGAAGAGTTGAAGACAAGGATTAATACCTCCGAACCTTCCCTAATCTCCATTAATTAGATCATCAGAAAGGAAAGTGATAATTGAACGGCAGTACAGCTTGATAATAGTTGCTGTAATCTGTAAACCATAATTATCAGACCAAATTTGGATACAAAACAATAAAACAAAATTTTCACTTCGGCTTGCTTGACCAATCTGAGAGCCAAGAGGGACCGCGGTAAGAAATCAGATCCCTTCGACGTTTGGCAGGGAAGAAGATATGGAGTGCGAGGCAGGTTGCTGACGTGGACGAAATGGAGGTCTGTAGAGTCGGAGAAGTGCCACGTAGGAAGATCTTTCCAGGTTGTTATATATTTTTGCGTTATGGAGCTTGCTGACGTGGACGAAATCTCAACCGTAGAGCTCAAGGGCGAACATGGCTTTTGAAAAGAAAAAGATCCGTAGCGGGACACGTGATGCCATAAAAGCTGTCCTTCTGTTTTTAAGGGGAAACATTAGTTATTATCAAGGCAAATGTTTCCTTGACATTAGGAGAAGAATGTTACATATTGAGGAAGAAATTGTGTCATTGAATTTATAAATTAAGTACTTAATTTAAATAAAATAAAAAGTCTATTAATTATGTTTTTAACGATAGAACTTTTCTTTGCATTTTCATTCGAAATTCTCTTATAAATTATTATTTATCCATATGTAAAATAAAAAGTTTATTAATTATGAGAAGAGTACAATTTTTTTAACATATGAAAATTTAAACCCTAATTTTTTACTTAAAATATATCTTATTTTTCTTAATTGAACAATATTTCAACTTAGAGATTATTTTTAAGGTTATCTGATTTAAACATAATTATCTCTATTAAAAAGATATTTGTATCTATATGAACGAGTCTAAAATTCTATATAAGAATATTGTTCTTATGAAAATTTAAAACAGCTTCAACTTGTGTGGAACATATTTTGAATTAGTCTCACTTCAATTAACTCACTAGTTTTTAGTATGTGGAATTGAATTATATTTTTCAGACTAAAAAGAATATCAATGCTTGTTTTTCACCAGTTATGCAAAAGCTTTTGGTTTTTGTCCTCTTATACATTTATTTTCGCGACCTTGTCTTAAAAAAAATAAAAGAAGAGAATATTAGTGAGCCATGATGTTGAGAAAATTTTTTTCCTGTGAAAAGATGTAAGTATTTTAGCACACAAAATATAGACATAATTAATCTGGCAAGTTCTTATATACATCAAGTTCTGATTTTAGTTCTATTGTAAATATATATATATATATTCATCAATAAGTGAAATAAAATGGAGGAAGAAGACGAGAGTCTCCCTTCTACCCTCCACAATCAAAGTTAACCTGCGTCTTTTGGGCAAACAAAATTGTCAATGTTAGTTTATAATTTGTGTACCTTTCACTATTGTTTGTTAATTAGAGCCGTTATTTTTTTTAAAAAAATATAAAAAAAATAAATTTTAGAAGAAAAATAATTATAAAAAAATAAATATTTAGATAGTTATTACTATAATTAATTTTTTGATAAATAAATTACTAAAAAAAGCATGGAGTAAAAGAATAGGGGCAAAATAGTCATATACAGTCTAAAATCATTCTTCCTCACTCAAAAATTAATCTCACAAATTTATTTAAAACTATAATTTTACACCCCTAAATTATAATTTAGTCTATAATCATAGCTATTTGTTTAATTTTTAAAAACACTTTTAAAACTCATGCAAACCAAAGAAGCACTTAATCAAGTTTGAATGGAGGGAAGGGATTTTTTGTCCCATTATAATTAAAATGCAACGCTTTGGAGGGGATCTTCTAATCTAAACGACAGAGGAACAACTCTCCCTTTCTCAAGTAGGTTTTAGCGTTTCTTTTAATTTTTTATTCAATTAGACATATTCTCCAATGCCTCAAAAAATGCCATCCACGACTCATGATTAAATGCCATTTGTAAATTTTTTTATTATATATATACTGATATTAATGTCTTAAACAATGATTATCATCAAATCAATACACCATTGGGCAATAAGATTAGTTCCATTCATATTATGTTACATCGTACAACATAATACAGTAATTATGCACTGCTCATATTGACACTTAAAATAACCATCCATCTATGAAGCCTGGCAGAGATCCTGTCATGTGCAATTCAATATTCAATAATAATGACAATGATGATATTTGAAAGCCTACAGGGGCAAACTTGAAGCTTCTTATATCACTATAATCATTATAATTTATATAAATATTAAGAGAGACCAGTCCCCTTCTGTTTTCTTTCCTGCAAAATCGCCATGCATGCAGCATGAGCATGCAAAGAATAAAATACCCACTTTCGTGGTACACGTCATCACCTATTATGCTGCAGCAGATCGCTTGTCCTCGTAATCATCTAGATTAAGCGCTTGCAGCAACTTTGGCCAAGATTCTGGGATCCCTCCTGGTAGTTCAAACTCCAATAGTTTGCCTCGACTGCGGTAAAACTCCTCCACAGGTTGGCTCTACAATCAAAATAGAAAACAAATCATCAAACAATCTCTCTCTCACACACACACACATTCACAACATGGATTTGGAAATGATAGTAAGTAAGAACCATAAACTTTATATGCAGGCCAGTTAAGCTACCACAAGTCTACAATTACGGCAAGTAGGTAACACATAAATCTTTACAGAAAGAAGCTACTCATGAGAGATACCTTTTCGTGGTATATACGAAGCCTTTCTTTGACTACTGCTTCAGTATCATCTGAACGAGTAATAAGCTTTGACATACAATAGGCAGGTGGAAGAAGTGGGGCCATGATGATTCCAGGAATCCCGTTCTCACCCTTGATGTCAATGGAAGCCACGTTAAAATTTCCCCCACACTGGCTGCAAATTCTCCTCCCGAGGCATTTCTCGAGAAGTACATCTTCTCGGAGCTTCAGATTGACCACCAAGTCAATGTCAGTTACCCCTTCCAATATTTCCTACGCACATTAAAAGACAATCCAGATTTTAATGACATCCGACTTAACAGCTGCAAGGAAACATTACAACTCTGACGCATAGAGAGGTTTGGGGTGGACATACAATAAATTTCGGGGTTTGTTCGCGTAATCTCTAAAGACATCACAAGATGAGATAAACAGGAAACAAGGAGAAAGTAACCTCGGTATCCTAATTCCGAGGATTGGAAAAGTTTTTCAAAAAAATGGTGAACACTTGCATTATTCTTCAAAAAGTAAATTACAGTTTGAGCATCAGGACTCACCATCAAGCAACTACAGATTCACCTGTGGTCATGTAAAGATGTACAGAGAAAATAAGGGGGAAGTACCTGAAATGAAATTAAATTACTTTCACTTTACCAAAATGAAGATACTCACTGCTTGCCTAATTGTTCGAGGAAACCCATCAAGAATAAATCCTGATTCACCTTTAGCTTTCCCAGCAGCCAGTCTCTTTGATAATAAACTGATTATGATTTCATCTGAGACTAATTTACCTTGATTTACAATTTCTGACAGCTGTAAAAAACAGAAACAAAATTAAGATAGCATTCTTCATCAAAATTACTCCTAGCCATCACACTTACCAGCTAAATGCTTGATTCCAGTCATCAAACAAGAGTTGCAACACATTATTTGATATATTGGAACATCGGAAACACTCACTATGAGAATTAAAAAGGAAAAAAAAGTGACAATAAAATATCAAACAATTAAAACACCAACACTAGACCTTACAGTGTCCTATACGGTTATACATTTAGTTATACAGACGGAGAGTGGCAAAGATTTCACTAAATCAATTCAATTAATAGAGTGGTACTAAATTTAATATTTCATCCGTCAACATACACTAGAAACCTTATGCTAGGAGGATGGTAGGCTTTCCTCATAATCCAGTGAAGAGTTACCTATGAAATCAATAGGACCGAAGAATCCTCAACTATTGGGCTATTTAACAGAATTTGATAACTAATGGAAGACCAAAGTAAAGCCATTAAGTGTAAATTGTCTAGCAATTAGGTATTGTGAAATGAACTTGTTTTCATTCAAAGCCACAGAAAATGAGACACCAAACACTTGAAGTGCATATACATATAAAGGGCATATCACATATATGACATCTCAAAAGTCCATCAGAGGTCTTAGAAGGTCGAAAAATTAAGAATGTCGAGATTCCCTGCATGACCAGATTGGACACCCTTGAACCTGGGATTCTGAGCGTGCATAAAGGACGAAATCGGGCCTATTTTTTGTAACAATTGTATAATGAGCGGGTAAGGTATCCGAGCCCAAAAGTTAGTTTGCACAATGACAAAAGACTACCTTACTTGATATCAATTATAAAGAATGAGAGAAGACATGAAGACACTATCTATGGGCATAAAATTATTATTTACACTCTTAAAGCTGGCCATCGGTTGATATCCGCACGTCCTGATCAGGAAAAAAATGGCAACTGGAATTTATAGAACGTTATAGAATATAATATCAAAACTAAAATTTATTTTAGTTACCCCTATTTAGGTTAAGTAGTCCGCAGGTTCTAAATTTTGACGGAAATGGACCCGAGAAAAAGGACAGCTTTATGTTACTCAGGAAAATAAAAAGGGCAACTTTATAAAATGATCTAACAAGACTGCCATAAACAGCTAATTGAATTTAAACGAATGAAGATATGTCCCGTGTTAGAATTTAACGGAGCTATTGTTACTATTTGATTAGCAGTTCCGGGCATATTAAAATAAACCCCGGCAGTGCTTTCATTTTGCAGAGAAATCAAGACAAATTCAAATTAAATTTTGCCGCAAATAAAAACTGAAAATAGACAGGGGAATGAAACCTGTGCAGAAAGGGGGCCAGAGGACGCGAGCTCTTCGCGAACAAGATCACCGGTGGCGATGTGAGGGACACCGATCAGAGTAGAGAGGCGGCTAGCGTAGGTACCTTTGCCGACGCCGGGACAACCCAAGAAGACCCACTGAACATTCCTATCATCCTCCTGACCTTTACGTGAAAGCTGAGGTTTCAGATTGATGGAAGAGGTATTGTACGGAGGCGTGTGAGAATTGGCACCGGACGCGGCAGATGAAGATAAGCACCTCCTCACCAAGCACGTGATGGAGGATTTGGGCCTTACCAGGCGGATCATGGCCGCAATTGAAATTACAGAAGCGAGAGAAAATTCAAGCTGCGGCAATGGTATTGAGAGAAGAAGATCGACCCGAGGCCAGCTCCAACGATCTGACTGGTTCTTTGTGCTTATTATAATTGCCAAAACAATTGTGACAGAAGAAACTAAATTTAAATGGGAGACTCTTTCTGTAATTTGACATATAGCTCAGACCTATATCAATATCACTTGCGAGATACGCTTGGCAAATGCAAAGTTGCGCATGACAGTTTTACTTTTGAATTACTTGGTCTTGGAAGGCTTTGTACAATAGAACACGAGAATTTTGTAATGCATTACTCATTTATTTTTATTTTTTATTTTTTGCCAAAATATTCATTTGATTATTATTAATTTACTAATTTGTTTTGACCGACTATTAATTGATTCTATTGATTTTAACGTTAGAAAATTAGCCACGTATAACTTAGGCCCCACATTCTGGATCACGCATTTTTATTTATTAAGTATTTATTAATTTATGGAAGAATTTCACTGTCATCGTTCTGCGGGCGTCCTCTCCCACAAGCCGAGCGTCCATCGCAATTCTCTCTCCACCACGCTCTTGTCAAATTCTTTACAGCCCAGGAGAATTACGAAGCAGAGTTTAATGCTTAATCCCTCTAGCCAATCATCAAATAAGACTCTTAACCTTTCTCATGCTCTTGAATATCCTAACAATTTACTTAAACTCTCACCAAGTAGCCACCATTTCACTATAGCCTCCGCAGTGTCCAGTTCTACAGGCAAGCTACTAAATCTCCTTGATTGTCAAAGCGGAGAAGAAATTTAGATTTCTATTTTTGTGTTCTAACTTTCAAATAAGGTTAATCCTATTGTGGTGCTTTATATATTGTTTGCTCCTTGCTAGTTGTTGACTACCATACCGGAGATTATCGTCGGGTTAAATTGAATCGTGGCTGATCATTTAATGTTGAGCAGGGGTTCAGCCAAGCGAAGAAACAAGGAGTTCTCTGGACTCAGTGACAGTCTTCGATTTGAAAGGAAATGGAATTCCGTTTTCTGACTTGTGGAAAGATAGAAAAGCTGTCGTTGCATTTGCTCGACATTTTGGGTGAACTTATTTTCCTACATCCACGAATTAAGTTATTACTATTAGTTCTTAGAAGCTGAGGGATATCTCTTGTTTATGAGCTTGTGTAACAGTTATCACTATGCCTCAGGTGCGTGCTTTGCCGCAAAAGGGCTGATTATCTTGCCTCCAAGAAGGTTACGTTTCCAACTGTGCTTAAACAATACGTGAAACATATATTTCATTAAATGTTGATCGGTCACGAATATTACTCTAGAAGATTCATTTTACTCGTGTGTGAAAATGAGTACTGTGTTTCCGATTTACGGCTTGTAAGAAAAGTTGAGCTGGAAGGATTCCATTTCATTATTTCTGCAACATGGTTTAATTTCTTAAGCATACAATGGGAATATCTCCATTTCACTTAAACCTTGCCTTTGACACCATACTTTTATGTGGACAGGATATAATGGACGCATCTGGTGCGGCACTTGTACTGATTGGACCTGGAAGTATTGACCAGGTATGTTGGATGATGGATAATAAACGTGTCAATACCTCCACCTACGGTGTGTTTGGTTTGTTTTATGTCATACAATTTCTGGATGGAAAGAGTACAAGTTTTTGCTTCTGTTCTTGAATTGGTTTCTGCCCTCTGATGTCATCCTAGTATGATGGGCTTTGTTTGCTGATATATACATATATACTATACAGGCCAAAACCTTCGCTGAAAAAACAAAATTTCAAGGAGGTACATTGCTTCTAACATAATAGCTGTGTGAGAGTCTGAAATTTTTGTCATCTTATTGCAGCATAGTGACAGTACCCTGTTATCTGTTTTAGAAATTTATGCAGATCCTGCCCATGCATCATATGAGGCCTTTGAATTTGTTTCTGGAGTTTTAACTACATTTACTCCCAATGTAAGTCAGATGCAAACTTTTTTAATAAAAATTGCATATATAGATAGCATACCAGAGGCTGAAATAAATTGAGATTCTTTAGCTGGACCATGGACATCCCATATTAATTTCAGCTGTAATACCTGCAGGCAGGTCTTAAAATAATCCAGTTATACATGGAAGGTTACCGACAGGATTGGAAGTTGTCATTTGAAAAGGATACTGTTACCAGAGGAGGCTGGTACGTAAATTCTCCCACTAGTAGTGTTACAGACAAGATGCAGTAGAAAGAGATGAATGTCATTGGAGGTTAATGGCGTCAGTCTATACCCTTTATGCCGACCTCCTTGTGGAAAAACTTCTAACCGCACAAATTTGGAATGTTTTCATCGACTCTTTTGGAGAAATATTATGTCAGTTGGCATAAATGTTCATCCCAATATTTCAATGATGACTAAGAGAAACTTTACCGCATTCTAAAAGAAGATTACTTGGGTTATTGATGTCATGCTTGGATAAATTACGAGTGACAGTTATACGGTAACAGCATCATCATATAACAGGAACATAAACATATGAAATATGCTTATTGTTTGCAAAGAGCAGAGGAAGACTTGCTGGTTTAGACTTCACGGATCTCTCTTGAACACTTTAGTGAGGAGATAATTACATTTAATTTACATGATGTCAGTAATTTGTTTTTTACTTTTACACTCTTTCAGCCTTAGCAAGTCGTTGGCGGCGCCATTTTCTTCTTTTTCTGCTTGCTCAAAGTCTTATATCTTGAACTTGGCTATGTGACAGGAAACAGGGAGGAATTATAGTTGCTGGTCCCGGTAAAAGTAACATCTCATACATTCACAAGGCATGTGTAACCTTCAAGCCGATTCCATCTTTTACTTACAGGGATTTTCCTTTTAGCTCAGCTGCATCTAGCCCTCAATCCAGAGTATTCTTTGTCTGTTTTATATTATTCAATAAGCGTGTTCATATTTTTCTGATATTCTCTATTTGTATGAATATGCACCGGACGCAGGACAAAGAGGCAAGGGATGATCCAGACATTGAAGATATTTTAAAAGCATGCTGCTCGTGAATGCCGGCGATAAGGATATGCTCTTTTCTTGCTATATATTTTTGGCTTTATAAATGCAGGAGTCTCGTGTATAGTTGCTTCTTACTTTGGCAAGGTGCTTGCCTACAGGAAATTAAATTCCTGGACGCTGGTGATACATAAAATGTTAGGAAAATAAGAATGTAAATTTGGAAGAGAAAAGTAAGCATTATTGAATGTTAAATAATGGTAACAAAAATCTGTTTTACTTCGAATGAACTTGATTAAGGTAGCTCTAGATCTCATATTTTTAAATTAATTAACTTGTAAACTTATTTATTATTTATATAATGTTAGAAAATTATGTTATATTTATTATAATTAAATAATTTTTTTAATTTATCTAAATTAATTAAATAGTTATTAAATTGAATTAAAGAGAGGAAGAGTATATAATGACGGTGGCATTAGTAAAAACTAAAGAGGTCTACAAATTGAACTAAATGGAGGAAGAAAGATTTATTATGATTTTAGTTAAAATGTTGGGAGATATTTTAATTTTTAGTATTTAAGTTTATATACGAGAGTAATTAATAGTTTGTTTTATCTAATATTTAGAGAAAGAAAGAGAAATTTTGTGCTGGCAGTCCATTCCAACAAATTTTATACCAAAAAACAAAATTGAGCCAAATGGGCTCAAGCACTGAGTAGCGGACTGCGGTCTGCCGAGAGGATAAAGGAGCTAGATAAACGTTCTCGAGCTTTGGTTTCCCGCCCATCCACTCGCTGATTGCCGCCATCGAGTGTAGTGGGAAGCAGCAGCAGGGTCAGCCCTTGCGGTGGTTATGGCGGACAAGAAAAAGCGCCATCGTGGAGAGCCATCCGACGATAGAGAACAGCTTCCCTTCAAGAATAAGCTTAAATCTGATTCAGTTATTCTCCAAATCCTGAAAGACTTCGGCAATTCTTCCTCTTCTGCTTCGTCTTCTTCCTCCAAAGCCCTAACTCTTCAAGATCTCTCTCTTCCCTTCGCTTTCCGCGAGGTTACCGACCTATCCCTCTCCTCTGTACAGTCTACCATTGAGTCCCTCGTTCTCAGTATTGCTCGATCTATTCTTTCCGGCCAAGGCTTCTCCTTCGACGTTCCCTCTCGCTCCGCTGCTAACCAACTATACGTACCCGAGCTCGATCGCATAGTCCTCAAAGACAAAACATCACTCCGCCCATTTGCCAGCATGTCCAATGTCCGCAAAACCGCCATCACAACTCGCATCGTTCAGCTTATACACCAATTGTGCCTCAAGAATATCCATGTCACCAAGCGAGACCTCTTCTACACCGATGTCAAGTTGTTCCAGGACCAGACTCAATCTGATGCTGTGCTCGACGACGTCTCATGTATGCTGGGTTGCACTCGTTCTAGTCTCAATGTAGTTGCCGCCGAGAAAGGGGTTGTTGTGGGTCGCCTTATTTTTAGTGACAATGGGGATATGATTGATTGTACGAAAATGGGTATGGGCGGGAAAGCCATCCCGCCCAATATTGATAGAGTAGGGGATATGCAGAGTGATGCTTTGTTTATACTCTTGGTTGAGAAGGATGCAGCTTATATGAGATTAGCTGAGGATAGATTTTACAATCGGTTTCCATGTATAATTGTGACAGCGAAGGGGCAGCCTGATGTTGCCACGAGGCTTTTCTTAAGGAAGATGAAGATGGAGTTGAAGCTGCCTGTGGTTGCCCTTGTGGACAGTGATCCTTACGGGTTAAAAATTCTGTCAGTTTATGGCTGTGGGTCGAAGAATATGTCCTATGATAGTGC
Source organism: Leucaena leucocephala (assembly GCA_037074615.1). Lineage (NCBI taxonomy): Eukaryota > Viridiplantae > Streptophyta > Magnoliopsida > Fabales > Fabaceae > Leucaena > Leucaena leucocephala. The sequence continues at coordinate 7,854,464 of CM073521.1, read as the reverse complement.
AAATTTGACGACCCCTGACATAAAGTGGCTAGGGGTTAGGCCGAGCGATCTGGATAAGTACAGAATACCTGAGCAGTGTAGATTACCAATGACTGAGCAGGATATTAAGACTGGGAAGGACTTGCTAGAGGAGGATTTTGTCAAGAAGAATCCTGGCTGGGTTGAAGAACTGTCGCTGATGGTGAAAACTAAGCAGAAGGCGGAAATACAGGCCTTGAGCACGTTTGGCTTTCAGTATCTCACGGAAGTTTATTTACCACTTAAATTGCAGCAGAAGGATTGGCTCTGAGTGACGCCTAGCATAATGGTTAAGCCGCTACTTCTTAATCCGATATGCATTTGGTTCAATGTGACAATGTTATAGGATTTTATTAACAGTTTACATTGTAACAGAATGAGTGGATTTCAATTTTCTTTCATCAGAATTGGTCAATAATTTCCATTTAAAAATTGTCAATCTTATCAGTCTTTGAGTTTCTCTTCCACATCCTTGTCGAATTTGTGGGGGCTTCTTATTATACAAACGATTTAGATCAGAACTATACACTCTCCGCTTTTCTCTACCTTTCTCTTTTTCTCCCCTTAACTATACTCATGCATTTCCACTATTCAAACTGTGCCGAGGCTGACCATAACAAATTTCAAAATTGAAGGCCAGTATGTTTGGGGATTGCTTGAGGCTGACATAGCTCAATGCTTCAAATCTTTAACGTAGGTCACGATAGCAATGAAGATGAGCACAGGTGCAAATGATGGTAATGCAAGAGATGATTTTATTTCATAAACCTGTGGATCATCCATTGTCGAATAGCTCTTAATTTTGGTTATAGATACATGTACATTATATATACATACGGGTCATATAAGTCGGACCAGGGGCAGAACTGCGGGGGAAATTGGCATATCCAACATTTGTACATTTTTTTGTAATTTCTGAGCAATTAAGAATATCTCATATCCTGCCTATTATGGCTTACTTTTCCCCGCAACCAGTGGTGTAATGACTTTCTGGTTACCTTCAGCCTTTGTAGCACTGCAGGTCTCCTGGTCTTGAATTGTACTGATGTGGGTGAGATATCCTTTCCTGGTATAGCTTCCAGGTTGGGATTTAGTATGACATGATTCTCAAGTTTTACGGTGTCATCTAGCGCAAATCTGGTTCTGGCTGGAATAGCGTCAAGCCCCAATTCATCCTGGAGAAGTTTGGTTATCGCATCTTGGACTACCAATATGTTTTTGGCTGGAGTTGTGTCCGCTTTAGTAGCTCCTATGATGATTAGAATATCATTATTCACCGAATGTCCTGGAACCATAAAGACCATCAGTTAGGGTGTGCTTGTTCTACCACATTAAATTCTGTGCATTTTGCTATTCATCTTAGTTTGCAACAGCGCGTTCAATATCAAAAATTTCTGGTCATACCTAAACCATAGTTCTCTTTGATCATCCGCAGAACAGCAAGAATGACCAATCGAGCTTCAACCTGTTGATATAGAATGTTTGGCAACAGAAAGTGAGAATTATGATTCACTGAAATCAAATAGAATTTAAAACTACTGTTTGACAGACACCCATAGATAATGGCATTAAACAAAATGCTCTTTCATTTTTTTTTTTTTTGGGTAAACAAAATGCTCTTTTAAACCTTCTGTAAAAAAACATCATATGTTTAAAAGCCATGCTCGAGACAGATTTATGCCAGATAATGACAAAGTAAATAACAAGCACCTTGGTGAGTCCTTGAACATCAATTGCTAGGATGTCTGCTACCCTCTTTTGCAGGTGTGCTGCAATTTTCTCAAGTAGTATGCTCTGAGGTCTCTCTAATTCAGATTTATTGCTGGAAGTAAACTCTCCTTGGTTCTGTCTGTCATCTTGTATTACTCCTTCGCACCACTCCTCAATTACTCCCTGGAGATAGTAATCATTGGGTTTGTACCTGCAATATGTTTGCTGTTTAGCTTTATAGTTTAAGTAATGTACTAATGCCCAAGTCAAAGGATCTTCCAGTAAATAGCGCAACACTTGACCAAGGTGTACATAAGACATATATATACATATAGCATGAAAAAGGTAGTCAAATAAGCATGTTATTGTCAGAGTTCAAGCTAACATACCCTGATTTCCGCATATCCTGGTATATGGCCAAGCATTGTTGCACTTCATGTAGAGAGCCATATTTATTGCGTGCTCTTAGAAGGGTAGTGTATGTCACCTGGCAAAATTATAAACAAAATAAATAAGCATCAATTTGATGAAGCTCTCTCTTGCTTCAAACTTTATCGCAAATAACTTGTGATTTCCATCACATCGGATATCTATTTACATATATTGAACACCTTCTTTCATTACTATGTCTTGAAAACAGGGTAAATATAGTTCACAAACATTATATTTGTAATTTTGGATACGGAATTCAAGAACACCTTCATCCCAATTGGATTGAGTTAGAAGCTACAGCAAATATTAGTCTTGCCAAAATAGAGCCATCACATCGGTTGGAACTCACCAAATTTGGATGTATTTTATATCTTTTCATTTCTTCATATAAGGATAATGCTTGCTCAAAATTCTTACTTTCCACGCAAACCTGTTACCCAAAATGCACAATTTAGCAATGTTTTAAGGCCAAATGATTTGAGGATAGTTGAAAGCCATGAATTGAACTCATTTTGACAGGAAAGCTTTGAACCTTAATTGATGTCGTATATGTAACAACATCAGGTTCAATCCCAGCAACACGCATAGTTTTCAAAATCTGCATTAGAACACAATCAAGTCATCAGAGAACTGTCACCAAAAAAAAAAAAAAGTCATTAGAAAACTAGAAGCATTATGATACCACAGTTAGTCTCTGTGTGTATATATCATTTCAGAAGATATGGAGTAACTAACACTTTACCTCAAGGGCACCCTCTACATTGCCTGATGCTCCGCATATATCTATCAAGGTTGACCAGCTTATGTGATTAGGAGTAAGACCAACAATTTTCATCTCCTTGATTAATGCTTTTGCGTGGAAGTAATCAGTACCACAGGCCTTCAATAAAATATTGTATGTCGTTGTAGTTGGTGTAAAAGGGAACCTCTCAGCAAAACTCAAGATATGTGAATAAGAAATGCCATTAGGCCCAGTAGGAACCAACTGGCTTTCTCCCGGCTCCAAATTGATACTGGAGCCTCCATTAATGTGCTGCAACATCTTATTTCCCTTCCAAGACTGGAAAAAGCGAAAAGCTCTGTCATACTGGCAAGCTTCAACACATGCATGTAAAATGATGTTGAAACATTGCGTATTAGGTTCACAGCCATCCAAAAGCATTTCTTCAAATAATTGAATTGCCTGCTCTACAAGCCCTGCATGTGCACAGGCATTGATTAATGAAGACCATGCCACAGTATTAGGGGAAACACCGGCAGACAGCATATCCTGTTTGATTTTTAAGGCCATTTGCCACAACTTAGCATCTGCAAAAACCTAAAATTTGGCGGGTGGTCAGAAAATGCCAGATAATCTGTACAAATATTAGTTACATCTTCAGAGAATGTAGAAGAACTTAGGTGATGTAATATTAATAGGATCACGATTATTCTCTTCATCTATTTTGATGTACCTTTATCATTGTGCTGTAAGTGAAGACATCTAATTTCAGCACTCCCACTGATTCCAAAAGCTTAACTTCCTTATAAATTTCTTGGGCAAAGTCAACTCTTCCAGCAACACAACATGCCTTCAGCAGGATGTTGTAAGATGCCAAATCTGGCTTCAGACCAAGATTCTAGATTTGTAGAACGCAATAGCAAAGATATAGTAATTTATCAGATGAAGGCAAAGAAGCGTTGGTGCACGTGTCAATTATTGGCAAGAAAAATAAGGCATATGCTTTCAATTGATTTGTTAGCTTGTACAAGAATCTCTAATCAGCCTTCTTTTTTCTCTTTCTGGAAATCAATATCAATACAAATATTAAATTTATAGCACGCTGCCTTATTCATAAGTTATAACAACGTGGGTCACATTAGACTTTGTTCAATGCATAGAAAAACATGTCTAGTTGAATGAAAAAAATGGCGACATAATTCAATTGACCGGGTTTAACCAGCAATGTATAATATAAAACTGTAACAAGTTGTAGTATTTATAAGCCTTGAATATTATAGCTCAACACAAACTTTAAACAAATGCATGAGAATACATGTTTAGTTATATATAGAAAGGAGCAGCAAGGGCAAGGAGTCCCATGCACAAGAATTTCAGAATCTTCATCATTTATGGAACTTGTATCATCAAAAGACTAGGAAAAATCTTATTTTGAAGTCACGAGATTTGAGCATCATCAAACAAATGTTGGAATTCTAGCTTGATGGAACATATACAGGTGTATGTCTGCATGGGTGTGGGTGTATGAATGCCGGAAAGAATGGGAAAGAGAGACGTTACCTGCATATTCTTATATAGATCCAATGTATAATTAAGATCACGGGCATTCACATTCATAAGACTGTTAAACACATATATATTTGGATTGATCTTCTGATTGAGTAAATCCTGCACCAGAATTCATGCAAATGAAGGGTTAGATAAATATCTCAGAAATATTGAATAGTACGGACTACATTTTAAACACTCGTATATTTGGTGCTCACAGCATGATTGAGTTGAAAAGTTCGAACTTCGCTTTGAAATTCTCAGGACAAAGCCAAAAGGAAACACCACCAACTTGATATACTTCAGAGTGTACTATAAAACGCAGAAGTCCTTAAAAGGGCAAACCAAGTAAATATTATTATGTAAACGTATTGGGAAATACCTCGTATATACACCTAGATTTCTGGTAATCCCCGCAAAGACCGCAAGCATCAATTATTGCTCGATATATGTACATATTGGGACCAGTCAAGTTTTTCTTGGATGCTTCATAAGCTCTTAGTGCAGAAGTTAAATCCCTCATTCTTCCAAATTCAGATATAATGGTGCAGAATAATATCTGTGCATGCGGAAGAAGACATGCATACCTGCAAGATGTGACATAATCAGGCAGGAAAAAATATAAAGCAAGATATTAATGATAAATATATGGATGCTCAAATTATGCCAGCAATGTGGTTAAGAAATAATAATCGCATATCTCCTGTGACCAAATATAATCGTACCTCACCGCTAGAGTTGGTTTACGATTATGAACACATTGTTTTATCATGTCCGATGGCTGAACAAGCTCTCTGATTGATAACTGGAAACCTGGATGAAGAGATTTATATGTTATTTATTACATACAAAAATCCCAACCATTGCTAAGCAGCTCCATACTTGAGTTAAATTAGGACAATGTAGTTGCACATTTTAGAACTTGTGCATCTGAACAACTTGGCTGAACTGTTTTATATTTTAGTTATATACCCACATAGAACCATGAGTCCAGAATTAAAGGTATAATCATCATAACTAACACATTAAAAGAGTAAAGTTATAAAATCAATAATTTTCACAAAAATTAAAAACATGCCGAATCATTGCCTGTATATTCGTTAGATTTCAGAGTATCCTGGAAATTTCTATCAGGTACAATAAAATGGTGACGAAAGAATTACGTGAGAGAACCTCCATCAATTCAACGGCTTCCTCAAGTTGCCCGCGCATCACAATTTGGTAGCAATCCTTTCCGAGCAAGTCCACGGCAGACCCATCAAATCGAGCAGACAAAGAAATCCCGAGCTCCTGAACTTTCTTCAAAATATCAATCACAGCTCGAAGTTTCCCGGCTCGAATGCCCACTTTAATCCCGTTCACGAGGAGCTCGACACTGAAAGCTGGAGAAAATTGTGAGGCATTCACACCGGAATCAAGCACAGCCTCGACGACCATTTCGAAATCTTGGAAATTCGCATCTTGGGCGAGCTTGGAGGCGAGGTGGACATAGTGTTTGAGGGGGATTTGGTAGTGAGTGTTAGTAACGGTCCAAGAGGAAGAAAATGAGGATGACGGAGAAGGTTGCTTGGCGGATGATGAGAACTTAGGAAGTGAAGATTTGTAGGGCTTGATGGGGTGGTTATGGTGTGAAGGAGAAGATAGATTTGGACGAGTAACAATGGAGGAGCCAAGGATGACAAAATCTCTCATTCTTGGCCGACAGTTTCTGCCGTAAGGAAGCTGATGATGAGGAAGAAGAGGAGGTTGTATGGCACTATGGCTTTTGAGTTTTTATATTTGGAGTGGATTGGATGGATTTTTTTGGGATTGGATTTGGATGGCGGGTGCTCTGACTCGGGGGTTGGAACATTATTGAAAATTCAAAGTTTGCCCATTTGTGTCCACAACTTCTAAAGGCATATTTCGATTAGCTTTTATAAAATAGATTCAGAGAAGAATAAATTTTAAAAAATAAATTTAAAAAAAAAATAAAAATAAAAATATTTAAATGATTAGTAGTAGAATTATTTTTTTATATTAGTAAATTATAAAAAAATGTATAATTTGATTAAAAGTAAGGAAAATGAGAGAGGGTAAAAAATAAATAGAAGAGAGGAGAGAGTGTAGAAAAAAGAGAGGGGGAGGAGATAAGATGGAGAAAAAAGAGGAGAGAGGGTGGAGAATAGAAATGAGATATGAGAGATTGTGTAAAAAAAGTAGGAGTAAGATAGTAATTAGATAGTCTATAAGCTCTTTTATTGTTCTAAAAGTTAGTTTCAGTAGCTTATTCAAAACGATAGTTTCAAACCATAGTTTTGCCCAAAATTATTTATAGATAAATATAGCTGTTTATTTAAAATTTTCTTAAACCAAACTTTTACCCAAAAAAAAACTTTTCAAACTATGGTCCCAAACACACACTAAACTAACGTAGCCATTGGCATCCTTCTTTAACTGTAATTAACAAGGTGCATGTACATCTTAACTAAGTCTCATATGGATCATAAGTGGAGCTTTATCCTTAGAGTGTGTTTGAATTAACTTTTAGAAAATATATTTTAAGAAAAATATATTTTGGAGAATAAATTTTGAAAATAGAGATGTTTGGATGATTAATAGCATAATCATTTTTTCATATTGGTAAATTATTAAAAATGGTATGATTTGATTAAAAGTAAGAGAGATGGTAGAGAAGAAAGAGGAGAGAGTGTAGATAGGAGAGAGGAGATAGGAGATAGGAGAGAGGAAAGAAGGTAGAGAGGAGAGAGGGTGTAAGAAAAAATAGGGGTAAGATAGTAATCAGATAGTTTATAAGCTGTTTTACTGTTCTAAAATCTATTTTTAATAGCTTATTCAAAACCATGGTTTTGCCCAAAATCACTTATGGACAAAAATGACTGTTTGGTAAAAAAAAATTTAAACCAAAGTTTTGCCCAAAATTTCTTTTCACACGACACACCCAAACACACACTTAAACTATGATTGAGTCAACCCATTTGTTCAGAAAATAGTTTATGAACAAAAATTAAGACTTCTAAAAAAAGGTTTTTAGAAAAAAAGTTATGGAAAAAAAGTAGGTTTAAATAAATAAGTGTTTAGATAGTTATTATCAGAAATATTTTTATAATTAACAAATTATCAGAAAATGTATGATTTTATTAAAAATATAAGAAATGAAAGAAGATAAAAGAGAGAGGGTGGAGAAAATAAAAGATAAAGGAGAGAGGATAGATAAGAGAGAGGGTGGAGAAGAAAGATGAGAGAGAAGAGAGGGTGGAGAAGAAATATGAGAGAGAAGAGATGATGTAAAAAAAAATAAGTATAAAATATTAATTAGGCAGTTTATAAAATCTTTTACTGTTTTAGAAGTTAATCTCAGTAATTTATCCAAAACTTTAGTTTTAAAATATGGTTTGATCCAAAAGCTATTTTGGATAAGTATAACTGTTTGTTTTAAAAATTTTCCCATATAAGGTTTAGGCAATTTTTTTTTAATTTTACTTTATGAGTTTCTCAAACAATTACATAGTATAAAAAAGGCGTTGCCATTGGCATCCTTCCATAATTAACATGGGATTATATTATTTATATCATTAGTTTGTTGAAATATATGAGCATTTCTAATCTTTAATATCAAATTTTATTGACTTTTTTTTTGAAAAAATTAAATATATTACTTTAAAATATTTATATTTATATTTTTTTATCAAGCTAATTTGTTAACCTATAAATTGCTCTATGTAATATATGACATAATTAAATAGTTAATTTAATATTCTTAACCTCCTTAAAAAGAAAAAAAAGGGCAAGAGCATAGGAGCCTAGTGAGAAATAAAAAGAAGACAACAAATAACAACAGAGTGAAAAATAAAACGAGAGAGAGAGAGAGAGACCACATGCAAATATGAGTAAAGGAGAGACGGCCTCATGCAAAGTTATGCCAAGCCCACTTGCTAAGTGCTAACCACCTCGAACACAACCTGAAAACTTAGAAGGATGACAAGCCAGCTAGCGACAAGAGCATAACTCCAAAACTGGAAATATGATAAATAATGAATTATAAATAATTTAATTATACGGCAGTCTTTTATTATATTTGCTTATTGTTGATGTTTTTAGGTGAGATGATTTGTTGATTGTTCGTGCTAATATATTTAGGTTACAATCAACTTCAAGTGATCTTTATGATATTTGCCTCTTCGGGTCTCTGTTTTTTTTTTTTTTTCAGTTGTTTCTTGTGCCACAGTGCCACCCTTTATCAAGGAAAAGGCTAGTTGAGAAAAAGTGTCAGGGTTTCTTTCTTTCTTTTTTTGGCACGGGAAAGTGTTCATGTTTCTTATCCCATATAGTATTTGCGAGATTAATGTTTATGTGACACTGTTTTTAAAGTTTTTAATAGAACATTATTTACAATCAAATGATTGGATTTTGTTAGGAATGAGATCTTTAGTAAATAGCAAGGTTATATATTATTATATTAATTTTAAGGATTATATGGTACATAATCTTAAGGATACCAATATCACGCTAGCCTCAATCATAAGTTAACATTTAAAATATAAAATAGAATATTTGGTAAAATTAAGCTATCAACAGTTTATCCTGTCATAATTATAAGAATTAATTTTTTTGAATAGATATAAAAAATTAAATAAATTAGTTAGTTATAATCAAATTAAATATTTTAAGATAAATTTATATTATATATTTTTTAATTTATTTAAATTAGTCAATTAATTTTTATTAGTTATAATTTTATTTTATTTCATAAATCTATAAAAAAATTTAACTAACTCTTATAATTAAAATTAAAAATATTATAATTTTATGCTAATTTAAAGGTTGTTTGATTATAAGCATAGTATTTCTATCTATTTTATATATAATATTTATTATTATTTTTAAATTAATTTGTATAATTTATAAATTAATACATAATATAATGTCATATATAAATTTTTTAAAAGAATTATTTTATATTTATTATAATTAATTAATTTATTAACTTATTTTATTTATTAAAATTAAGGATAGGAGGAAGCCGTAAGTTATAAAATAAAAGAAACACAATAAATATTTTTTTAAAATACACAATAAATCTTGCACATACATTTTTAAAAATAAAAATTATTGCTAAAACCAAAAAAAAAAAAATTAAAAACACGAATCGCAAGCGAAAGGGATATTGATAAAGGAGAGTCCTAGGCCCATTAAGATTAGGTGAGGTGGAAGTTGATAAAAGAGGGTCCCAGGCCCATTAGGCTCAGGCCACAGTAGGTCGACACGTAGACAGACCTCAGGGGTACATCGGGAATTCCGATATTTCGTAAGCTTCTCGACCTCGTCCGCTTTCCTAAGGGACCAAACCCTAGCCTGACATCCTCTTCCCGGTGTTCTACAACATCTAGTTATCTTATAACCTGACATCCTAAGGGACCAAACCCTAGCCAGCTTGTACATATTTTTCATCCCTATCTTCTGGAAATTTGAAGATTATTTTTTTTGGATGCTGATCAGAGATGCCGCCTAAGCAGCAATCGAAAGCTGATATAGCAAAGAAGCAGAAGATCGTAGAGGATAAAACCTTTGGTCTAAAAAACAAGAATAAGAGCAAAAATGTCCAGAAATACGTTCAGACCCTCAAACAGTCCGTGCAGCCGAAGCCTGATCCTTCCAAAACAGCTGCCAAGGTCCCGATGTCGTATCCATCTTGTCAAATTATTTTCTTCAATATTTTCCTTTGCAATGTGTTTATTTAATATTTGACAATCGCTTACAATTGCATGCACCTTCGACTTCGTCAATTGGGTTGTGGAGCATTGTATAAGCTCCATAATTAATGCGATATAGTTCTACTCTTCTTGGACTGATTATGTAATGATAATAACAGAAAAAGAAGGAAGAGGACAAGGCCAAGGAGAAGGAGCTAAATGAGTTGTTCAAAATGGCCATTACCCAGCCTAAAGTGCCAGTTGGTAAGAAACTAAGAATCTTCAACTTGTTTTCCTTTGTATGCCTAATCTTCTTTCCCCCTAATAGATTTACTTAGTTTTATGGAAACTAATGAGAGGATTGGATCAGGTGTTGATCCCAAGTCCATAGTATGTGAGTTTTTCAAAGCAGGACAGTGTACTAAGGGATTTAAATGCAAGTTCTCACATGATTTGAATGTTCAGAGGAAAGGGGAAAAGATTGACATTTACAGCGATAAGCGCGACCAGGGTATTTTGCATAGAACTTGAGTAGTGATAGTATAGGGTTTCTGTTGTTTTGGACTTTTGATGCCGAAAAATTTCATTAACTTTTTTGTTTGCTTGTTATATTAGAAACGATGGAGGATTGGGATCAAGAGACCCTGGAGAAGGTGGTGGAGTCAAAGAAAACAGAGTATCAACAGAATAAACCAACTGACATAGTAAGTTTTGTGAGGTTTCATCTGAACTGTCACTGTCATGATTGTTTGAATCATCTCTTTTCAGTGTCAATTGGGTTTTGGCGCATTAACATAATGTTTGGTTCGATTGAATGGAGGGATTTTAATGAAGGGGAAGGGGGAGGGGAGGGGGAGGGGGAGGTTATAATGTTTCCTTGTTTGGTTTGGTTTGATGGGAGTGAGGAGGAAAGACTTTAATATTACCTTGTTTGGTTTGGAAGGGGAAGAGAGGGATCTCTCTCGTATGGAAAAACAGAACGGCTTAAAGTGAAAAAACAGAACTGAACTGAATGTGTGAATGTTTTTTAAAGTTAGGATAATAGCAATCTTGGAAATACCCTCCCGTCTCCTCAATTTTTTTTAACTTAATGAGGGGAGGGGAGCAAAATCCCGCAAACCAAACATACCATAAGGGGCGTATTGCATGAAAGTAATTTTTCTTATATCTTATTTCCCATTTGACATTGAACGCTTGTTGTCATTCGTGTATGTATTCAGGTCTGTAAACATTTTTTGGAGGCAGTGGAGAAGAAGCAATATGGTTGGTTTTGGGTCTGCCCAAATGGTGGTAAGAATTGCCACTATAGACATGCCCTTCCCCCTGGATATGTTTTAAAATCTCAAATGAAGGCCCTGTTGGAGGAAGAAGCTAATAAGATGCCAATTGAGGAGGAGATTGAAGATCAGGTAAAAAGGATTTTCTATGCTAGGTTTTGTCATTTGATATTGTGCTGTTTATCTAACATATTTCTTTATTGCTTTAGCGCTCCAAATTGAAAACTACTACTCCTATGACTCCTGAGTTATTCATGCAATGGAAGAAGAAGAAGATTGAAGAAAGAGATGCCAATTTGGCCGAGCAACAGGCAGAGAGAGCTAAGAATGATCGCATGAGGTACTTACCCTCTTTTGACTCTCTTGCACATGTGATTATGTATATATGCACCCTACTATTCAAATCAAGGCTCCTTAAAGCCATTTGTAAAAGCTGATGGCTTTTAACTTGTTTGCTTCTTTTGTTAATTATGTTATGTTATTTTCCCTTTCATGTGCAGTGGTCGCGAGCTATTTTTGTCTAATGCTAGCTTGTTTGTGGATGATGCTGAGGCATATGACAAGTATCAAAGAGAGCCAGGATCTAACGATGATGAGCAGAAGGTTGGTTTTCTTTTTACGCGTTTGTGTATATTTCATTTGCATTTTTCATGGAAAAGGGGAAGTGGCCTTTGTGGTTGCAAATGGGATACTTATGATATTTGATATTGAACTTCTTGAGTTGTAGCACTAACATAATAGCGCACGTTATAAATGTGTATTAATCTTTTTAGCATATTAACGTGTTGTTATAGTATTTGTTTAGGGAGCAATTGGATTTTGGCCTACATGGGGGAGGAAAGGGAGAAAAAAGAGTGTTTTTTTTGGGGGGGGGGGCGTTTGAGGGGTTGATCACCTATCAACTAAATAATTATTGGGTGTACCGATGGGGATTCTTTTTACCCTTTTTAATCTTTAATGTAGTCCAATTCGACTACCCCACTTAGTCGAATAAAGCTCTTTGTTGTTTTTTTAGTTGGTCTTTGGTCATACTACGTTTGGGCTATAAATTTCACTTGAATGGGGTGAGGGCGAACTAACGAGACTGGGAATTTAATGCTATTTGCTTTTGTTGATTTGTTAATTTCTTGATGGTTTAGACACATGATAGCAGGTTGTCTTGGAAGTAGTTGTCATGTTAGCTCTTCGTTACTTAGGAGTGAATATGTATTATAATTTAGTTAGATTTTATTGCCTAAATATCTTGAAAGACCGGTAGTTTCCTCTGTTTGGGTACTACCTTGTGCTTTCAAAGAGTGTTGACACAAGATACCTACCTGTAATCAGATCCATAGAATAGAAATGATCAAGGTTCTTGAACAAATGATTGTAATGCTTGCATTTAGTGTGCTTGGACTTCTGAGTAATTGCCTTGTCAAACTCAAATTTCAATGAAAAAAAATATAGTCAAGGCATTGGTTGCTGGAAAGGGTCCAGGATGATGGTATGTTAATCTGGTGTGCTCATGCAAGAGCTTCTATATTTTCTGGGGAAAGTAGTGACTTCTAGATTTAGTTAGTTAGTTGTCTTTTCTCACTCTCCATTTCTTACCCTCCCTTGCTATATTAAATGTGTGATTAATTTGAGTTCTTTAAGCATTAAGTGCATGCTTCTTAAATTGACTTTTATATCCCGTTGTGTTGTGTTCAGCCAGGGGCAAATGGCAATGCTGATGATGGTCCTAGCGCCTCAACAGCAACTGATGCTGAAGGAGAAGCTAATGATGAAGAGATTGATGTAGACGATGATGATGAGCTAGACATGGATGAATTGAATGAATTGGAAGCAAGTTTATCGAAGACATCAATCAAAATAAAGGAGCCAGGAGCTGAAGCTTAATCCAAGAACCAGTCAAATTCTGCCCGAGGTATATTTTGCCCTGCCCCGCTGTTGAGCGTCTTCCCATGTCCACCTTGCTATTGCTCCTGCAGGAAAGTTTTTCTTAAAGAAGCCCTTGATAAAAATGAAATTGTTAGCAGCATCACTATGAATAATTGGCCGTAATATATAATCGGTTCTCTGCAGTCAATCTTTTTTGACCTCCTGTCAGACATTTTTGTCGTTTGAAAAGAGGGTAGTCATGTGCAGAGTATATTAGTTTTGATTCTTAGTGTCCTCGATCTGCTCTATGCATGTAGTTTTATCTTTCTGATGGCCATTGAAACATGAACCGGACGGAATTGGATATTGCTCACTGTATGCTTTCTACTCTCGTGTACCTTAAAGAACCCATTATTTTTTGGGAAAATCACGATTGAACAAAGAAAACATGAAAAGCTACACTGGATACAAATAGAGGAAAAACTAAGGTTCTAAAAATGCAAGAACATGAGCTACATGAAACTCTTTCATTTCTTAATATAAGAATATTTAATTAATTTAATTAGATTAAAAAAATTAAGTTAATATGGCATGTATTTTTGAAAATATTCTAATCTTTTTCTTTAGTTGCATCTTTTTTTATTTTTATTGAAGTATCAATAGGATAATTTTTTTAAAAAAATAAATATATGAAATCTATATTATAAAAAAAAAGATAAATATATGAAGTATATATTATATTTAGTTTTAAGATTAACTTTTCAGTTATACCAAATATATTTAAAATGTTAGAAATGGAAGTAATTTTTATTGTACTAAATAAATAAAATATTTAATTCTACTTTTCTACTCCTATGTTACCAAATATACCCCAAATGTGTGTATATATGGAGAGAGAGGGCATCAAAATTAGTTGATGATTAAGACTGTTATTAAAGCATGATTTCCAAGTTATCACTCATGAGGTACAATTTTTTCCTTATCTTGATTGGGGACTCAAAATGTTCTGTTCTCCATTAAAAAAAATAGTAAGTGTAAAACCAAGAAAACAAGTCTTTATAAGCAAATAATAGTAAACAGTATCAAACGTTTCTTTGTAAGTTGCCAAGCAGACAAACATCATATAATATTAATCAAACTGTTGGTTGAATGGGGGCATAAAAGGCCCTCTTAGTCAGCTTGCACGCCATTACCTGAACCCAGTGATAACTTTTTTCCTGTGTTTTGTCACAGAAAGACTTGGTCTTTGAATAGGGCCAAGACTTTTATTTATAGGTTTTGCCAAAGCCAACACAATGGGATGTTAATCAAACCAACGTGCGTTAAGAATTAAGACATTGTTTTAGGGCATGAGTCACGAGGATTTGTTTTAGTCCAACAAATAATGATTTACAGAGAATAATGAAGAAATAAGATGAAACAAGAAGAGCTTTAATTGCTGTAAGATAAGGAAATAACAAGTTCCCTCCAATAATTCTTCATATCAAAACTTGGATTTTCAATTGACATCGTGATGAGACAAAGTTGGCAATATGCTATGTAACAATAACGCAGTAGTAGGACTCTGCTATGCAGTTTTTATTCTGTTTTCTTGCTTGATTTGTTATTTAGGAATCCAATTTATTCTGTTTTCTTGCTTGATTATGATATGATGGGAAAAAGGAAAAATTATTGAAGGACGGTGGAGACTTTAAAAATCTTGCCTCGCTTTATGGTTATGCCTACGGACCCATAGTTAAAAAGTTAAAGCGATTATTATTGTGTTCTTTTCCCAAGTACCATTATTTTGAATTAGAAAAGCCGTTTGAAAGTTACTACTACAACTATTGACCTCCCAGAAACCTCATTACATAACGTAGTTGTTGCTGGTCTTGTTCATATATCTGGGAATGTCTGATCGCATTTCTAGTTGTAGCAATCAATTAGTCGAAGACTTAAATAATATAGAAAAGTTGCACTGAAACAAGAAGCTGCATAAACTTAACGTACAGTTCTGGTGGATGAGACTTACATGCTAATGTGAAGCAACAAAGAAACAGTTAACACCGAGACAGAATTCTGCATAATGCAACTATTGAACAAACCAGAGAAATGGGTGTGGAGTTACTATGAAGTTGACGATATTTTAGCCATTACAGAATAATAATGATGATGCCTTTCTGGGCTCTTTCTATCACGTGTCATGAGGGTTTGAAGACTGAATCTCTTCTTCTTCTGCCACCTTTTCCTTGCCGCACAATAATGCTTTTCCTGCTTCTTCTACCTTTTTGACAACCTGAGTCAGAATTTTAGCTTTGATCTTTCCTCTTTGTGGAGGAAGCCTCATCACCGCCTTACTTGGTGGTGGTGGTGCAGATCCAGAATTTTCATTGTTCTTTGGCATTACTTCAGAATTTAACAAGTTTTGACAGAGACTTGGAGATATATGAATAAAGAAAGAAACAGCAGAAATCTCTACGTATATATAATGGTGAGACGAAAGAAAAGAGGAAAACTTGTGGGGATAAGGTCATTTTTGGGTTAGTGCCGATTAACGTCACTAGGTTGTGAAAATGGGTTATCTTCCAAGCACAGTGAAGTATCTACTAGTTAGGAGACATATTGGTCAATAATTAGCAGACAAAAAGATCAGTTAACTTATTATTGCTTGAAATCTAAGAAATACTGATGTTGACACAGGTGCCAGACATAATATTTTTCCGTAACTAATATAAAAGTTAATTGACTAATTTAGGTAGATTAAAAAAATTAAATAAATCAGTTAATAATAGCTAATATAAGAGTTAATTGACTAATTTTAGTAGATTAAGGAGTATGTAATATAAATTCGTCTTGAGGGTTTAAATTTAATCATAATTAACTGATTTATTTAGCTTCTTTGATCTACCTAAATTAGTCAACCAGCTCTTATATTAAAGATTAGAGGGAGTAATAATAATATTTTAGTCTTTAATATAAGAGCTAGTTGATTTTTTTCAATAGATTGAGGAAACCAAATAAAGTAGTTAATTATAACTAGTATAAGAGTTAGTTAACTAATTTTAATAGATTAAAGAGTATATAATATGAATTCGTCTTGATAGATTAGATTTTATCATAATTAACTAATTTATTTACTTTTCTTAATATTTCCAAGAAAGTCAACAGCTCTTGAGTGCAGGGAGTAATATATTGTGCTTTAATTTCTTATAGACAAATTGAAACTATATTGATAAGTCGTGCGATGGTTTACTGACCAGACAAAGGTTAAAGATGTTAAGAACTGTTTAAAAGAATGCGAAGACTTTTGGATCTTTGTCGGTTACTGTGTTTGTGGGTTGTGACCCTGGTTACTGAAACTGACCCAAATTAAAGAATGCTGATATAGAAAAGCAAACAAAGCCTAACAGGCGTATTCTTTTGGTAAAGAGAGAAGACAAAATTGTAGAAGCAGGTTCATGATGAAGCCATGCGATATCTATAACCAGGTTCACTGGTTCTGATTCTGAAGGATAACATATCCCACTTACAAAGAATCACTTTAGTTTCAGTGACGCATATTCAGTTTGGTGCTAGCTGTTCGGTACGAAACTTGGAGTCATGATAAGCTTTTGAATATTTGTAAAAGCTGAAACACCAAAGAGAGAGAAATGTCTTCAACTTGTCCTCAGGTCCTCCAGGCGACGGACCCCTGCTTTGCATGCTCAGAGGGAAAAAGCGCAAGATGCTAGAAATGCTGATAGGGACATTGTCGAGGAAATGTAAAGGGAAAAAAAACTGTCTCGTATCAGAAATTTGCATTTGGGAAATCAGAGTAAGCCAACTGTGTTCTGAAAATAATCTGACCATTCATAAAAGATGCTTGACATGTCTTGAGTAAATTTCAATGCTTTATACAGTTTTATCGTATAAAATGCCAATGCCCAATGCCCACACTAGAATATTGTCTCTATATTCCATGTCATTAGTTTACAAAGATTCTTCAACCCCTACGTACCAACTAAGTGCTTGGTGGGACAGGAATGTCTCCACTTAATATATCCACTCAGTACAATTTAAATCTCAACTATTGAAAGTCAATCCAATCATGGAGATAGTAATTGGAGAGGGATTTTAGTGCAGACTCTCCTCTCCTGTACTCGGTTTTATACAGTAATATATTACAGTTTCTTCTAATAGTGCAATGTAATGTCGTACAATATTCATCAAGACCCGTTTATTTAGTATGTTACTATTAAAAGTGAGTTAATCTTTGATGTTTAATTAAATAGGTATAAGAGTAAAAAGACGGAAATTTGCCCCATCCAAAAATATTCCCCATCTTCCTTCTCTCCTGGGTGCTGACTCCTCCTTCCTCATGGGCAAAGATAATTTCAGATTCGCGAAATCCCAAACTTGCACAAATCAACTGCCGATCATTTCAGTTGGAGTATTATGGGTGGTATTTATTCCTTACGGAAGGGGAAAAGACAAACGAGTTTTTCAAAGTTTAGGTACCATAATATTTTCTCCATTATGGGTCAGATGCATTGAACAAGACTGGGTAAAAACCACCAATAGAAATCGGAGATTCTGCTCTTTTCCTATTTTCCCCTTAACAAAACTCTATTGAAAAAGAACAGGTGTCCTGTTTTTTGTCCCGGGTCGAATGAAATATTCCTTTTTGTGATCCATCATCAATTAATAATTAATGCAGATATAATATAAAATCTGGTCTATTTTACTAGTAATTTTATAAATAACTACCTTTAGGTTTTTTTTGTTGTTGCTAAATATGGAGTTTCAGTGCTCAACAAATGATTAAGCCGCTGGCTAAGGGCAAACAAATTGGGCCGGACGAAGGGAACTATCAAACTACGGGCTAGCCCATGAAGCAATCCTTTATCAATTAAGCTCATATTGGGACGGGCTCCATTATAAATCACGGGCTTAGAAAGATCATATATATAATCATGGAAACACACCTTTGTTAGTTACCAGTCCTGGCAAAACCCTGGCGGCGTGCTCCGGCAGTGCCCCTCTTCCACATCAGCCATGGCCGCCGCAGCTCGCCCTCTTGTCACCGTCCAATCACTCGAGGGTGACATGGCCACTAATGCTGCTCCAACTGTTCATCTTCCTGATGTCATGAAGGCTGCCATTCGCCCAGACATCGTCACCTTCGTTCATGCCAACATTTCTAAGAACGGTCGCCAACCCTATGCCGTCAGCAAGCGTGCTGGTCACCAGACCTCGGCCGAATCATGGGGTACTGGCCGTGCTGTGTCTCGTATCCCCCGTTTCCCCGGCGGCGGTACCCACCGTGCTGGTCAGGGTGCTTTTGGTAATATGTGTCGTGGTGGTCGTATGTTCGCTCCTACCAAGATTTGGCGCCGATGGCACCGTAAGATCAATGTCAATCAGAAGCGTTACGCCGTCGTTTCGGCCATTGCTGCCTCGGCAATCCCATCCGTTGTCATGGCTCGTGGCCACAGAATTGAGTCTGTTCCGGAAATGCCTCTTGTGGTCAGCGACTCAGCTGAGGGTTTTGAGAAGACTAAGGATGCTATCAAGGTGATGAAGCAGATCGGCGCTTTTCCTGATGCCGAGAAAGCAAAGGATAGCCACTCCATCAGACCTGGTAAGGGGAAAATGAGAAATCGCCGATACATCTCTCGCAAGGGTCCTCTGATTGTGTATGGAACTGAAGGAGCCAAGGCTGTGAAAGCTTTTAGAAACATTCCAGGGGTCGAGGTTGCTAATGTTGAGAGGCTGAATCTTCTCAAGTTAGCTCCTGGTGGTCATCTGGGCAGGTTCGTTATTTGGACTAAGTCTGCTTTTGAGAAACTTGATTCGATTTATGGGTCGTTCGACAAATCTTCAGAGAAGAAGAAAGGGTACTCTCTTCCAAGGGCCAAGATGGTTAATAGTGACTTGGCTAGGATTATCAACTCTGATGAGATTCAATCCGTTGTGAGACCCATCAAGAAGGAAATTAAGAGGGCAACACTCAAGAAGAACCCGCTCAAGAACCTGAATGCTATGTTGAAACTGAACCCATATCATAAGACTGCTGAGAGGATGGCTCTTCTTGCTGAGGCTCAACGGGTTAAAGCAAAGAAAGAGAAGCTTGATAAGAAGAGGAATTCTATGTCTAAGGTGCGATATTATTTTCTTACGTCCAGTATATATGTAATTTATTGCATGCACACGTACGTTTGCATGTATGGCTTGCAGCTTTCTTGAAATGATCATTGTCAAATTGCAAATGATCTTTAACAAGTACCGCAGTTGGTAATTTTATGACATAGTAGACACTTGCATCCATTCATGTTGCTTGCGATAGTTGTTTCATGTCACGTTTACTTTCTACAGAATTGCAAATTATATTTCTTCGGGGAAGCGTATGTGATTATCATCATGTTTTGTTTGGTTTGCATTGTTTTCTGGTCATTACGGCAGATGCTTTGGTTTGCCAGTCGTCACAATTGAGTTATCCATGTCAACATTTTAATGGACTCTATAGGATCACTCTTGTTTCCTGTTAGACACACACATATAATATCATATCCATCTATATTGAAAAATAGAAGCGAGTTCATCTAGAAATTACTTATTGCACTCCGCAGAGTAGGCGTCATCTGAAAGCACTGTTTAGTGTTTTTTCCTCCTTTTGTATTGGGAAAAATTGCTTGTCATGCTAATTGTTTTAATTAGCCTTTGAATATACTTTGCTCTTGTTTGCTGCCAGGAGGAGGCTTCTGCTATTAAGGCTGCAGGAAAAGCGTGGTATCAAACCATGGTGTCGGACTCTGATTATGCAGAATTTGAGAACTTTTCGAAGTGGTTGGGTGTTTCACAGTGAAGTCTTGTGCTATAGAGTAGGGCGTAACTTATATTGTGTTTTATTTTTATTATTTGAATCATATATGCAGTTTTGAGATTGCAATTATTAGTTACCAGCGGGAGTAAAAGTTGAGGAATGGAGAACATTTGTTACGGTTTTTTTCTGCCAACCTGTTTCTTGGTTAGGATTGTTTGTTGTCACAGTTTGTCATTAATCTGATGTATGCAATGTGGACCAATAAACTTTGGTTCCGAAGAAATCGATCCTGGGACGATAATATTCTTTGTTTTGTCTTGGTGTGATAGAATCCACAACTTCATTAAAAGTCATTTGCTGACCAAAGAAAGAAGAATGTGTTTGTGAATGCTGAGTTTGTTGGTTTAAATTTTGGGTTGTGATGTGTTCATTGGAACCCTGAATGCTTGAATACTGTTGAGTTTTTCTCCCCCATCTCCACAAGGGTTTTGGGGAAGAATTTGTGAGCTGGTTCGTGCATGGCACTACATTAAGGTTGTGATTTGTCATGCTTGGTTCTGGCACCGGATAACCCGAAATCTTTTGGATTCAGGACAAACACTTGTCGATCCTTATTTGTGATGTAGTGGGGGACCCGACTTGAAAGGGTCAAGCTATCAGCAGAATGTGGATTCTGCTTATGTTTGTGACTCTGTGCTACAGAACCTTAACTTTTAGCCAAGGTAATGCTTCTCTCCAAACGGGATTAGCAACTGCAAATGATTATGATTATATCTTTCAAATGGTAAGTCGAATTGCGTCTGGACTCTGGAAGATGAAGTCTCCTTTCAATGATTTTTTTGGGCTCTTGGGTAGCGGCGCTATTGGGGCTTGTGTCCAATGCACTCAAATCTTGCTGTATTTGCTTATTTAGCCCAAAGAGTTAATAATTACTGTCATATGATATCAAGCCACTCATAGGTTTACACAGATAAAAATCATTCATTAACCGCATGGGGCTAAGCTAAGGCTAATTTAGGTAGCAAAGGCGAGTTGGGGCCAGGCAGAGGCAAAGAAAACTGTGAAGAGTAGTTCATTTAGTACTAAGCACTGATTTTTAAAGCGATTGCCAAATTTACTTGATGGTGATTCCCTTATGCATGGTGCCCTATTTGTTGATAACGGCAGGGGAAAAGGTTTTGCCCACATTAATTTGACGATCTAATTAAGAAGCGACACCGAGGATTTTCTCAAGAGAGGGCATTCAATTATTCATCACCATAAATGGAGGTGTGCGTTATGTCCACCTCAATTATTGTAAGGAAAATCATGAAAGCCGTGAAACATTAATTCCAAGCCATTGATGGAAGTGAGATCTCATCAAACGCAGTAGTGACCTGGGCAGTAAAACTTTGATGATCCCATAATGAAAAACCAAAATTCAATTAGTACTACACATGAACCAAACACACCTTGGGATCGTAGATCTCTGTACGGATAGGATCCAAGGGATGATATAAAATGATCTCTGA
The DNA here is from genome assembly GCA_037074615.1 of Leucaena leucocephala. NCBI lineage: Eukaryota > Viridiplantae > Streptophyta > Magnoliopsida > Fabales > Fabaceae > Leucaena > Leucaena leucocephala. The sequence goes on along the minus strand of CM073521.1, from coordinate 7,832,913 downwards.
TGAGATTCCGTATTCCTATGAATTTGGTAGCAATCTGCAATGCAATACTAATATCATACTACTTGAGCTGCCGATAACCGAATTGGAAGCTACCGTAACTGAGAAGCATTTTTGGAGCGAATAGAATAGAATAGAATGCACAAACGCCGTGGGATTTGTTGTAGGGGAGAAAGGAGGTTGTTACTGTTGCTGTTATTCAACAAACTCCATTCTCCTCAACGACCTGAACCTCTTCTCCACTGTGACAAAACCCAGAGAAGCAGGATCGGAGACTTGTTTACGTAAAAATATACTGATTCGGCGTGCAAACTAAATAATAATAATAATAACAGTAATAAAAACGAGTCACTTGTGAAGTCGTGGCGATAATGGGAGGAGTTGGGTTTTGGGCTATTTAATTTACTTGGGTTCACTTCAAAGTAATGGTGACAAGGTCTCAGAAGAATGGGGGGGACGAAGGAAGGAAGGAGCAGAATGGAGTAGGGGCCGAGCGGGCTGACAAGTGACAAGTGTGAGGAGCATGAGACAACATGGAAAGCAGGCCCCCCCCCCCCTCTCTCATCCTAATCATCCCATGTGTCTCATCACACCCGATTCCTCCCCCCTTTCATTACCCTACTACTCCCATCTTCATTCGTAATAAATCCTAGGAACTCCACTGTTCCCCATTACTCCTTTGAATAGAACCATTTAATTTCGTTCTGACCAAGAATATTGGTCTACAAGCTACCACATTCATTTGGTGCATCAACATGTTTATTCCTCTGCTCGCCCCCCCCCCCCTAATTGCTAGTACTACACACCACTTCTAATTTTTTCCCCATAATTCTTAGTACTATATTATTTCATACAATGGGTTAATAATTTTTTATAATTTCTAGATATTTCTCTCGAGGAGTAGGAAAAGAGAACCCCACGCAATGATTTTAATTGTCAATAATTTCACAGTTATGTCCACCATTTATTATTTTTAAATCTACCTGTAATTTAGTGAGGAGGGTAAGACCGAATTGAGTGAATATACTATTTATTATTCATAAATATCAAAATTATACAATTTTGTAAGAAAAAATTCATATCCTAAAAATAAATATTGTTTTATTATCGGATATTTTTTATATAATTTAGGAAATATAAAAATGGGTCGTAAAAGATTTTATTATTTGGTAAAAAACTCTCTTTTAAACGTCGTTTGATAAAAGAAAATAAATGGACCCCACCACCCCTTCGCTTCTCTCATCCCTCCTCCCTTGCTTCTTCTTCGCTTCATATAAACACTGCAACGACGCAACTCCTTTTTCTCACTGTCTTCCCTTCTTCCTCCTCCATTTTATTCTGCATGGAGGTCCAAGGCCTCTCATGATTTCCTCCTAGCCGGCGTCTCAAATACTCTGATTCCGACCTCTCTCTCCTTTACCCCGAATGCCTTCCTACCTCTGCGCTCTCTCTCTCTCTCACCCCCCACAACTGCTTCGTTGTATTCAACAATGTTGACCTTCTTTTACTGATCCATTTGTTTGGATCCCTGAAATTCCCGCTACCTTTCCCTTTTATGTTAAGACGTTCCTTCTCTGTAGCTCATTGAGGCCCTCCACCTCTCTTTTTCCGTCCAAGAGTTATTTCAAAATCATCGGTTGCGCGTGACTCTGTGGTCACCATGTTGGATCTTAATCTCAACGTCGTTTCCTCTGATTCCGCGTCGAATTCCCTCGACGTGCCTGCCGAGAATGTTGTGCTACTTTCTGGTAGCCAAATGGATAGCTCTGGAAGCTTTAATTCTTCCATCGTCAATGCCGATACCTCCACCAATACTTTTGATGAAGACTCTTGTTCTTACGGTGATGCCTTTGCTAACAACTTTGGAACAGTGCAGAAGAATAACATAGATGATGGCACAAACTACAAAGCAGTTGATCTTCCAGTTGGTGAAGGTGAAGATGCCTGGGATCGGACCATCCAGCTTTTTCCGATCGCCGGTGCCGAAGAGGGTCGTGTCACTGATGACCGATTTCCAGGTTCGTCTTCAAGTAAGGGATGGTTGGATTTCCTGTGCAAGGAGGTGGGTCCCGGTGGAACGCCGGAACAGAGGATGCCGCCGCCGCCACAGCAGAAACCGCAGGTCAAGAAGAGTCGGAGGGGACCGAGGTCACGGAGCTCACAGTATCGCGGTGTTACATTTTATCGAAGAACTGGAAGATGGGAATCGCATATATGGTCAGTGGTAGAAAATTCCATATACTGTTCGGTATTGTACATAACCGATTATATGCGAACTCCACATGCACCTATTTTGCTTTTCTTTCGTTCTTCATTTCCATTCGTCTTTTCTGAACCTACTGTTTTTGGTACTGTGTGCAGGGATTGTGGAAAACAAGTTTACTTGGGTAAGCGAAGAGCCATAGTGATTATAGAAATTCGTTTTCTGCGATTTATGTTTATTTAAGTTGGACGCTGGAACGTGATTCTGGACTTTCTTGCTTTTAGTTGAGTCCTTTCCCTGTATATGCTATGAATATCCTACTTCATGTTTTTTTTCTTGTAGGCGGATTTGATACAGCACATGCTGCGGCAAGGTATAATGTTTTTTATAATGAAGTTTATTGAACTGATAATTGTGTTTTTTGTTTGTCACGCTGTGATTTAAGTATATTTCGTTATAATTTCATCCGTGATCCGCTTTTCAACTTCAGGGCATATGATCGAGCTGCAATCAAGTTCCGTGGCCTTGATGCTGATATTAATTTCAATGTTAGTGATTATGAGGAGGATATAAAGCAGGTTACTGAGCAAATGATCTCAATGACTGTGGTTCATATTATCCTAAATTTTAGCGGAAGTTTGACTTGCCGTCGTAATTCTTCTGCAGATGAGTAATTTCACAAAGGAAGAGTTCGTGCATATTCTGCGGCGACAGAGCACTGGCTTTTCAAGGGGAAGCTCTAAATATAGAGGAGTCACTCTGCATAAATGTGGGCGATGGGAAGCTCGCATGGGGCAGTTTCTAGGGAAGAAGTAAGAAAGCCTTCAAGTGAATTGCACTTATAGTTGAACACTTGAAGTTTACATGTCTTATATTTGCCTATGCTTGCCATGCATGTATATTATATTAAATGTAGTAGTAAAATTTTATCCCTCCGTGGATTGAGAGTAGGTAGGGGGTTCCGTATACTTAGTTTCTTAAGAGCTTGGTTTCTTTTGCGATGAGCCCGATCTCTGTTTTTTAATTGGTTTAGGGTTCATTGCTTGCCTGCAGGTATATATATCTGGGGCTATTTGATAGCGAAATAGAGGCTGCAAGGTCTCATCATTCAAATATCAGATGATTTCGAGCTGAACGTCTTTATTTTTTGGACTATGTTTCTGTTATATATATGTCTTTCTTGCTAAGGGTGCTACAATCTTATGAAACCAGGGCATATGATAAAGCGGCTATAAAATGCAATGGGAGGGAAGCAATGACGAACTTTGAGCCAAGCTCATACGAAGGGAACATAATCTCTCAGGCAGAAAATGAAGGTTCTCCGTTTGCTCTGCCCCTGCTTTGTGCATTATCATCCCTCATTAATTTTTTTAAAGCATATCTGTTTTGAGGCTTGTGCAGATCGCAACCCAAATCTTGATCTTAGCTTGGCCATTGCTCCGCCTGCTTTCTCTAATGGTTTCCAAGTCCAGCATGGCTGGGCCAATCTTCCTGTTGATGGGAGAGTTGCGGTAATTTTAAGAAATCTCGTAGAAACTTCCTTCTCAGTTCAATTCCGGGCTCTGCAATATTGGTCGTGTATTTATATCTTGATTCACATTTTGTGTATATTTTAAATCATTCTGTTAGTTCGAGAACTCTGCATCAAGGTTATTGAAGGGTCAGCCGTCTAATGCTTTCCCGATTGCACCCCAGCACCCTTCTGCCTGGAATAGTACTGATTTCTTTCCCATTAATCAGGTAGTTGTGGCCACCAGTTGGATCTCTCTCTCTCTCTCTCTTCTTGCCCATCTTAGGTTAGGTTAGTGATCAAGATTACTCATTCTCATTTGTATTCTCAGGAAAGAGCAATGGAGAAAAGAATGGAAGCTAATTCCCTGCCAAACTGGGTATTTCAGTACCAAGTTCCGTATGGCGAGGCAACGTTGGTTCCATCCTTCTCTGCTGCAGCATCATCAGGATTCCCTTCAACGAGGTTACCACCACCAGCAGCTGATAGTCAGATTCATTTTCCAAACATGACCATCCATCCTTAGTTTTCTTCATCAATCACTATCTCTAGCACGAGTCATGTGGGTCAAAGCACCAATTTAATCACTAGTTTGATCGTGGTTAACAAACTGGTTGGATGAAAATTGTTCATCGAATTGCTCGAGATCTTGCCATTGAATTACTTAACCTTTAATCGATTAATTTCCATCAGAACAAACTGCTATGCCCAAGTCGTTTTGAAACTATGCCTTTTTCTGTAGTATCTGTTTCAGCAAAGAACTATTAAGCTGTTTGCATTTCCTTCTTCTCCAGCATTCATGTTCGGCTTGTTTATGTTCAAAATAGATGGGGGAAAACTTGTTTTTGTTGATGTGTAAATCCTTATGGGTAGTAATATGTTTGAATGCAATGCATGCTAGAGTAGAAAAACGCTGGATTTGTTATTGAATAAATCATAATTCGTAATAAACATAAAATACTTGAATTGAACGAATTGGTTTGCTTAGGGTGAGGCCTTCAGTCCCCACATTATGTGAGGAGTCCAAACTTAAAGATTGGATCCTCCATTGATTTACAAGTCATAGGCAACAGATTAACACTTGTTTTTATTGGAGATACAAGTAATATTGGAGATACAAGTAATGCGAATTGTGCTATGCAAATGTTAAGTCTGAAAAGAAATGTGGAACGTATAATTACAGCTCACCTGAGCTGGGTGACGTTTTGGTGTGGGAACGAAGCAAATGCGAAGAAGAAAGAATGGAATTGAGGTATGAGATAAATTATGGAATTGAGGTATGAGATAAATTAAAGTGGGGATTGATTATGATGTTGTCGTGTAGCGAGGGCACGTGTGAAGTGTTCAAGTTAGGGGGTTTACATTGCTACGTCCCGTCCCGTCCCTCTCATTGGGACTAAAAGTAATTCCTTCGCGCATTCCTCGGCTTTACCCGTACCGTCCATACAAAACAACATCATGAATCAATAAAATAATACTACGAGGGACTATTCATTTAATTAATGAATTAATTAAAGCGTTTGCAAATGTATGTGATTGTGAACAGTAAAAGGAGGCATTATGGGGGCAGGCTTTTGATTTGAAAATCTGTGTGAGGGGGGCCTATCACGTCCGTACTCTTACAAATCTTAAAGCTTTTTGTCGCTTTTAGAATCTGCTCTCCAAACTTCGAGGCTGCTAATGAATGGGCAAATCTGAGACTGTAACTTGGGGTTTTCTTCCTTTGTTGGGCTCTATGCTTACCTTGTAATGGTACAATCCTCCCAACTTCCTCATTTGCAAAATTAATGCCTCTCTCTCTCTCTCTCTCTTCCCCCCTTCTGCTCCTGATTTTACAACCCATGTTGATGTTCTTTCTTTCCCCTCCCCGGATTGGATTCGCCTTTTTATTTATCTCGCCGTCGTCTCTAGATTTACAGCTCTCACTGTTCCTGTTTCCCTCTCTTTTTAGGCGAAACTCCGGTCATTTCCTAGCGCCCCCCCCCCCCAACCACTCTGTCTCTCCATTATCTACGTCTACAAATATGTCATCTTTTTACTCCGACAGACATCTTCATTTTAAAAAGCAAATAATACAGAGATATGGACTCGTACTGGTTACATGAATATTTCTATTTATTATTGAAAATTTTTCTTTAATTTTATTAATATAAGTAAAAACTTGAGAAACTCAAAAATTATAAATAATGCATTGGACACACAATATCCACAACTAATTTATTGTAACCTGAGTAGATGAAATGAACAATTATTAATTATATCTCGTTAAAAAATTAGGAAAATCTGAAAATTTTATGAATCAGATTTGCTTGTATTGCGAATGCTTTAACATAACGTGTCCATTATACAAGTTGATGATAGAATGACAATGAAAGCACAAATTCACGCAAATGGTGATTGTGAAACTTCAGAATCCACCGGGCGGTGGTGGTTGTTGCAAAATCACCACCAGGTTGGCATAACACCCTTAATTCATTGGTCTCTATTTACAAATGAGAGATTGAGCTCCAACCTTTGCACTGAAAGCAACCCGTGCTCAAAGTGACGCCGTGGGAATCTAGGGGTTACCCCAACCTATGTCAAAAGTTAAATTCCAGTGCCCATCGCCATTATCGATCCACCTTTGCTTTCTTAACGTGTTATGCTCATGCTTGCTTCAACTTTTTACTCAATCCCTTTCTTTCACTTTTATATTCTTCTATCCCATCCCATTGTTAGTTGATTCCTAAGTCCTAACACATTTTTTTTTTAAATTTTTTTGCCCCACGTCTTTTCTTCACTCTTCTTTATGATGCGGACAATCGAAATAAGATATATCTTTACGCAAATTGAGTGAAGAATCCTAATCCCACCCACGTAGGGTATTTTTTTGTTACAATTTAAAAAAAAAAATTAACTCATCCACAAAATCTTCCTTCTTTGATATTAACGTCGGGTAAAACGAACCGTCTATTATTCTCAGTCATAAACTTAGGTACCCAAAATCTAAGATACCTCCTCATACGCTACGACTAGAACTACAATAAAATAATATTCTTCAATAATAAAATATATTCTAAATAATTATATATCTCACTTTTTTTCAATTGAAATTAAGGACTATAAGTACCCCCACAGGTTATTGAATTGAAGAAGGTACGCGCGGGCAGCGACTATTCCTCCAGTGTCCTCGAATGAGTAAGCGGTAAGCAAGCGATTGTACAACCAAACAACCCAACCCAACCAGGGTATTGGGTCCAGCAGTACGACAATTCACAGGTTGTCCTCTCTCTGTCTGTGACCCGCGTTCACTTGCAGCCTTTTCCCAGATTATTATTACATGCAAACATGTTAAAGGGGCTTAACAACAGAATTGTTGGATTGTATGCCTTGTCATTAGCAAACCCAATCCATTTGCTTCCTATTCCTCGCCTTGTATCTGTGAGCCTCTCACCGTTTTAAGCCGAACATGTCAGCGCCGAATTACCTTTACTAGCGGAGCAGCAAACTATAATCTACTTGTGTAATTTTGCAGCTCAAGAATTGACGACAGCTTTCAGCTTCTAGGGGAAAATACGACACGATACAGCACTAAAGGGGGTCGGCTAATATAAGCAAAGCTGACACCTACGTATTTCAAGTTTTTAACGTTATAATCACAATATTTCCTTACAGGGGGCGGGGAAAATTGGTTCTGATTATCCACCGCACATGGGAGACGCTTCATTGCCTTAGAGGGGTTGAAATCTAACCTATAAATTAGTTGGTAAGTACTAAAATGATTTTAGTGCTACACAAAAACAGAATATCATCGAGTTCTCTCACAGAATTTTGTATAATACAATTCAGTTCCTAGTAACAACTAACAACCTCCCAATCACTCAGACAAAGCAACAGATAGAGTAATATTTCCGTATCCGCCTACTTCCAAGCCTGAACCAGACATGCAATTTACAAACGCCGATCAAGAGCAGTTTAAGCTTTGGCATCAACCAACTTAACATCGTCAGTTCCAGACATGAACTCCATCACCGCCTAAAGTAGTTCTCTATCACATGTTCCACAAGGGACAAAGACCAAAAGCCTGTGACCTGCTTAACTGCCGACAAGTTGCAGAAAACAAGTTACTATCACAAACCATTACATATAGGACAGGGAATTCTAAAAGTTGGGAAGTAAAAAAGAATTCACTATGGCATAATTAAAGATTAATAATGGATTTTTGGCTCACCGTGATTAGTACTGGCCCAACCCCTCTATTTTGGCACAGATGCATCCATGCCTCATCAAATCATTTCTATTTTGGCACAGACGCATCCATGCCTCATCAAATCATTAGCTTGTACTCACCATAAATTCCTTGAAGAACTAGGGAATCCTCCAGACAAGTAACCTGATAAAATAATCAGTTTCCATCCCATTTGTCATGCACCCGAGTCAAAGAATTAGCATATCATAATCCCCTTGATGTCAAAGAGGAATCAGATTTTAGGATACCAGAATCCGAAGCTGAAAAGAGAACTCCGTTTGCTTCAGTTCACATCTATTTTCATTAACTTGATCAAGCTGGTCCCTCAAGGAATTTGAAAGAGAATTCAACATTTCTTGGTTATGAATATCTGAATAGGACGAACCACAACATGGACATCTTTAAACAATCAGAATTCGGCAGGGACATGGTGTAAAATACAATATTTGAATCCCCTCTCAAGGCAGATCATCAAAAGGATATGTTCAAAACTTGATATTCTCATAATTAGAGATGAAGTTGTTGTATAACACTCGCTCATCATTCAAAACCTCCGACATACCCAGACCACTGAAGTTCCTAGAATCATTCCAACCATCTCATAGGCCATTTGATGAAAGCATATTAGTGTTGAATTGCTGGGAGTGAATTTGCTGGTATATTGAAGGATTGTTAGGTTGGAATTGATCAATAAATTTTGAAGGAGTTATATATAAATCATTTTGAGGAGAAAATCTGCCCCCAACATATTTTGAAAATTTAAAATTTTGTAACTGCTGCATTAACAGCTTAAGCCTAGCATCATCTTCATCAGGATTAAATTTTGAAAGAAAAGATGGCCTCATGTCAAGAGATGCATTATTCAGCTTTTCTGCTAGCTTCCCCTCACTAAATTCCAATATTGCAGGATCACTAACTCCAACATCTCTAATCCTGCCAACATTTCCAGAGGAAGGAACATATTGCCCTTGCAATCGTCTCCCTGGGAGTGAAAATTGTCACAAGAGGATATCAATAAGAAAAGTAGACATCCTAGTCAAGAAGGGGAAGCACAGGAGAAAAATAAGGAGCAAATCTTGAGCCAAAAATAAAAAATCATACCAGAAGTATCATAATTCTTTTCGACTCTCCCACATGAAAATCCAGGAGGTATTCTGCTAGACACCAAAAATCCAGGTGGCATTGAAGAATGAGCATTCAACACTAACAAAACGTAACAAATAAAATCCAGGAGAAATTGTCAGTGTTATCAATATGGGTTTATGTTTAGTGAATAAGCCATTAAAGAATTTTGAGAAGACATGTTAAAAAGATTTCCACGATGGCAGGCCAAATTAATAACATAGCAACCCAAACAGATAAGACCAGGAGGCCTCATAATAAAGATAGGATATACTAAATCTAAAGTCTAAAATGTAAAGATAAACTACTAAGCAGGCTTTACTAATTAAACAGACGTTAATATGGATGCAAAAAGAAATTCTGTGAACAAAAAATTACTGCTGGTTCCAGCACCTTCGGAGACAGTCCACATAATGTTCATCCCAAACAAAGCTAGCTGTTTGGCGAGTTTAAGCGCTCAAAGAGCTATGTTTCTCAAGGAATAAGAAAGTGAAAAGTAGGGCAAAAAAATGCATAATTGAAACAAACAGGTGACAATCTTGACAAACATACAAGTGATATAACCACCAAGGGCAAAATATCAAAATCAAAATTCATGTATACAAATTCACTCAACTACATTAACTTGAAAAACCTATATGGCTCCTCCCCCTTCAAAAGGAGACCCAAAATGCAATGTTAGTCACATTAGTCAGCACTCACCAGAACATGTAGATGAAATGAAGGACTGACTGCCAACATGGCTATCTACGGGGCTGCTTGATGGCAAAACATGCCTGCCTTTCCCAGTCAGAGTATCCTCATTTTCCATTAAACCACCTGGTGAAAAATAATGGCTAGGAGCATGCCCTGCAACCCCAAATGAATGCTCAAAATCAGAAGCCTCATTCAAAAACTCATCCTGTCTGGCAAATGAAAACCTTGACTGATTCTTGTCTTGGACCTTCCATGAAACTGGTGCTTTTGAAGATGTGCATGGTTCATCACTTTCACCTAACAACTTAACCAGCGAATCTTCCCAGACATCCATTTCCAAAGACAAAATATTTGAGATAATGCTGCTCTCTGCCATATCTGGAGAAACTTTATCATCAAAACCTGTCCCATTTTCAAAATAGTCAGAAGGTTTGCCCGGTTGACTGTGGTGACCAACCTTATCTTGCTGCCAAACATGATGCCTTGATTGTGCTAGATTCTGAGGCAAACCAGGTAAAGAAATCCCAGATGATATATTACTAAATCCTTTACCGCATTTTGGCCAGGTTGCCTGTTCAGCAGAATATCGGTTTTCTTCCATGGGATGCTTTCTTCCAAATGAATCAGAAAAATTGCTAGTAAAACGTATATGGTCTGAACCAGGAGTGCAACATGTATCTTCTACATGACTACAAATGTTTAGTGAAGACAATCCAGAACACAATCCCTGAACATCACGACTTGAATTATGGCTAAACGCTTGGTCCACATTGAGATCACATGATTTGGAAAACTCTACAAAGCCTCTGCGGCCACGGTTAGACATTCCATCAGCAGGAAGTTTCTCCAAACCACCTGCTTTAGTCACATATGACTCATGGGTTTGCATATTTCCCTCAATATCATGCTTGTCAAAGTCTGATGATTCCAACATAGCATTAGAATGAGCATCAAATACAACTCCACCTGATGTTCTTGTGTTAAGAGTTGATCTTTCAGCACTAGAAACTCCAGACACAATGGTTTGTGGATCATTGGACACCTCAACTTCTCTATTCAGGGAATTCCAAGAATTTTGTATACTGGTATGTGGTCGCAGAGTGCCAGGCACTCGCATAACCCTAATAAAAAAATTGCAAAGTAAGCATTTGCCAACAACAACAACAAAAATTTAATGCTGGAGTGAAACCAGCAAATGCATGAAATACCAGGAGGTCATTGCAGGAAGTCCTGTATTATTCCCAGTGCCACTACTTGAACAAGACACATTAACCTGGTTCTCCATTTTCTGCGCGGATGAAAGATGTTTTTAAGTTAATGGAAAAGGATAACTTGCTGCCTAACTCTTATCACATTACCACTAAAATAAGTAACTAGCAACCAAGTTGAAAACAAGTCAATCTACCACCCCAACACATACATATAGATGAAGTATATGGAAGCTTACATCTAAAGGATTTTTGGCAACTGGTTTGGCAGCTGGTAATATATGTCTAGGATCATCAGCTGGGGGAGGTAAGACATTGCCTGAACGCCGATGCAAATTGTTTGTAGCACCAATAATTTGTTGAATTCTACTCCTTCAATATCCAAAGTATAAGAAAACAAACATAATAAAAAATAATCAGCTCCCGAGCAAAAAAGAAAAGATTAATGGAGGGTAAAAATGGAGTAAGTCTAACACACAAGCTGATGATTGTGCAATATAAAACAAATTATATGAGATCATAATACTAATAGAAAGATAATGGATCCATGGACACAACAGTAACTATGAGAGAATTACACAACACGGTGAAAGGGGGGAAACAAAAAAAATGTAACGCAAAATTGTCCATTTTACATGTATGGAAGAAGCACTTTCAAGGGCTAGGACTGTAATTGGGAATTTAATTAGGGCCAAAAGTTAGAGATCATACCTAGCAAATGCTAAAACTAGTTCGTCCTTGGTAAAGCTATCCTCTTGAGAGCCATAATCATGCAAATATAAACAATCTCTATTGCTGCAAGCCTGGACCGGCAAGATAATACATATTGTTATAGATGGGTACAAGGAATGTCTAACAAGAATACATTAATTAAATATTTACCAAATTTCTCAACCATGCATGGCAATACTTTGTGGTTCCAAAACAAGCCCTGCATACGCAAATACCCATCATTATCACATGGACGTGATAATCTCATCAATCCAATCAACACAGCTTATCCTTACCTGAGTGATTTACCATCTAACACAAAACAATGCACAGATTGAATACAACGAACTGCCTCAGCCTCTTTTGGGTAAGTTATATACCTAAAGATAGCAAATTTTGATTAAAGAACTATAGCTTAATTTACAAATGACAGTCAACAAGAGCCAGCCTCCAACCTTAGGAAAAACTGTGACTCAACCAAAAATTACGAAAAGACTAATCACAATAAGGTAACAGCTACAGACACTCAAAACAACTTACACACAACAGCTGTTGTTTGCAGAATGTTGGACTGCTCCTGTTGCTGTTCGAGAGATAGAAACTTTCAAAACCTTTCCATACCTGCCAAAATACTCTTTACGCCGAAGCAGCTGGTAAAATCCAAAATAAAATGTTAACCAAGGAATAAGAAGATAATTTATAATATAGAAAGCCACACATATAAAGTAACCCATGGTCCACAGAGATGCATCTAGAAAGATAAGATACTAGACAGCACTTAAGAACTCACGTCTTCATCTGCAAGACTAAGAGGCAACCCAATTATGTACACTAAATTCCGTTGAATAACTCTGACATCACTAAGATGTTTCCTTCCATCTGATGCTTTGGGTTTTAACTTCTGCAGTTTCTTCTTTTCCTTTAAATTCATTTCAGCCACCAATCTGCTTCATCAAGGCAACCAAACTCAATAGTTGCTTGCAAGTAATATAATGCATTAAAATTTGAAGCTACAACACCGTGACTACCTTTGACAGTTTGCTGCCATGGCCACAATTCGTTCTTTGTCATAAGGTGTACGACAAGCGGGACATCGGCCCTCATTTCCATTCTTTTCAGCCATTTCCATAATGTAATGCCAACACCAGACACAGATCTGCAGAGAAGTTGGATAAAAGGAAATAATGAATAAAAACAATTTAGCAAGGAAGTGTTATGTTATGATACAAAAGCGGAGTGGGGAACCCACCCTCAAAAGGCGCCTCGTAAGGGGGAAGAACCACACCACTTATATACCCCAGCGAGCAGCCTAAGCTACCCGATGTGGGACTTGGGTCATTACTCCGTCCCATAACAGTGGCTCTCCCCGGAAGAGCCGGCGTCCACGCCGGGCAGAAGTCGCCGCTGGGATGAGCCAACGGAGCCACCCAGGCAGAGGCCGGTGTCAGCTCTGATACCATCTGTTATGATACAACAGCGGAGTGGAGAACCCACCCTCAAAATGCGCCTCTTAAGGGGGAAGAACCACACCACTTATATACCCCAGCGAGCAGCCTAAGCTACCCGATGTGGGACTTGGGTCATTACTCCGTCCCATAACATGTTACATGTACAATGTCACTGTTTATTTTAGCAGAAAAATCAGAAGGTAAGGATAATACGCATATATCATAACAAAGGGTAATATGAACACACACAAGCACACATTTATATTAAACAACATATCCATGCATAAGCAAAGAACCAAATTTGAACCTCATAGCCACATTTGCAGGGCTTTAATTGCTGATCAGTCAAGTCCATATCCTCGGTGCATATGGGGCAGGATTTTTCTCCCTTGTCACACATGGTTGTCCTGGGAATTAAGCACCAAAAAAACATAAAACAGAATATAATCCACGAAGAAAAGAAAAACTTGTTAACGTTTATAGATTTTCATCAGCATGCCACTCAAGTTCATCAAAGTCCCCAGCACAACCCAAAACTATCTCTCAAGTAGTAATAATATTTCTGTGCGAGGGTTTAAACCCGGAAGGTATTTTTTTCAGGGTGGGGGTAGCCCATATTCACTGAGCATGCTCATATTTTGTGATTCGTGCTGTAAAATATCACTATTTTGTTCAATAACGTGTTGAGTCTAATGTCAACATAATGTCAAAAGATTAAAATGATTGCTGATCATATAGCAACATAACCAATCACCGATTATAAAATATTGGCAAGGTTCAGACTGACACGGCTAATTTAGGATCCAACTAGCTATTGCAGCCGTGTTACGAAAAACGCTGAAAGTAACTGGAGTGTAAAGTAATAATCACTTGTTCCCAAATGACAATGCACCTCCGCGACCAAATCCCTTGGTGAGGACTGCAAAGTAACCTAGAATATGGCGGAACAAGAACGGGCAATAACATGTCACTATTCAAGAACAATGATTAGTTACAGCCGTACTTTATTAAGCCCAACAATGATTTCCATCGTCCATCCAACTTCAGAAGTTAAGTTGTCTCTGCCAAACCTTATAAATAAGTTAGGCTCATTCTGGTCCGGGCCGCTAGCAAAATCTGATTAATGAACTAAAGGTAATCTGTCTTCCGTTTTTAATTTGCATTTCCTTTAGTTATTAGCTCACTTGTATATCATTTCCTTGACAGAGGAATAGCATTACAACTGAGTGACAAATTAAAGTAATAAAAATTTTCGCAATTTTGATGAGTTCGAGAGTCAAAAAAATATATCAAGCTCTTCATACATTGTCTTCTATTCTTGCTTGGCTAATCACAATATTTACTTCAAAATGCCATTGTTTTCTGATTTCAGCAACCTAGACGCGCAGCAGAGGGAGGAAGCCTTAATCGAACTGGTACTCGGAGTACACCCCTCACCGATGGTTCCAGACCCCACGAGGATATGAAAACTTATAAGAACGACCGAATATGCAAAATGAGGATGCATGAATCACAGCCTGTATCAAAGCCCTAACCCTAGCAAATTATCGGCATGCTAAGCCAGTACGGAAGCAATTCCAAAACAAGCAATAACAGGCTTGGGAAATGTGTATGGTTTATGCCGATTGGAAGTGAAGGGAAGCAGAACTTACGATGAGAAGGAGAGGAATCTCTGGGAGACGGGAGGATGAAGCGGTGCAGATAGTGAATCGAACAGAGAGAGAAAGAGAGAGAGAGAGAGCCTTATAAATGTGGATGTGGACGCAAAAAAAGGTAAGTTGATGACTGCTAGCCTTTCTCCATTTTTTAGGAAAAATTAATTATTTAATCCTTGCCAGGGAGTCAAAGTGGATCAAATGTTGCCTCCTGGCATCCATCAGCATACACATAGGATTATTGTGATTGTTTTTTTTTTTTAAAAAAAAATCCGTCTGAATGAAAGAAGGAAAAGAACAGAACTTAGCGGACTTCTCCCTCACCATCTCCGTTGAAAAAAAATCCGTCTGAATGAAAGAAGGAAAAGAACAGAACTTAGCGGACTTCTCCCTCACCATCTCCGTTGACTTCACATCC
This sequence comes from Leucaena leucocephala, assembly GCA_037074615.1. NCBI lineage: Eukaryota > Viridiplantae > Streptophyta > Magnoliopsida > Fabales > Fabaceae > Leucaena > Leucaena leucocephala. The sequence goes on along the minus strand of CM073521.1, from coordinate 7,817,717 downwards.
TGCCTAGCTCGCCGTTCTTGTTGCTTTGAGATCGAATAGTTCTATCAGCTTCAGTGTCCTATAGTCGCTAATCGGTGTTCAGGTGGTGGAGCAGTTGCGCGAAATCCTCGCCTCTAAGTTTCCTTGACATTTAATAGCAACCTCGGCTTTGATAGTTTAAGTTAAACTAAACTTAGTTTTAGGTGGCTACAGAATGTGACTGAATTCAAGAACATTTAGCCCATTATTTTATCAAAGCATATTCTTCGACATAGTTATGCAGCTTACTGAGGAAAGAGTCCAGCTTTGAACTTTAAATGTCCACATTAAATTTAAAAGAGTGCAATCCAGGAATTTCAAACATAGCTCAACAACACTAATAAAAAAAAAAAAACTTTCTATCAACGGCTTTAATGGAAGAGCTGTAAGCTTTTACAGATCCAGACTCAAATCCAGATATTCATCAAAGATGAATCTGAAAAGGACCCATGTTGGCCACCACACCTCCGATCTCAACCTTCTTGCATTCTTGCGTTCTCCGATCTCTGGTTCTTCAACCTCAAAGCAACAACAATGGCTAGCGAGGGAGGGTGTGGCGGCGAAGTCGCCGGTTCGAAGATGCGGAAGGAGAAGTCTGCAAAGTTCTATGGTTTGTTTGGAACAATGGAAGGAAATTAAGAAAATGGAGGTGAAATCTTATTTAGTACAAGTTATCTCTAATATTTTAAATTATTTTAATTTTATTAAAAAATTAAAAAATAAAATGATATAAATAAAAATAAAATATTTTAAATTATTTTATCTTAAATTATAAAATTATTAGATAATTTTAAATTTTTATAAATTATAAACAAATATTTTAAATTATTTTATTTTAAATTATAAAAAAAATAATGTATCAATTCTAAACTTATTTTTATTTTATTAAATAAATTTTTAAAATATATTTTTAATATAATTTTATTTTTATTTTTATTAAAATCTCTTTTTTCCTACCAAACTTACCCATATTCTTTTCCTTCTTTTATTTTTATTCAGAAGTTTGAAAAAAAATCCCAATCATAATAATCCTATGTGCATTCTGATGGATGCAGGGAGGCAACATTTGACAGAGTTTGTGACACAACAGCGTGGTCCACTTTGACTCACTAACATCAAGGACAGAATCATTAAATGACTAAATTATGGATACGAGTCTAATTATAAAGATTAAATTATAAACTCAACAAAATTATACAGATTAAATAATTAAATTTTTATTTTTTATAATTTAAATTATTTTTTATTTTTTATACAATTGTACTTTTAGTTAAACACACAAGTCCCTATATTTTTAATATGAGCGAATATATATTAAGTTTTTTGTATTTATTTCGTTAAATATTTCAATTACACTTAGTTATATATTTTTTTTTTGTTCATGTGAGTTTGAAAAAAATGAAAACATTTTAAAAAATAAGACCCATGACAGATCAAAATTTAAGAATTTGACGAAATAGATATAAGAAATTTATCTAAATCTTCTCCTCTATAATAAGCTTTTGTTTTTGTTATGGGCTTTATACTCTCTTTTAGTAACTATTTATCTCTAGGAAATATTAATCCTAATAATTTTATAAGGATTTAAGTTTAAATTTAACAGTGTTAACTTTATTGATATAACGTTAATAAGTAGGTTGTCATATAGTGTGTTTAGTTTTAGGAAAAAAAGTAATGCTTTTAGACCCAAACCAAATTTGGGTCTAAAAGCACCCAAACTCTCATTTTTATATATTATTGGCAAAATTATAGTTTCCCTAGTTTGAAACTAATACTAAATACCAGCAAGTTTTACATGCATTTTCATATATTCTCATAGAAAATAACTATTTTGCCCTTGTCTCGTAACCTTATGCTATTTTTGGTAAGTTACATGTAAAAAAATAATTATCATAATAACTATCCAAATACTTTTTTCTTTAAAATCACTTTTCATACAAAATCTTATTTACGAAATCATTTTATAATTCATTTTTTTCATAAATTAATCCAAACACACTATGCTATTGACTATAACTAATATGGTTTATATGTAAGAATCAGCCTATCAGAACTAAGGGTTTATTTGGGTAACTCCTAAACATATATTTTAAAAGGGTTTCTGACCCAAACTTTTATTTGAGAACATTTTAAACCAAACAGTCATATTTATCCAAATGATCTTTTGGACCAAACCATTGTTTGAAATTATCGTTTTGAATAAACTTATAGGAATAGTTTCTATAACAGTATAATAGCTTATAAATTATCCAATTACTATTTATCTATATTTTTGTTTACACTTTCTCTTATCTTCTCCCTATTCTCTTATCTCTCTTCTACTTCTTTTCTTCTTTGTCAACGTCATTGTAGCCTGCTGTCGTCACTCCTCCGATCACTTCCACTATAGTCGATCATCCCCTCTGTCAGTTAGTCCTCTCTCCTCCCCACCGCTGGTGCTTTCACTCAGTCTCCGTCCAGCCGCCCGTGTTCAAGTAGGAAGAAGACGAGGAAGAAAAGGGAAGAAGAAGACGTGTAGTGATAGTGAACAATAGTGGTAGAAAGTGATCGTGAATAGTGAGTATACAATGATTGTTAACAGTGATGGGATATAATCTGATAGATAATTTTAATTTTTTTTATCTTATATTATTTTTGGTAATTTACTAATCATAAAAGTACTTATAGTAATATTATCCAAACACCCATTTATTTATAACCACTTTTTATATAAGCTGTTCTCAATAAGCCATTTTTCAAAAGCTGTCCAAGAGCCATTTTCTAAAAATATATACAAACAGCCACTAAAGCTCGTTAAAAGTATATTCAAAGTATATGAATTAGTGCCTATTTGAATTGCCCTTAAACCTTGGTTTTAAAAGGGTTTATGGCCCAAATCTTAGTTTATTTTTTTTTTAAAACAAATAGCTATATTTGTCCAAAAAGACTTTTGAACAAAATTATAGTTGAAAACAATAGTTTTGGATAAGCGCATAGGAATAGCTTATGGAATAGGAAATATGCTTATAGACGACCCAATTATCATTTTACCCTTATTTTTTTCTGACATACACTCTCCTCCCTTTTCCCTTTTCTCTCTGTCCTCTTATCTCTCTTACATTCTTTTCCCTATCGCTGTCGCCGCTTCATTGTGCTGTCGCCACTCTGTCTTTGTCGTCGTCCTGCTCTGCCACTGAGTCGCTCTCCCCAACAGCCCTTTCGTGAGGGAAGAAGATGATCCCCGCTGCTGAGTCACCCTACAACTGAGTCACTCGCCATGGATCTGCTGGAGGAAGAAGATGCTTGTGGTGTTCCTCCATCCTCCCCTCTGTCCATTGTCTCAACTGCACTGACCGCCTGTGTTCAATGAGAGAAATAAGAGGAAAGAATATGATGAACAGTGTATGGTAAGGGTAGATGGACATGAGTTGAACTGTAATTATTTTTCTTATCTCATACTCTAATAATTAACTAATCATAAAAGTCATTCTGGTAATAATCACCTAAACACTCATTTATTCAGAATTATTTTTTTCTATAAGTTTTTCTCTATAAGTTATTTTCTAAAAGCTGTTAATTTTTTTTATAAATTATTTTTTAAAAGTCTATCCAAATAAATTATTAATCTTTATAGAAATATAAAAATAGATTATTTGTTAAAGAGTACATAGAACTAAAGTGGGCTTAGCTCTTCTTTTTTTTAATTTATTCAAACGGGTGGGCTGTTTGATGTTTGAAACCACGGGTGGATTTGATTACGCATGGCCGGTGCGACGTACGAGACCATATTGATTTGGTGGAATTCCAACTAAGTTCCAAAAAAAAGCGGAATTCGAACCATGTGACTTTAATTATTTAAATTAAGAAAATATAAATTACTATGAAACTTCAAAAAAATCAAAACCGATACAAATACCAAACACTGAATCCATCTATGTCCTCCTCAGTTCTATTTAAAATGTCATTTAATACAGATAACTTGCCATTTATATGCATGCATGTAATTACTCCCGTAAAGAATGAACTTCACATTAAACTATGAACAATGGATTTGGTCATTTGAAGGAGCTAGCAGCCTACATCTATTTTTGTTTATAAGAAAATTTTAGTAAAAGAATTAGATTAACTCACAATCTAAAGATAGAACTCATGACTCATAATCTATTAGTATTGACTCAATAAAGATGTGCATGCACTCATTAATTCTAACTCTTATAGTACTCTCTCTTCATAGAGATACCTCTCCCCAAAAATGCAGCTATGTTCTCAAAAATTGAACCCCATGGAGCGTTTGACCTTTCAACCATTCAACTCAAATAACCTAATATCCATGGCACTACTAATTTAAGAAGTAATTTAATCATTTTAGGACGCTCATCACTACTCAGAACATACCTTTATAAAACATGCATCCTGGGCTCCTTTTTTTTCTATGGTGAAAGTGAAACCACATCGATCCCAGAAACAAATATCTATGGAATGTGTTGCTAAGTAAAAAATACTATTTTGATTATAAATATATAATCTACTTAGAGAGTTAAAATTAGTTATAAATATAATATTTATTTCCTAAATTTACTAATTACTTCTCAAATTATCCATATAAATAATAAAATAATAGAATAAATGAGGAAGTTAAGTAAAATTATTAGATACTTTAGAAAAAATATGTTATAATAACTAAAATAATTTTATTTATTTAATCAAAATAATTACTTAAATCTTATATTTAAAGCATGAAGAGTATCATTTTCTTTATAAATTTTGAAGTTGAACTAGGGCAATAATTTTTAAAAAAAAAAAAAAAAACCTTTTTTGTCTCAAAAACTGTCCTCCTTAACGCGTGTTTGCTAAGGCATAGTTTGATTTGGGGGAAATGGAGGGTGGGGAGGGAAAAGGAGGGGGGATTTTTCTCCCCTTCCCTTGTTTGGCAATATAAAACTTTTAGGAGGGGAGGGAAAATTTTAAATTTTTTCCCCTCCCCTCCTCTTATAATTCTCCCATCTAAAATTGGGAGAATTTAGAGGGGAAAGATAATATTGTAGTTTATATAGACTAATATGCCCCTCTCCTTATAACTTTTCCCTCCAAAAACGTAATACTACCTTTTTAAAAAAAAAGTTTTTTTTACTATTCTATATATATTATAATTATAATATTTCTAATTATTATATATAAATATATTTATATTTATTCAATATTAATAATTATAAAATTATAATTTTATATAATTTATTAAATATTTTAATTTTTTTTAAAAATAACTTAAATAAAATAGGGGTAAAGTTGTTCATATAAAAAATTTTTCTTCCCCTCCTCTCATATTATAGCATTTAATGACATTGTATACTATAACTTATAATATTTTGTTATGTTATATAATCAAATTTATAATTATATTCATTATTTTTGTAGGACCAAAAATATTTTGTTTAGCTATACAATTTTAATTTCATATGTTAAATATTATTTATAATTATATTTTATAAAAACATTATATGGTAACAACTAAATTAAATAACATAAGGGTAAATTTTTTCATACAAAAATATTTTTTCTCCCCTAATTTATTGACTAAATAAAGTAATATTAAAATCTCTCTCATCCCCTTCTTTTATATTAATCCGAAGTAATATTAAATTCCTTCCTCTTTCCTTCACTCCATTTTTTTCTATTAAAATCCATCCCTTCCCCTTTCTTCCACGCCAAATGCAAAGTTAACAGAAGGGGTTCGGGGAAGCGATTGACTTGAGAACAATGCCACATATATATGTTGATGTAACGTATTTATGTGGAAGTCGGGATGGAAAATAAATAAAGGAGTTATCTATTTTTCATGGTAAAACATCATCCAATTTTGTTTTCCATTAAAAACATTACCAACAGTTAACAAGTAAAAATAATTACATGCTTTGTGGGTTTGTTAAATTTCGAGTCTTCAACGTTTTATAGCCATTCCTAAGTTTGCATGAAAGAAGATAGATTATAAATATCTCTCATAAACAGGCATATATGGACTTAGCAAAACACACTGCCAATGAACTGCTTAACTGTACACGATTCAAGTCAAAAGAATATAATCTCACCTTCTTCTTTCTAGGGTGTGCCTGGGAAAATAATCTGCCAACACGATTGTCTTAGGTGGCTTGGTAAAAAATCCAAATTCATCGTCAACTCCTTCATCTACTACGTTTCCTTTCTCACTTCCCAATTGTGATTTCTTCTTCTCCAGGCTAGTGATTACCGTTGCATTATTCTTCTTCAACCCTTTCGGTTCAGAAGATCTTACTCTTTCGTTCAATTTCACTTTGAACTCCTGATTTTTCACATCGAATACATTATTGTCTCCGTCTTCCTTCAGAAGCTCCTGATTATTCTCAACTTTTGCTGCATCACGGAGCTTTTTTGCCAACGCATTCACCTCATTCTCTTTTCTGTCCAAGTTCATCCTCGCTACATCGACATTTTTCTGGATATCTTCAAGTTCTTTCTTCTTTTTCTTTAATTTCCTCTCAGCCTCGCTTAATTTCTGTTTTCTTTCATTGAGATTCCTTTTACTTTTTGCCAGCATCTCCTCTTCCTTCTTCAACTTCTTTTCCCATTCCAGCAACTCCTTTGATTTCTTACTCATCTTTGGCTTCTCATCACTTAGCTTGCTCCCACACTCTCAAACAAGAGATATTTATAGGCACGCAACAGAGTGACTCTTAGACACATCATTATTCCTGTACATGAATATATATATTCATAATCAGTAATCAGTAATAGCATAGTTTTCTATGAACCTTGTAATTGTAAATGCATGAACTCATCTATTAATTACAATATAAATGAACCCAATGAACTTAGACGTGACGAACCAAAAATATTTACTTCTCGTATATTTAATATATGACTTATTTAACTAATTTAATTATATTAAAGAAATTAGTTAATATCACATATTTTTTTTAAATATCATAATTATCTTTCTTAAATCATCTCCTTCTTACTTGATTATTATTGAGGTAATATCAATAGAGATAATTTAATTTTTTTTATAGATATAAGAAACTTGGGTTTTAAAAGTGAGAGAAAAAATAGAATTAAGTTATAAATGAGTTTTAAAAGTTTATTTGGTAAGATAGAAGTTAATATAGAGTTGATGAATATTTTCTTTATAATGTGGGGTAAAATAGTTTAAAATATTTTTTTTATAAATTGGAAAGGGTTAAAGTTGTTTAAAAATTTCATAATTAGGGTAAAATAGTCTAAAAATTTTTACTTCTATCTCTATCATCTTAATTTCTAACTTTTTTGATGGAACTGAAACGATCGAGAAAATAGAAATAGAAGTGACTTCTCTTATATTAAATAAGAGAAGTAGATTCTACTTTTCTACTCCTACTTTCTTCCAACCAAACATACCATTAGGCGAAAGAACAGTGTTCTATAATATGATCAATTAAGGAGAAAGGCTCGAGTTAAAATTTAGAAACTTGGTACGAAAGACGTCAGATTCAGTGGAATTTATGAACCGCCCAGAGTAAATTATCTTCAGTTGCTCTCAATCAAACAAATGTGCCTTCTATAGACTACCTCGCCATTCGCTATTTATTACATGACACTGACGAATTGCCGTCTATTTTCTTTGGAGGGATGAGAAGAAAAACAAGTCAATTTTACGTCAGAACTGTGATTATCTCTGTAGAAGCAAAACAGGAAAACAAGGCATGTGTTATAAAAAGCACACATTTAATCTCATATATACAGATTTTACAAACAAACTAACGTGCATATGGGTGTTGAATTCCAGCCAATTGTCCATAAATGATCACTGTGCTGTACAGATTGGTCTGATAAAGAGTGGAAAAGGAGAGCAATTAGTACGATTTACGAAGATGGAAACGGACAACCTTATACGTAACCGCACTAGGCCAGCAGCAGAGGACCTCCTCAACAGTTACCATTCAACTTCAAATTTCTATATCCTATTCATTACCAATTTTAAAGGGGAAAACATAGTAATATTAACAACAAAAGATTTCACATCCTTGTTATTAACATTAACATTTAATTAAAATGGTAAGTGTATCTGCGTGTGTATTGCTATTTATAGTTTCCAGGAGTATTAACTAATGGCATAATAATAATACAATTACTTATATCATCGTTACCAAGATATAAGCGATGGCATGTCTAATATTTTTTTTAAAATCCAATAACAGGGATATAAATATATGTCGTGATTCCTTCCCAAGCCAAAGAAACTAAAGGTGTATTTGGCTTAATGAAAGAAAGAGGGGAGGGAAGAAATTTTAATAAAAAGAAAATGAGAGAAAAGAAACTGAGGAATTTTAATACTATGGATTAATATAAAAGATGGGATGAATTTTAATATTATCTTACTTAGTTAAAGAGAGGAGGGATAAAAAATATTTTTATAAAAATAAATTTATCTTTATATTATTTAAGTTTCTTATTATAGATTTTATATAATATTTTAATAAAATATAAATAATATTTAATATATAAAAAATTACCAATTTAAATATAAAGCCCCATCTCTCTTCCTCGTAATATCTTGTTGAACAGTTAAAATGGCCCTTTCTACCAACGGGGGTTGGTCCAAGTGGTAAGCGGCTTGGTATCGTTTAAGCGAGGTCTCGAGTTCGAGCCTTGACGAATGCAGAAAATCCCCGTTGGGAGACTCACCCACCATAGCCAGGTGCGCGACGCGGGTCGGATCCGGATGTAGTCGGGGCAAAGCTCCGGTGAATTGGGTGGGCAACAAAAAAAAAAATGGCCCTTTCTATTCAAGACACAGCCCCATCTCTCCTCATAATTTATCTGTTTTTGTGTTCTCCTCGCCATCTTTGGGATACTTCTCTTTTCTCTGTGGCAATTGTGAAGAATATAAGAGTGTTGCTTACTAGTGGATCTTGTACAAAGGTAGTTGAGAAGGATGATGTCGCACTGTTGCTGCAAAAATAGTTGAGACCGAAAGGAGAACAAAACAAAGAAGCGAGAAACGAATCTGGCTTTTAAGTTTTTAATTAGGGAGCGAATCTGCAGGGGAACCTTCTAACGTTTTTTGTAACCCAAATAAGGGGAGGGGATCCCTCGTAACAAACGAGCTGTAAGCGATCTCTGCCATGCTCGCTATATGTGGTCCCCACAAAACGCTTTATGCGCAACGACAACGATTGCCCTGTCCCAGAAACCTCCTGCTCTATCTCACCACCACCCTCACTCCCTGTGCTTCAACTCTCAGCTTCTTTTTTCTTTTAACTGATTCATATTTTGTTTTTCCAATCTGAAAATTTTTCAAATAATAATCGAAGATTAGGTTTGTTGGTGCTTCATTCATTGTGATTCCCCTGCCCCTGCTTTTCGACTTTCTTTTGCTCCATAGTGACTGACTGAAAGAGACTCCCTTTCTCTGCTGGGTTCCTTCCCTTTCCACCATTTTTATGGTCTGATATTCTCATTCAAGCTTTTCAAAGTAGAAATGGAGGGCAGGCTACTGCTCCTATCCTCTCTCCCTTTCTTACTATCACTCCTCTCCCGTTTTTCCTCTGCTCAAAGCCGAGGTACTTCTCATCTCCGCTCAATCTCTGTTTTGCTGGCTCCTATTCTCTGCTTGTTCTCTTCATTTGGTCTCTTTCGTTATTGAAGCTTCTTCACTTTACTACCGATATTGGTACAGAATGATAGTTTCTAGTTTAACTGTACCCGTTCTACCATCCCAAGCTCTTCGGCATTCTGATTGGTTGTATTTTTGTCTATACATGCTTCTTGATTGTATTAATCATGTGGTTTTAAGATCTTCTGTTTGAGCCCCTAAGGTTTGGTTTCGGAGTCTTGAGTTAAATTCAAGAACTCCTTAGCAATTCTCTTTTCTTGTAGAGCTTTTTTATGTATACTTTGAATCTCGCGGAGGAAATGAACCCATTTACTATCCTTTTTCACACCCAGCTATGATTTTCAGCGAAGCGCTTGTTGCACAATGCTTATGCTAACAACAAATGCGTCATAGCAAGATCAAGATCCAGCCTTAATATATATCATGATTCATGGTAGGAACTTGATTCGTGGAGATTCGTGATTTTATCTCTATTGAAACTTGCATACTAGATTTTGCAATTTATTATTAATTCACTTCATCTGCGCTCTTACAATATTTGTCATGTTAAGTAGGTTTCTTTAGTTTGGACTGCTGAGGTAAAGGAAATTTCACT